>CAXKVI010000002.1:67380599-67708193 GCA_964058755.1 Campiglossa producta
CTTCTCCCCATGACAAAAACTTCAGCCAGACACCTCAAAGCTGAGGAAATTTCATAATTCTTGCTGCGAATTCACATGTTTAACTGCGTTGGTCTAACTTTGGCTGCTTTTAAAGGGCAGATAATTTCACATGTGTCATAGAAGACCACCCTTAAGTGGTATCAGGTACTTTTTGACTTCGCCCCATGTCAAAAACTTCAGCCAGACACCTCAAAACTGAGGAATTTTTATAATTCTTACTGCACTTTCACATGTTTAAGCGAATTTGTCCAACTTTGGCTGTTTTTGAAAGGCAGATCTTTGCACATGTATCGAGGAACACTATCTCCAAATAGTATCAGGCATTTTTATACTTCATCCCATGGAAAAAACTTCAGCCAGACACCTCAAGCCTGAGGAATTTTCATAGTTCTTACTGCTTTTTCACATGTTTAATCGGGTTGGTCCAACTTCGGCTGCTTTTAAAGAGCAGATCTTTTCACATGTGTCATAGAAGACCCCCTTAAAGAAGGATCGGCTATTATTATACTTCGCCTCATGTCAAAAACTACAGTCAGACACCTCAAAACTGAGGAATTTTCATAATTATTACCGCGATTTCACAGGTTTAAGCGAGTTGGTCCAACTTTTGCTGTTCGTAAAGGGCATATCTTCACACATGTGTCATAGAAGACCACCTTAAAGAAGTATCGGGTATTTTTTATACTTTGCCCCATGTCAAAAATTTCAGCCAGACACCTCAAAACTGAGGAATTTTCATAATTCTTACTGCGATTTCAAAGTTTTAAGCGTGTTCGTCCAACTTCGGCTGCTTTTAAAGAGCAGATCTTTTCACATGTGTCATAGAAGAACCCCTTAAAGAAGGATCGGCTATTTTTATACTTCGCCCCATGTCAAAAACTACAGTCAGACACCTCAAAACTGAGGAATTTTCATAATTCTTACTGCGATTTCACAGGTTTAAGCGAGTTGGTCCAACTTTTGCTGTTCGTAAAGGGCATATCTTCACACATGTGTCATAGAAGACCACCTTAAAGAAGTATCGGGTATTTTTATACTTCGCCCATGTCAAAAACTACAGCCAGACACCTCAAAACTGAGAAATTTTTATAATTCTTACTGCGCTTTCACATGTTTGAGATGGTTGGTCTACCTCTGGCTGCTTTTAAAGGGCAGATATTTTCAATGTGACATAGAGGACCACCCTTACGTGGTACCAGGTACTTTTAGACTTCGCCTTATGACAAATACTTTAACCAGACACCTTAAATCTGGGTAGTTTTCATAATTCTTACTGTGCTTTCGATTGTTTAAGCAGGTTTGTCCAACTTTGACTATTTTTAAAAGGCGAATATTTACACATGTGTCGTCGAACGCAACTCTTAAGTGGTATCAGGCATTTTTGGAGATCTTCCCATGACCAAAACAACATCCAAACACCTCAAAGCTCGAGTTTTTTTCGCAATTGATCTCTCCATAGGACATGATCAAGCAAATTAGAACAGTTCAGCCCATACAAAGTGTTCAGATGTGGAATTTGTTGCATTTCAGACAGTGTCACTCTTATGTCGCTACCCTGCAGCGAAAGCAACTAGTTGAAAACTACTTTACAACTAGTTGGTGCACCGGGCTTATATGGAACAAAGACAGAACACTGACTAGTTGGGCCCGGTGTTCTGTCTTTTTTCCATATAAGCAACTGGTATTTTTTACGTGTTGATGTCCTACAAGATGCAAATTGTCAGATTTCGACCAGAATATACCAGTTATTTACTAGTCAGGAAATACCAGTTTCATGCTAGTTGTAAGATACCAGTTCCATCCTAGTTCATCCTGGACTAGTATAATTTCCAAAAAATTAACTAGTCCAAAAAGGACCAGTATGGAATATACTAGTCAAAAAGGCTTTTAACCTGTACTAGTATGATTTCAACCAGAATTTTCCTGGCTTACCCTTTATTTTATCATTTGACTTTATTTTCATGTTTATTCTTAAGAAAGCAGCGGCTATTTGTATTTACCCTATCACGAAAAAGTATCTATGAATTATAAGAGAAAACCAAACGAATGAATTTTGTTTTTTTCAACTGGTATAATTTCATCCAGAAAAATCTAGTTGTATACTAGTATGGAATGGATATTTCCTGACTAGTATGGGTTCAGCCGGAAAATTCTATTTGTTACTGGTATGAAATGGATATTTCCTGACTAGTATGAGTTCTGCCAGAAAATTATAGTTGTATACTAGTATTTTTCTGATTAGTTTGAGGTTTCGCTGCAGGGAACTCGCTTAAACCTGTGAAATCGCAGTAAGAATTATAAAAATTCCTCAGTTTTGAGGTGTCTGGCTGTAGTTTTTGACATGGGGCGAAGTATACAAATACCCGATGCTTCTTTAAGGTGGTCTTCTATGACACATGTGTGTAGATATGCCCTTTACGAACAGCAAAAGTTGGACCAACTCGCTTAAACCTGTGAAATCGCAGTAAGAATTATGAAAATTCCTCAGTTTTGAGGTGTCTGACTGTAGTTTATGACATGGGACGAAGTATAAAAATACCCGATACTTCTTTAAGGGGGTCTTCTATGACACATGTGAAAAGATCTGCTCTTTAAAAGCAGCCGAAGTTGGACCAACCCGATTAAACATGTGAACAAGCAGTAAGAACTATGAAAATTCCTCAGCCTTGAGGTGTCTGGCTGCAGTTTTTTCCATGGGCTGAAGTCTAAAAATACCTGATACTACTTGGAGATAGTGTTCCACGACACATGTGTGTAGATATGCCCTTTACGAACAGCCAAAGTTGGACAAACTCGCTTAAACATGTGAAAGTGCAGTAAGAATTATAAAAATTCCTCAGTTTTGAGGTGTCTGGCTGAAGTTTTTGACATGGGGCGAAGTCAAAAAGTACGCGATACCACTTAAGGGTGGTCTTCTATGACACATGTGAAATTATCTGCCCTTTCAAAGCAGCCAAAGTTAGAGCAACGCAGTTAAACATGTGAATTCGCAGCAAGAATTATGAAATTTCCTCAGCTTTGAGGTGTCTGGCTGAAGTTTTTGTCATGGAGCGAAGTCTAAAAATGCCTAATATTAGTTAATAGTAGTGTTATACGATACATTTGTAACGATCCGCCATTTAAAAGCAGCCAAAGTTGAGTAAACCCATTTGACCATGTGAAAGCACATTAAAAATGATGAAAAGTCCCCGTGCTTTGGGTTGTTTGGCTTAAGTTTTTTTCATGGAATGAAGGCCAGAAACGCCTGATACTGTTTAAGGGTAGTGTTATACGACACGTGTGTAAAGATCCGCCGTTTAAACGTGGACAAAGTTGGAGAAACCTGCTGAAACAAGTGAAATCTCTGTAAAAATTAGTGAAAATCCCGAGCTTTGAGGTGTCTGGCTGAAGTTTTTGCCATGGGGCGAAGTATAGAAATGACTGAAACTTCTTAAGGGTAGTGTCCTACAAAACATCTGAAAAGATCCGTCGTTTAGAAGTTGTAAAAGTGGGACAAACAAGAGAAAGCAAATTAATAGGAAAATAAAAGTTCCCGAACTTTTAGGTGTCTGGCTAAAGTTTTTGCCATGGGATGATGTCTGGAAATGCTTGATTCTACTTAAGGATAGCATTTTACGACACATGTGTGAAGATATGGTATTTAAAAGTAGTCAAAGTTTGTCAAATCCACTTAAAAATGTGAAAGCGCAGTAAAAATTAGTGAAATTTCCCGAGTTTTGAGGTGTCTGGCTGAAGTTTTTGCCATGGGACGAGGTCTAAAAATTACTGAAACTACTTAAGGGTAGTGTCCTACGACACATGTGAAAAGATCTATCATTTAAAATTAGTAAAAGTGGGACAAACAAGAGAAAGCAAATTAATAGGAAAATAAAAGTTCTCGAACTTTCAGGTGTCTGGCTGAAGTTTTTTCCATGGGATGATGTCTAGAAATGCTTGATTCTACTCAAGGGTAGCATTTTACGACACATGTGTAAAGATCTGTTATTTAAAAGAGGCCAAAGTTGGTCAAATCCGCTTAAACATGTGAAAGCGCAGTAAAAATTAGTGAAATTTCCCGAGTTTTGAGGTGTCTGGCTGAATTTTTTTCCATGGGACGAAGTCTAAAAATTCCTGATACTACTTGAGGGTAGTGTTCTACAAAAAATGGGAAAATATTGGGTAGTTAAAAGCAGCCAAAGTGGCCCAAATGCGTGAAATTAGTAAAACAGAATAAATTTCCATAGGAAAATCCGCGAACTGGGGGTGTCTGGCTGGAGCCTTGTCACTGGTACGGGTCTAACAACACTTAATACTGACGCGGGGTGGTAATCTACGTCAAATATGTGAAAATCATCCATTATAAAATAAGTGAAGTTAGGGTAATTTTTTGGCGACTTTGACCCCCGATTCCTAGGCCCTTGTCATAGGTACAGCTTTAAAATTTTCACATTCTTTCTAGATTCGGGGAGGACTATCGATCGGTATTGGTTTCATCCATTATAAAATAAGTGACGCTTTTAGGCTCTGGGATCTTGGTCTATTACGTATATTACCATTCTAGGGTTAATATAGGCTTTCTCTGCGGGGGTGTAGCTCTACAGTCTTCAATTGGCGCAGCCACAAAAAAAAAACACAAAAAGTTTACGGATCTGTGACCTCAATACATTAGCCTAACAGGTCGCAGTTCTTCCCAAATTCACTAACCTTCCCAAAATAATATTGGACTTTTTTGCACGGTTAGGGCCGAACTTCGGGCCCGTTGTTAAATTCTGATATCGAATTCGGATTCAGCATACAATATCCCTTAAGAATATGTACTTAGCTTTATTCAATGTTGGTTTTTTCATGTTTCGCAAATTTTCAAACCAAAATCGGAAATTCTGAGAAAATTTCAGTCTAGGTAGCTTTTGTAGGGAATTCAATTTCCTACAAAAATATGTTCAGGTAAATGGTGTTTTTCAACAATGATTTGTCGTTTTTATACCAAATTGGAAGTTAAGTCTATAAAATCTAAACTAGCGATGATAAACCTCTAGACTTTAATATAAAAATCTGAAAAATTACAGTAATTTTTTCGCCTTTCTTAAGAAAAAAATCAATATAAGTTTTGAAAAAAAAAAACGAAATTTGGAATTTTTGGCCCAGTCTAATATACATACCTACATAGATACCTGCCAATAAATGTTACTTTATGTTGATTAATATAACAAGGGCCAGCCTTATTATACCTTTCATGAACATGAAATGGTATTATAACTTTGGTCCGATGTTTGTAAGTATGAGAACAAGAAGAGATGGACCCATCACTAAGTATACCGAAATGATCAGGATGACGAGCTGAGTTGATTTAGCCATGTCCGTCTGTCTGTCTATCTGTCTGTCTGTCTATCTGTCTGTCTGTCTATCTGTCTGTCTGTCTGTTTGAACGCAAACTAGTCCCTCAGTTTTTGAGATATTTGGCTGAAATTTTGTATGCGGCCACCATTTTCCAATATAGGAATCATTTGTCGGAACCAGCAAGATCGGACCGATATTACATATAGCTCCCATACAACCGATTGTTCCGATAAACGGATTTTGGGCTATAACTCCTGTAATTAAAGAGGTAGGAACGTAAAATTTTGTAAAGGTTGCTTATTTCATATAAGAAATATCGATGTTGAAAAAAGTCGATATGGGATAAATATTTCACAATCGATTTTTCCGATAAACGGATTTTCGTAGATAACTCCTGTAATTATATAGGTAGGTAGGAAAGTGAAATTTGGTAACAATTGTTCTTTTAGAATGTGGAATGTTGATGTTAAAAATCAATGAGATTGGACCAATATAACATATCGCCCCCACATAATCGATAGTTCCGATAATTTCGGTATGAGCTAAAGTTAAATTCACACAGGCTGTACTGGGGATCGAACAGTGAAAATCGTGAGGCTTATTCATGAAAGGTATATAGCCTTCGGCACAGCCGAAGACAGCTTTCCTTACTTGTTTTTTATTTGTCATTGAATCTATTATACGTAGTACCGTTATGTGGACAAAATTATAATACCCCTGTACTAGTACGCTGGGTATAAAAATGCCTCCCTTAAAAGTGGGCGGGGCCACGCCCACTTTAGAAAATTTATCAAAAAATCATTATATAATGACCATGGTGATTCACCTATAAAATTATCGATACTAGTATGCTTTGTACCAAATTCCATCGTTCTATCGTAATCTGTTTAAGAGTTACGACCAGTCAAATTTTCTAAAACGCCTCCCGTAAAAGTGGGCGGTACCACGCCCACTATAAAAATTTATGGAAAAATCATAAGAGAATGACAAGGGGGAATCACCTATAAAATTATATCATTTTATCCATTTCAGCTACCGAGATATGTCAATTTGTGTGATTTTCGAAATTTTCGATATCGATAGAGGGAGCGTGGTTATCACCCATTCGTCCATTTTCAATAGCAACCTACCTTGGCCAAAAAGTAACGTGTATATAAAATTTCGTGCAAATATCTCAATTTTTACTCAATTTATCGTGTACACAGACGAACGGACGGACAGACGGACGGACATGCCTGCAACTTTCATATATGGAACTCTATATCTATCTCTCTGAGCAAAATTAATATACCCTTGTACTAGTACTAGTACGCTGGGTATAAAAAAAAAAAAACATACATAGTCTTTACTTTCTTTGCACTCCTATCAAATATTTTAAGTGTTACTTTACTTGTATGGATATTTCCCCTCCCCCATCCGCCTCCTTCGCTCTTAGCTACTACCCACCCGGCATGCAAATTGATGTCGATTATTAGTTTTTTGCATATCTATACCTACCTTATTTTACAGTATTCTTTAAAACTCTTTAGCTATTTATCTTACCGAATTATGTAAATTTAAGTGATTTTCTAAATTTTCCATATCGAAAGTGGGCGTGGTCGGGAAGCGATCTCGTCCAATTTCATCACCTATATTGCTAGTTTATGTTGTGTCAAATTTCATGAGTCTGAAGTAATAAGTTTAAAAGTTTTGACCAGTCGAATATTCCAAAATGGCTCCCTTAAAGGTGTGCGTTGCCACGCCCACATCTAACCATTTATCAAAAAATCATACTAGATTGATTGGGGATTGATCCTACCAAACTATATCATTTTAGCCATTTCCGTTACCGAATTATTACGCTAGTATACCTTGTAACAATTTAATCGTTCTACCGTAATCAGTTTAAAAGTTATGACTCGTGAAATTTTCAAATATGCCTTCCTGAAAAGTGGGCGATGCCACGCCTACTTTTAAAAAATTTTCAAAAAATCATAATAGAATGACTAGGGGGTTCATCCTACCAAACTATATCATTTTAGCCATTGACGTTACCGAATTATATCAATTTAGGTGACTTTCGAGGCTTTCGATATCGAAAGTGGGCGTGGTTGGAGAACGATTTTTTCCAATTTCATCAGGTATACTCCCAACGATGCTAGTATGCTTTATGCCAAATTTCATCGTTCTGCCCTAATCAGTTTAAAAGTTACGACCAGTCGAATTTTCAAAAATGCCTCCCTTAACAGTGGGCGGCGCCCCGCCCACTTTAGAAAATTTATCAAAAAATCATTATATAATGAGCAGGGGGATTCACCTATAAAATTATATTATTTTACCCATTTCCGTTACCGAATTATGTATATTTAGGTGATTTTCGAAATTTTCGATATCGATAGAGGGGGCGTGGTTATCACCCGAATTCGTCCATTTTCAATAGCAACCTACCTTTGCCAAAAAGTAACCTGTATATAAAATTTCATGCAAATATCTCAATTTTTACTCAATTTATCGTGTACACAGACGAACGGACGGACAGACGGACGGACATGCCTTAAACTTTCATATATGGAACTCTATATCTATCTCTCTGAACAAAATTAAAATACCCTTGTACTAGTACTAGTACTTTACTTTCTTTGCATTCCTATAAAATATTTTAAATGTTACTTTACTTGTATGGATATTTCCCCTCCCCCATCCGCCTCCTTCGCTCCGAGCTACTACCCACCCGGAATAAAGATGATCTGCCGGTCCTGATTACGTCGCATGCAAATTGGTGTCGATTATTAGTTTTTTGCATATCTATACCTACCTTATTTTACAGTATTCTTTAAAACTTTTTATGGATCATCATACTTTCACAGCTAAAAATTTGAACCTAAATTTTAAACTTTTTTGGACTACATATATGACCAAACCAAATTTGGATTCAAATTCAATATAGACCAGTTTTCATGAAAATTGGCTAAATGAATCGGGTTTCAATTATAAACAAGAAATGTTTTAACAATTTTTTAAAGATGAAATAAATTGTTTGTCCGTTGGCGGGAATTCGAACCAAGACTCCCCGCATCATGCCCGTCTGCTCTACCACTGAGCTACATCGCACACATAAATGTTGTTGGCAAAATTCAATCTTGAATAAGCTTTCAAAAATAAATTTGAATGTTCAAACACAAAAGTTTACATTTTAGACCGAAAAGTTTTAAGAATAAAATAAAACTAAAAAAATGTGGCAGCTGGCAGGATTCAAACGAAAACGCTCAGGAGTCACAGCCGACTGCTCTACCGCTGAGCTATGACGCACATGAAAATCTTGTGGGCAAAATTCAATTATATTCAAACAAAACAAAAATAAAAAATTTAGACTGCTTTTTCATTTAGATTTTAAATCGAAACCAAAAGAAATTGAAAATCTTTGTAGGTATTTGGACGGTTTGAAATATTGTACAAAAAGGTTTGAAAAATTGATTAAACTTTATACGGGTTTAAAATTTAGGTTCATTTTTTTAGCCGTGTTGTTTAATCCGTTAAAAACGGAAATGTGCTTCATTACCAAAACAAACAAACGAAAAACAATGCAGTGAAATATTAGACCTGTTCACAGTCGGTCACTTATTCACCTTTCCAGGTATCTACCTATACTCCGCACACACAAATATATTTCCAAACATTCATATGTATAGCAACAAAATTGTTGACGAGTTAGCAGTGTATTTGCTTTAGGATTCATCACATTCTGCAATAACTTCGCTGACGGATTGACTGAGTGCGTGATTTGATAGACTGTTGCTTAATTATTTCATATGACTGATTGCGAATAATTAATTATCTACCGCTGGCGCTACTTCCCAGGTCTGCCGTTTTTATTTCGAACAAAATATTGGCTTTTAAACCACTTTACAGCAAAGCCAGCATTTTGTGCTTAATAATTAGAAGATAATTCTATTTCAAAAATCTGTAGATACCTACTCCATATGTGATGTTTGAAGGAATATATGCCTTAAGGGCCACGGGGGGATATGACTAAGCACCATTACATTATAATAGGTTTGTTTACTGACCAAAAAAAGTTCAGAGCAGGTTAGAGCAGAGCAGAGCAGGACAGCTGTCAAAATAGAAATAGAGCAACTTAGAGCAACTCAGAGCAGAAATGCCATGAAACATGAATCTCGATAGTTTCTTTTTATTTGTTTTTTTGTTTAAATCTTCAAAATTAATGCAAATTCACGTATACAAAAATATTGATTTTCTTGCAAGCTAATTTTTTTTGAAGTTTTCGAAAATTTATTTTTTCCTGACTGACAATTGCTTCTCTGCTCTAACTTACTCCATAAAAAAAGCTAGAGCAGAAATTTGTGATCTGGATTACTCTAGTTTTGTTTTGAGCGTACTCATGAAACAAAAGATAGAGCAACCTAGAGCAAGAAAAGTGTTCGTTAAACACAATTTTGTGAAATATCTCAATCTGGCGTAAGCTAGAGCAGCCCAATAAACAAACCTAATATTAAAATCAACTTCGAAAACATTATAAGGTTTGTTTATTGGGCTGCTCTAGCTTACGCCAGATTGAGATATTTCACAAAATTGTGTTTAACGAACACTTTTCTTGCTCTAGGTTGCTCTATCTTTTGTTTCATGAGTACGCTCAAAACAAAACTAGAGTAATCCAGATCACAAATTTCTGCTCTAGCTTTTTTTTATGGAGTAAGTTAGAGCAGAGAAGCAATTGTCAGTCAGGGAAAAATAAATTTTTGAAAACTTCAAAAAAATTAGCTTGCAAGAAAATCAATGTTTTTGTAAACGTGAATTTGAATTAATTTTGTAGATTAAAACAAAAAAACCAATTAAAACGAAAATATCGAGATTCAAGTGTTTCATGGCATTTCTGCTCCGAGTTGCTCTAAATTGCTCTATTTCTATTATGACAGCTGCCCTGCTCTGCTCTGCTCTAACCTACTCTGAACTTTTTTTGGTCAGTAAACAAACCTATAGAAAGATACGCAAAAACGAGAAGTGAAAAATATATTTTATAATATACAATTGTACCTCTGAGCACTCTTAAAAAAGAATGTGGGTATCTACACACAGAAAAATTTCTTACATTTTTAGTTAACATGATTCATGTTAAATCAACATGAACACCTCTTGTACGTAAAACAAAAACAATTTCGGAAAATCAACACGAACATTTTAACATGAAGCGTATAGTTAAAATAACATGAAATACTTCTGCATTAGAATTACATTAGTGTGTATCCCTTACACTAAATTCGGTTTGTTTTAACATGAACAAGTGTTGTTTTCGAGCATCATCTGTTCCCCATCAAAGCTTGTGAACAGAATTATTCTCAAAAGAACAGAATTTAAGTCAGTGTGTAGATACCGACTTGATGAAAAGTTGTATATATTATAAATAATTAATATATTGTGAAATTTATAGTTTCTTAACTTGCGAATAAGTTGTGAAGTTTTGCAAAAAGTTTTGGGTAAGTAATTTGTGTTGTTTTTCATATTTTGTAAACTAATGGCGGCGATATACCAACAGGTCATCATAACCTCTAACGAGATTTTTAGCCGAGCTTCTCTTTCCAACTTGTGGTGTGTTGCTTTTGAGTTTTTCCTACAAGTTGGCGGGACCTACAGTTTTTTGCCGACTCCGAACGGCACTTGCAAAGCAAATGAATTTTTTGCTGAGAAGCTTCTCATGGCAGAAAGACACCCGGAGAGTTTGCCAAACTACTGCCGAGGGGCGACCCCGTTTAGAAAAATTCTTTTTCTAAATCATTTTGGATGTTACTTTTGCCGGGCATCGAACCGACACGACTTGGTGTAGAAGGCCGAACACTTAACCGCTACACCACGGCGGCCGCTTCCTGCTAAAACACGTCCAAAAATGTCGGGGTAGGTTAAAAACAACGCGCACTATACATAAATACCATGGAAGCGCTTTAGGATTATGGATACCGGGTAGAAAAGGCGTCGTTTGATACTTATCCCTACATTAATTGGACGTGTGCTACCAGTTTTAACATGATGATCGTGTTAATTTAACATGATGATCGGGTTGATTTAACAATAAAAACATGTTGAATTAATATGACAGGTTTTCGATAAATGAATTAACTAAATAAAAATTATTAAAAAAAATCAAAAAAAAGGTGTTTTATTTTAAGGGTTAATTCAATAATAAAAACCTGTTAAATTAACATGATAGATCGTGTTAATTTAACAATAAAATCCTGTTAAATTAACATGATAGATCGTGTTGATTCAACATTACATATCGTGTCAATTTCACATGATAGATCGTGTAAATTTAACAGGACGAAAGTGTTATTTCAACATAGTATAGTGGTTATTTAACATGTCTGATCGTGTTGACTTAACAAGAAAAATAATGTTGTATCAATGATCATGTTAAATTCACACTGTTCCTTCATGTTGATTTAACATGTAGGAACAGTGAAACAGTAGCTTCATGTTAGAACAACATGAGCGATAGTGTTGAAAAATAATAACCTGAAAAAGTGTTAAAAAAGTGTTGATTCAACATGAAAATTATTCTGCGTGTACATATTTTTTCGAAAATAAGTTATTTATATATACTCAGAAAAGAAACACTTTAAAGTCACTTTAAATCCAGTACAAGGAACTTTAAAATTAAAAATTTTTATGTATGAAAACCAGCCGTATTGAAAAATATTTAATATTAAAGTTAACACTTTAAAATGTAAATTATTAATGTTAGCACTTTGAATATTAAAGTGAAAACTTTACATTTTAATATGCGCATTCTTGAATACAATTTAAACACTTTTGATTTTAAACTTCACACTTTTAACCCAATTTAAAAATGTTTGTATTTAAATTAAAAGTTAACACATTCAACCTCAAATTAAAAGCTTTAGCTTTTATTTTGAGAGTGAACACTTTCAAATGCAATTTAAAAGCTTTCACTATAAACTTTAAAGAAAACACACTATTTTAATTGTTTTTAATTCACATTTTTTTTATTCAAACATATTTAAATTTAAATTTATTTTATATCTATGAAACCAATTATTTCTTCCACAATACTAGCAAAGTGTTCTGGTCTAAGCTTTGTCTTTGTTAACATGACATCTTCTAAAATTATTTTAATGAGGGCATCGCGTTGCTTATTCGTAAAACATGCCCTTTCCTCATAATATTGAATAAGTTGTTTTCCGGCTGAGTTATCGTTTAAAATTGTTGAAAGGGGCTGCAATGCAATTTATCATAAAATTTAATACAAAACCTTTTCCTGTATATTCTTACCTGTGATCCAAATGGGTTTCTTATTGAATTATTTGAACAACAAGGTGAATCTTTGTGACGGTTTTTTCTAGCCAACCAACAACTTTTGAAGTCTGGCTCAACGTTTCGTCTTCTATTCCAAACTGAAAAAATAAGTTTGCTAAATTATAAACGTAGTAATATTGAAATGGTAATTGTATCTATGTACGTGCTTAACGTCGCAAATAAGCTTCAAAATTAATATTATATTTACCTTTGACTTGCGCCAGAAAAACAACTTTTCTCTAAACTCTGCTCGAAGACCAATATTTTTTACTGCTTCCGTAATGTCTTCGTTCGATAAATATTTTAAGCTTCGAAAAGTTATTCCAGCATCTAAGGAACATTAATAATAATGCATAAGTGTTAATATTGCCGAAGAATTTTTACTTACTTTTTAGGTCAAGAAAAAGTGTTTCCAAATCAAACTCCTTTAGCAGATTAAGGAGATCCGTTTCTTCCTCAAGACACGTGTACGTTAAATCACCCTTCTCATTAATTAGGATATCGTTGCCAAAAATTCGCAGCAAGTCGTTTTCCGGTATAATTTTACCCTGACTGGTCATTCTTGTATCTTGTTTACACTTCTAAATTCTTAAATGTCAAAGTGAACACTTTTAAATAGAAAATGCCACTTTGATTTAAAAAGTGAACACTGTAGATTTCAAAGTGAACACTTTTAATTAGAAAGTGCCACTTTGATTTATAAAGTGAACACTTTAGATTTCAAAGTGAAACTTTTAATTAGAAAGTGCCACTTTAATTTAAAAAGTGAACACTGTAGATTTCAAAGTGAACACTTTTAATTAGAAAATGCCACTTTGATTTATAAAGTGAACACTTTAGATTTCAAAGTGAACACTTTTAATTAGAAAGTGCCACTTTAATTTAAAAAGTGAACACTATAGATTTCAAAGTGAACACTTTTAATTAGAAGGTGCCACTTTGATTTATAAAGTGAACACTTTAAATGTAAACGTTAACACTTTTCTGCAAATTGATCACTTTACATTTTAAATTTAACACTTTCAAAATAAAAGTTATAATTTTATTTTTAAACTTTTAAAAATTTTAAATTAAATGGATTCACTCTTAATACAATTTTAAAAGTGATTACATTATAAATAATATATTTTACTTTAAAATTTAAGTTTGTCATTATAAAATAAAGTTAACATTTTTAAATTTAAGAATTTTACATTAAAAACAAAAATTTTAACTTTTAAATTAAAAGTAAACAATTAAAAAACTTAAAATTAGCACTTTTACAAAATATTTTTTTTTTTGTTCCCCATAAAGAACCTATAGACTGAGACACTTTAAATAAAATTTAAAAGTGTTCACATTTAATTTTAAATCGCACTTTTTTTCTCAGTGTAAACTCTGCTCGAAGACCAATATTTTTTACTGCTTCCGCAATGTCTTCTTTCGACAAATATTTTAAGCTTCGATAAGTTATTCCAGCATCTAAGGAACATTAATAATAATGCATAAGTGTTAATATTGCCGAAGAATTTTTACTTACTTTTTTGGTCAAGAAAAAGTGTTTCCAGATCAAACTCCTTTAGCAGATTAAGGAGATCCGTTTCTTCCTCAAGACACGTGTACGTTAAATCACCCTGCTCATTAATTTGGATATCGTTGCCAAAAATTCGCAGCAAGTCGTTTTCCGGTATAATTTTATCCTGAGTGGTCATTCTTGTATCTTGTTTACACTTCTAAATTCTTAAATGTCAAAGTGAACACTTTTAAATAGAAAGTGCCACTTTGATTTAAAAAGTGAACCCTTTAGATTTCAAAGTGAACACTTTTAATTAGAAAGTGCCACTTTGATTTATAAAGTGAACACTTTAAATGTCAAAGTGAACACTTTTAAATAGAAAGTGCCACTTTAATTTAAAAAGTCCACACTCTACATTTCAAAGTGAACACTTTTAATTAGAAAGTGCCACTTTAATTTAAAAAGTGAACACTCTAGATTTCAAAGTGAAATCTTTTAATTAGAAAGTGCCACTTTGATTTATAAAGTTAACACTTTTCTGCAAATTGATCACCTTACATTTTAAATTTAACACTTTCAAAATGAACGTTATAATTTTATTTTTAAACTTTTAAAAATTTTAAATTAAATGGATTCACTTTTAATACAATTTTAAAAGTGATTACATTATAAATAATATATTTTACTTTAAAATATATAGTTTGTCATTATAAAATAAAGTTAACATTTTTAAATTTAAGAATTTTACATTAAAAACAAAAATTTTAACTTTTAAATTAAAAGTACACAATTAAAAACTTAAAATTAGCACTTTTACAAAATATTTTTTTTTGTGTTCCCCATAAAGGACCTATAGAAAAGTGTTCACCTTTAATTTTAAAGCGCACTGTTTTTCTCAGTGTAGGTGTACTCGTCATGAAAATTCGAGTTTATTCTTGCAAATATTTCGTAATTTGCAAATGAATATAAAGTTATTGCTAAATTAAATCAGACCTGTTAATAATTGATTACTAATCGGTAATGATTAGCAGTTTCATTGATTATTTTTTGAGAAGCCACCTAATGATTGGTTACCAATTACTTTCACTTCTTAATGATTATTTTTCAATTGATTAAAAAAAAAAATCAAAAAAAATCACAAAAATTAAAAAAATCAAAAATTCAAAAATAATGATTACCTACTTTTGATTATTTTTGATTTTTTGATTTTTTTTGATTTTTTTCCAGTACTGTTGTAGAAAAATATGTACATACATAAATATTCACTTGCACAAACATACAAATGTAGAGGTGAAGCAAGAAATTCTTTTATATAAATGCTTGTATTCATGCACATAAATATCCCTGGAGGAAAAATCTCGAGATCTTTCGTACTAGTTCTCATCAAGTGGTCGAACTACAACCTAAACAGAAGACTGGCGCTTTTGCACATTCAGTATATCATTTTCAAAAAGGTATATGTAATATGGAATGATAATGATGATAAAATATTAATATGATAAATATGGAATGTAACGGTGTAATTTACAACTTGTTAATAGTACTGTACGATACACACAGAATAATTTTCATGTTGAATCAACACTTTTTAACACTTTTTCAGGTTATTATTTTTGTTGATATTTACACTATCGCTCAGGTTGTTTTAACATGAAGCTGGTTTTTAACTGTTCCTACATGTTAGATCAACATGAAGGAACAGTGTGAATTTAACATGATCACAAAGGTTTGAATCAACATGATTTCCTGTTGATACAACATTATTTTTCTTGTTAAATCAACACGATCAGACATGTTAAATTAACACTATACTTTGTTAAAATAACACTTTCGTCCTGTTAAATTTACACGATCTATCATGTGAAATTGACACGATATCTTATGTTAAATCAACACGATCTATAATGTTAATTTAACAGGATTTTATTGTTAAATTAACACGATCTATCATGTTAATTTAACAGGTTTTTATTGTTAAATTAACCCTTAAAATAAAACACCTTGTTTTTGATTTTTTTAATAATTTTTATTTAGTTAATTCATTTATATGGAGTGTAATGGGGTGTGGTTGCTGAGTGACCGCGCTCAATTCCGACTCTTGCGTCCTCGTTCGTGCACTCTGGGCAACGTTGAGCTACCTAGGCTCGCGGCAGAAAGAGAGGGAGCCCCGGGGGGGCCACTCTGACATACTTGGTTTAAGGGCTCACCGGGGTCTTTTTCGCAGCGTCTGTACACCAAGAGGTGCGGCTGTAAGCGGGCGTCTGTCTTGAAGCAAGCGGCTCGCTATATAAATGTGCAAAACTTTTCCCTCCCAATCCAGGGTGTTATGCGATACCGTGCCCATTGGACGTTTGCAGCCGGGAGGCAAATCGTGGCTGTAGTCGAACGGAGCCTCACTGATACCGGGCCGCCTCAGGGAGTAACTATGGTCTTACCGCGGTATGGGGCTCTGCCGCGGCGGACGACACACTTCCCCTTATACTACCCTTGACCCTAAGCTGGCCTTGTCCGGCGAGGGGTCGTACGAACAAGATGAAGAACACACAAAATACAAAGCAATTAACGACTTCGTTTACTCCGCAGCAGAGAAGAACTATGCTGGAGCAAGCGAAAATACAACGCCGGAGGACAAACTCCGCCTCAAAGTTAACTGGGAGGCCGACAACGATGGAAACTACGGGTCAGTCATCCCCCAAACTGCTATCAAGTAAGAGTGACTTGATGGGAGCAAGCAACAGTGCGGCTGCCTACGCAGTCAAGCAGAAAACGGCGGAAGCTAACCTTCCATCAAGCGCTGGTACGAAACCCAATCTCTTCACATCTGGGGCAATGGTCTCACGACCTGGTTTCAGAGTTTCGAAAGAGAAGGACGACGCCGTAAAGGGAGAGACCGCGATGGCAACTACGAGTCTGAATCCCCCCAAAGAGGCATCTCCCCGACGCTTTGCGTACTGGGATAAAAGAAAGGCCGCAAGGATCCTTAAAAAATATGAGGGAGCATCGCAGGAGAAGCTGTCGCCGGAAGAAAGGAAGATGGTGGAGGAAGCGAAAGCTCTGATACCAAATTTCCAGAGGCCCTATGTGCCTAAGAGGGTGAACGGTAATCCCTTCAAACGCCAGAGATCGGACGGAGAGGTAGACCCCCATCCGAAGCGGCATCAGGTCAACCCCGTAGTGGGAAAACTCAGCTTTGCTGAAGTAACCAAGGACAGAATCCTTATAGGTTTCATTGACCGAGGTAACGACCGTTGGTCCATCCCCAAAGACCAGTGGCTGTATGTCCGGAATGAAATGGGCAGGGCCCTCCTCCAGTTAATGCGTGAGTCTCCGGGTAGTCCGCCGCGAGGTACTGACGCGGGCTGGCACCAAGGTCAGATCAAAATATTCGCGTGCGAGGATGCAAGAACTGTCGCACTGTATAAGGCAGCAGTTGCAAGACTGGGTGAAGTCTATCCAGGGGCAAGACTAGATGTCGTCGACTGGAAGGACATTCCTGCTCGGCCAAGGGCAAGGGCATGGATTCCTGCCGTCCCTGCAGAACCCGAGAATATTCTTGAGATGCTGCAGGTCTGGAATCCGTCTCTCCCGACGCAGGATTGGGGCGTCAATCTGGTCGATGATGTGGTTGGGCCCAATAGACAGGTGGTTATCACTCTGAATAAGGAGGCGCTCGAGCCCCTTAAACGGTGCAACGGACGAGTGCATTACGGCTTGGGTCAGATCGTGATCCACGTATACCGTGGCGATGCACAGCGCGCTGCTATTCCGGACGCTCCGGAGGACTCGGAGATCGAGGCATCGAAAGGGGAAGCAGAGGAGTCCGACGCGGAAAGTATGTTATCCGCCACGTCAAATTGCGATGGTGCTGCGAACAACTCGGCGATAGAAGAAAGCCTGCTTGACGAAGAAGGCCTCGACGTCACGATCGTGGCTAAACCTGAGCACACTAACGTTGATGCTGCTTCAGACAGCAGGGTTCCCGCCACGCCAAATCGTGCAGGTGCTCTGAACAACTCCTCGTTGAGAGACAGCCCCCGGAACAGGCCAGACCTCGACGACACGCTGGCGGCAGGGAAGTCTGAGCTCTCTCATGTTGGTGGTGCTTCAGATAAATCTGCACAAATCTAAAGCAGCCTCGGCTGTTTTAAGCAGTCGTCTTTCTAAAGGCGACGTAGACGTGGTCCTTATCCAAGAGCCCTGGGTCAATAGCTCTAGGATCTGTGGATTGGGGACTAAGGGGTACAAGCTCATCCAAGCCAATGATGAGGGCAAGGTCAGAACCTGTATTTTGGTAAAGTCTGAGCTAAACACCTTTCTATTACCCAACTACTCAAATGGTGACGTTACAGCTGCCAGCTTAACAGTCGGCAGCACCAGCCTAACGATGGCGTCGGTCTATATGCCCTATGACGCCGAAGAACCTCCTCCACAAAAGGAGGTGAAAGATCTGGTGGATAATTTCTGTACGGGCCATCTTATTATTGGAGCTGACGCTAATGTTCATCACGTCCAGTGGGGAAGCTCCGATATTAACGCTAGGGGCGAGTCTCTGTTTGACTACCTACTAACAACTAACCTGGTGGTTTGTAACGTGGGTAACGAGCCTACTTTTATAACTAAAGCTCGTAGGGAGGTTATAGACCTCACTGTTTGTAGCGAAGGCGCTTATGAGTGGGTCAGAAAATGGCGTGTTCTTGATGAGCATTCATTTTCTGACCATCGGTACATAGAAATTGTGTTAGACTTTATTGTTGAGCAGCCAGTTATGAAACGAAATCCACGCAACACTAACTGGCAGCTACATAACCAAATATTAGCTAGGGACCTACCAGTATTACCTCCACAAGCCCCCTCATCAGTGGGAGAACTGGATGATCTGGTAACGACCTTTACAACGGCGCTCTCAAACGCCCTAGAGCAGGCTTGTCCAGTACCAAAACCACGCGGCAAACATAGACCCCACTGGTGGTCTTACGACCTGGATTCGTTCCGTATATCATGCAGGAAGCAATTTAACGCTGGAAATATCAGCTAAATGGCTGGTAGTTCTCTATTCAGCCTGCCTGGCTCTTAATTACATTCCGTGCTCCTGGAGAAGCGCCACGGTAGTCTTTATTCCAAAGGCTGGGAAGGCCTCACACTATGAGCCTAAAGACTACAGACCGATCAGTCTCTCGTCTTTTGCACTTAAAACCTTCGAGAGGATAATTAGCGATTATCTCTCCTTTACTATTGACAGCAACCTTATTTCTAGCTATCAACATGCATACACCAAAGGTAAATCAACGGAAACTGCGCTCCACAGCCTAGTCTCTATTGTTGAAAAATCATTGCACGAAAAGGAGTACTGTCTCGTGGCCTTTCTGGACGTCGAAGGGGCTTTCAACAATATAAGGCCGGAGGCTATTAACACTGCTTTAACAAACCTGGGCATAAATAGGTCTCTTATTGGACTAATTGATCAACTACTAAAGGGAAGGAAAATAGTTTCTTCACTGGGAACAGTTGATCTTTCACGCTATGTCACAAGAGGAACGCCTCAGGGTGGTGTTCTCTCCCCGCTCCTATGGAACCTCACCGTAAACTCGCTGCTACGAGACACAAGGTGGGGGGGCGGGAAGATAGTGGCATATGCAGACGATTTAGCTATTGCATATAGGGGCAAATTCCCACAAACCCTGTGTGACTTGATGCAAGTAGCACTGCGAGAAGTTTCTTCATGGTCCTCTCGCTGCGGACTTAGCATCAACCCGGGAAAGGTGGAGCTTGTCCTTTATACCAGGCGGTACAAGATACCACCGCTGAACCTACCAGAACTAGATGGCGTGCGCCTGAGTTAAGAAACTATAAATTTCACAATATATTAATTATTTATAATATCTACAACTTTTCATCAAGTCGGTATCTACACACTGGCTTAAATTCTGTTCACAAGCTTTGATGGGGAACAGATGGCAGTAGAAAACAACACTTGTTCATCTTAAAACAAACCGAATTTAGTGTAAGGGATACACACTAATGTAATTCTAAGCCAGAAATATTTCATGTTATTCTAACCATACGCTTCATGTTAAAATGTTGGGGAACAGATGGCAGTCGAAAACAACACTTGTTCATGTTAAAACAAACCGAATTTAGTGTAAGGGATACACACTAATGTAATTCTAATGCAGAAGTACTTCATGTTATTTTAACCATACGCTTCATGTTAAAATGTTCGTGTTGATTTTCCGAAATTGTTTTTGTTTTACGTACAAGACGTGTTCATGTTGATTTAACATGAATCATGTTAACTAAAAATGTAAGAAATTTTTCCGTGTGTAGTAAATCAAATGTCAAATGCCCATAAATGACTACGTCGCCCATTGTGTACGAAATTTATCAATCCCGGACATGTCTCTATGGATAATAACCGCTTAATTTTTGATCAATTGATCATTACAAGTCTCTTTTGGACATAGTTGGTATGCCTATGTTTTAATTTGTGTAGCATACTTAGGCTACGCTCACACTGCAACCGACTTTTTCATCCGGTCTCATCAGAGAAATTCTAACGCGTTCTATTTTATCGGGCGACCAAAGTTTGTTTACATTCGGGTGAAATCGGATGAAATCGAGGAGCTCATTTAAAACACCTGTGTGTGGATGTGTGATTGTTGCCGAACGGCCGAAGTCGGTTGCAGTGTGAGCCTAGCCTTATACGTGTTCAAATAGAACTATCCGACCGTACCCGTAAGGTATCAAACGAGAAATGTCCGACACTAGCCGTTTAGATATAAAAGGACAAATTACACTAGTTTACAGACAGACCGACAAAAATTCTAAAAACGGTTGATTTGGACTTTATTGGCTTAGTAATGACTAATACTATGATTTTTTGAATATCTACAATACACAGACAACAATTCTATTAAAAGTAGAGATGTTGAAAGTTACAAAAAAAATCGCCAAAAATACAGTTTTTCCTAGATCTTGGTAACATTACGCTTAAAGTGTTTGCAATTATCTATACACACTAATTTTCGAAAAAATAAACAGT
The DNA here is from genome assembly GCA_964058755.1 of Campiglossa producta. NCBI lineage: Eukaryota > Metazoa > Arthropoda > Insecta > Diptera > Tephritidae > Campiglossa > Campiglossa producta. The sequence goes on from CAXKVI010000002.1 coordinate 67,401,776, forward strand.
TCCTGATTTTCACAACTTCGCATGAAAAAAAAAATTTTTAAATCAATTTTTTTTTTCAAAAATCGTAAAAATTCGACAAAATTTCGACTTTGGCCATCTATTGCTCAGCGATGGTTTGACCCACCCTTTCATTTTATACGTCGTTAGAAGCGTATTTTAATTTCCTTTCGAACGAGGTATCGCTTAGCTCCATCGCTTTTGCAACATTGGCGAAAAGAATTTTTGAATAAAGTGATACCTGAAAAAACACAAAATTACCGATATCTCGAAAACCTACCCATACAAAAAAATTTAAAAAATATGTTTTGTGCTTGGCATATCAGTGCCAATTCACCCATATACATGAATATCTTGGTATTTTTTTCAAATTAATTATTTGTAAACTAGTGTTATCATCACTCCAAGCAATATAACCATCAAACCTGGCATTTTTTCTCATATGTACATATACTTAGCGATCAAGGTTCATTCTAGAAAGCCATGAGCCCCAAAGTGTAAGTAGGTGTATATATTTGCATACAAAGATACACAGATGTTTATACTTTTAACAACAAAACTTAAAAAAAATAAAAAAAAATTAAAAAAATCAAGAAAAAATCAAAAATAATCAAAAGTAATCAAAAACGGTTTTTTTTATTATTTTTGATTTTTTCTTGATTTTTTAATATTTTTTGATTTTTTTTTTTCTAATCGTAATCAATTAGTAATTGCTTTTTCTTGAAAGCAATTAATATAATTATTACTAATTAAAAAAAAAAACCTTCTAATCAATCAATTACTAATTACTAATCAAAATTAACAGCTCTGAATTAAATTCTGTCTTTTGCAGTATCTACATAGTTTTTTCACAAATCCTAAAAAAAATGTGGGTATCTACAAAACTTTTGCCGTATCTACACTTTTAATGGGAAACCAAGTGAAATAAGAGCCGGTTTCCTATTCAAAGGCGACGTATCTGCTCTATAATTTGTAGATACTCACATTTTTAAATAGGAGTCTCAGCTTTTTGTAGCTGGGGCTCCTTTTATATTACATACAAAATATGCAGTATCTGCTAATGAAAAGTTTTCTAACAATATTTTGCATTGAAAAAAGATTAGTATCTACATTTTGCATACACAGAAATCGAAATTAATGTTTTTTTTTGCATAAATATGAAGATTTGGATGTGGACTTTCTAAAATGGTAATTTTTAATTACAAAATTAATATATGTTGAAAAGGCCAGATACAAATACATTTTGTTCATTATTTCGGTTTGAGCTAGAATGTAGATACCCACATTCTTAAATAGGACGGCAGTGCTGCTACCATAATTGTTGTAATTTTTTGTTGAAAATTAAAATTTTTTCGCAAATTTACAATACTTTTACAAACATTTTCAATCAAAATTACCAAGAACTGAAACCGAAACCGAAACCGTAACCGTAACCGATTAAAATCGATTCATTTTTCAAACCCGAAACCGTAACCGTTATTTTGATTTGAAAAAGAACGAAACCGAAATCCGAAATCGTTTCAAAAGCCGGTTTTGAAATTTTTTAATGTCTCACTTCTGAGATCCGAAAAAGAAATGTTCAGGCTTGTCTCAGAAAGCACCACTCATATTAATGTTTTTGACGGTTTATACATTTAATTTTAGCTTCCATTCTAATATTTTTTTAATAAAAAAGTAGAGTTAATTTTAGGAATTTGTTTTGCAGAAATTTCATCCATGCATAGCGTTAATAAAATTAATTATTATTTTGAAGAAATTCCATCATGGCCGCAGGAAAAAAATTATGAAAATTCAGACCTATTTCGAAGCTACATAGGTACTTGAGTATTTTAGTAGTAAAATTTATTTTATTCGTGTTTTTATTTGGAAACCGAAACGCGAACGAATTCGTTACCGAAACCGAAATAAATTTTGAAGAACGAAACCGGAACCGAAACCGAAACCGAATCGTGTTACAATGTATAAATTCTTTAATGCTTTTTGTTCGAATCATTTTAATTAGTTGAGCTAGTCAGATATTACTAACATTTATGGTATTTTGGATTTTGAGTTTGTGGCTCCTACTTATTAAACTAATTTTTAGTCATGAGTTCGGAAAGTAAGGTTATTGGAATATGGGGCACCTATCCCGCTGCGGCATCTATCCTGGTTTTACCCTATGTCGTACTATAATTAGTTAAGTTACATATGTATTTAAATCCGAACAATTAATAAAAAATCTCAATTCCTTTATTAGGAATTTGCGATCAAAAGAATTTTAATTTTAAATATATATAAGACTTATTTCTATGGAAAGTGGTGTACTTTTTATATTCGAGTAGAAAATAGAATTTTCTACGCATTTCAAAATTAGTATTTCAAATTGTATTTGTACGAACATGTTTGGTCTGCTATAATTTTGTGAAATGTTCGAGAACATGATCAAAATGTATAAATACGCATTCATCTCTAGCTGTAAGTCAGTTTTAGTTGAGTTGTAACAGAGTTGTGTTACTTAAATAAACTGTATGTTAAAATTTAACGCGCGCTAGTTTTATTTAGCAAATAGCGGTCGAATCCGGTAAAAGCAAATAAGGACGATTGGAAATTCGTCACAATTGGTGTCAGAAGTGGGATTGTTAAATAAATTCGAGAGGATCAACCACAACAACGGACACGCCGAAATTAACTGCACGGAAGAGCCAGCGACTTAAGCAAGCATTGGCACTACGAGAACTGAGCACAGTCGGCAATAAATCTGAGCTGAAGGCACGGTTGGACAAGGCCATGGAAACAGAGGAATTCAAATTGCAGGTATTTAAGCTACAGTTTGAGAAGACTGCAGCTGTGAATAATTGGGGCGCTGAAGATAAAGTTGCTGCATTGTTCGTGGCCTTGAAAGGCCCCGCAGCTGAAATTTTGCAGACTATTCCAGTAGGTGAATGGAACAACTATGCAGTATTGATAGGTGCAGTTGAGAGGCGTTACGGTGGCGAGCATAGGAGGAAAATATATCAAATAGAGCTACAGAATCACTTCAAGAAGGCTAATGAGACATTTGCAGGAATTTGCATCGGATATCGAGAGGTTAGCTCAACTGTCAAATGCAGACATGGAATACATCGAGAGGGTACAAATCCAAAAGATTCATGGAAAAATTACACAACCCAAGTATAAACATACTTACATATTATAGGGCCGTTTTCTAATCTTAACTTTAAGGTTCATCCGGCAGTTAAACATTATTTGTCAACAAAGTTTGTATTTATAGGGCAGATAAATTTTAAAATTCAGATGAGAAAACGGCCCTATTGCTTGTGCTATTTTTTTTTTTAATATTTTCTTAATGCCCTGATTTTCTAAATCACGGTGACTAGACGCGACGCGGTCACTCACGTTCACCATCACCCTCAAGTTCGTAATTTATAAGCATGTAAATTTTCGCGTTCATCTAGTTACGTTATCACGGCGTAGTCACAGCGTTTGATAGGTCTGCGTTCGCGGTAGTTGGCAATTCCGCAAGCGAGCATAAACAAACCACTAAATAAAATAAAATGTTTTAGTGCTCTTGCCTTATTTTTATTGTTGAATTATGATAAAAAAACAAGAAATTATAAAATTTTGTGAAAAGAGTGTTATAGTGAGGGCCCTACAGTCAAATTCCGAACTACTCAGCAAACATACTAGTTCATTGGCTAACCATTTTGTGGCATATGCATACCAGTTCATTGTTGATTAGTTTTAAAACCAGTCAATGCCAAACTACTCAGCAAGCAATATAGTTAATTGACTATACATTTTGTGGTGTATTCATACTAGTTCATTTCTGATCAACTTTAAACCATTCAATGTCGAACTACTCAGCAAACAATATAGTTTATTGACTATACATTTTGTGGTGCATTCATACTAATTCATTTCTGATCACCTTTAAACCAGTCAATGTCCAACTACTCAGCAAACAATATAGTTCATGGACTATATATTTTGTGGTGTATTTATAACAGCTCATTGCTGTTTAGCTTCAAACCAGTCAAGGCCAAACTATATAGCAAACAATATAGTTCATTGACTATACATTTTGTGGTGTATTCATACTAATTCACTTCTGATCACCTTTAAACCAGTCAATGTCGAACTACTCAGCAAACAATATAGTTCACTGACTATACATTTTGTGGTGTATTCATACTAGTTCATTTCTGATCACCTTTAAACCAGTCAATGTCCAACTACTCAGCAAACAATATAGTTCATGGACTATACATTTTGTGGTGTATTCATACTAGTTCATTTCTGATCACCTTTAAACCAGTCAATGTCCAACTACTCAGCAAACAATATAGTTCATTGACTATACATTTTGTGGTGTATTCATACTAGTTCATTTCTGATCACCTTTAAACCAGTCAATGTCCAACTACTCAGCAAACAATATAGGTTAGGTTAGGTTCAAGTGGCTGCCACAGAGGCACACTTAGGCCAGTTTTGAAAGGCCCGTTGTGATACCACCAACACAAGGAAAGTCAGTCCCGGGACCCAGCCATATGGAAAATCTCTGAGTTGTTGGGATTTTCCACATAGCAGAATCCCGGGACTGACACTCCTAAACCGACACCGTTACTCCTCCTCGAACCATTTAGATGACTTTATGAAGGCCATCAAGTCCTTTTTGTCCAGTTCCGCGATCTGGCTTAGGCTATCCAGGAACGGAACTCCCAAAAAGCGCGTTCTCGCGCCGCTTAAAGCCGGACAGTTGCAGATCAGGTGCTCCACTGTTTCCTCCTCCTCATCATCTTTGCAACTCCTGCAGCATCGTCGGTAGGGCACACCTAGCCTTTCTGCATGCCTACCAATGAGGCAGTGACGGGTTAATACCCCTATCAATATGGAGATTTCCATCCTAGTTAGGGCATAAATTCGTCTAGACTTTTTAAGATCCCATTTTGGCCAGGTTTATTTCGATATCCGACACCCTGGGGATTGCAGCCATCTTTCAAACAATATAGTTCATTGACTATGCATTTTGTGGCAAATGCATACCAGTTCATTATTGATTAGCTTTAAACCATTCAATGCCAAACTACTCAGCGAAAATTCTAGTTCATTGACTATACATTTTGTGGTGTATTCATACTAGTTCATTTCTGATTACCTTTAAGCCAGTCAATGCCAAACTACTCGTCAAACAATGTAGTTCATTGACTCTACATTTTGTGGTGTATTCATACTACACCTTTTTCAGTTTATATTCAGAAAGTTACACTAGATATTCAGAATTTACAATTGATATTTATAAAATTTCAGTTAATATTCAGAGTTTCCATTTCATATTCAGAAAATTAAAATTCATATTCAGAATTTCCATTTGATATTCAGAAAAATACAATTAATATTCAGAAAGTTCCATTTGATACTAAGAAAGTTAAAATTAATAATCAGAAAATTACAATTGATATTCAGAAAGTTACAATTCATATTCAGAAAATCTCTTTGTACTCCGCATTTAAAATTTTTTCATATAAATTTGGATTTCTGAATATCAATTATAATTTTCTGAATATCAATTGTAATTTTCTAAATATTAGTTTTAATTTTCTGAATATCAAATGGAATTTTCTGAAAATCAATTGTAATTTTCTGAATATCAAATGAAATTTCTGAATATTAATTGGAATTTTCTGAATATCAATTGCAAATTCTGAATTTCAATTGTAATTTTCTGAATATAAATTCTAACTTTCTGAATATAAACTTCATTTCTGATAAGCTTTAAACCAGTCAGTGACAAACTACTCAGCAACATTATAGTTCTTCAACTAAATATTTTGTGGTGTATTCATACTAGGTCATTTCTGACTACCTTCAAACTAATCAGTTCCAAACTACTCAGAAGACACCTAGCTCGTTTACTATACATTTTATGGATGTTTTTATACTAGTTCTTTGCTGATTACCCTTAAACCAATCAATGCCAATCTAATAAGAAAACATACTAGTATACAACTATAATTTGCTGGGCAAAATCACACTAGTCAGAAAAATCCTGGTTCGTATTAGTATGCAAGTATGTATGAATCTTGGGTTGAAATCATACTACACCTTTTTCAGTTTATATTCAGAAAGTTTTCTGAATATCAATTGTAATTTTCTGGATTTGTATTTTCTGAATATCAAATGGAAATTCTGAATATGAATTGTAATTTTCCGAATATAAATTGTTACTTTCTGAATATAAACTGAAAAAGGTGTAGTCAGAAAAAGTCTAATCTATTTTAGAAAAATACTAATTAAAAAAATTCCATTTCATACTACATTATTATTATAAGGCCTTATTACACTGCAACCATTAGTACGATCTATTGTAGTACATGGTACTATGCAAACATTATTTGAAGTTTTTGGTTTGTTTCTTTTTTTCTCTTGTAATTCACAGATGGTTTTTCGTGTTTGGGTAAATACAAATATGATGCTGATGTATATATGATCTAGTATGTCAACTGCTATATTTCTTGTGTATATACACAGAAAAAGGAACTGGTAAAAAGGCATTGGTAAAATCAACAATCTCGTGCTGTTATCCTGAAGTCGACCAAATTTTGGTTGTTTGAACGGTAATTTTTGTTGAAGTAACTGCATTCAGATCTTTTATGATCCCATTTTGGCCAGGTTTGTTTGGATGACCTTTCGTTGGCTTGACGGAGTGTGTACTCCTTCAGCAACTCATTAGGCAAACGCCATATGCAAGCTAATGCTGAAGGAGTACACTCTCCGTCAAGCCAACGAAAGGTGGCAACAATCCCCAAGGTGCCGGACATCCAAACAAACCTGGCCGAAATGGAATCATAAAAGATCTAGAGACATTCACGCCCTAAGAAGGAGAGAAATCTCCATATTAATAGGTGTTCTAACTGGGCACTGCCTTATTGGTAGGTACACAGAAAGGCTAGGTGTGCCCTAGCGACGATGCTGTAGGAGCTGCAAAGATGATGACGAGGAGGAAACGGTGAAGCACCTCATCTGCAACTGCCCGGCCTTAAGCGGGGCGAGAACGCGCTTTTTGGGAGTTCCCTTCCTGGATAGCCTAAACCAGATCGCTGACATAAAAGACTTGATGGCCTTCATAAAGTCATCTAAGTGGTTCGAGGAGGAGTAACGGTGTCGGTTTAGGAGTGTCGGCATTCTGCTATGTGGAAAATCCCAACAACTCAGGGGTTTTCTATATGGCCGGGTCCCGGGACTGACTTTCCTAGTGTTGGTGGTATCACAACGGGCCTTTGAAAACTGGCCTAAGTGTGCCTCTGCGGCAGCCTCTTGAACCTAACCTAACCTAACTGCATTCAACTGTTTGAACAGTCACAGATTTGTAAATTAAAAAAAAAAAAACTAGGTCCCGCCAACTTGTAGGAAAAAAATCAAAGCAGCACACTATAAGTTGGAAGAGAAATTCGGCAAAAGTCTCGTTAGAGGTTATGACAACCTGTTGGTAAATAACCGCCATTTTTTTTACGTTGCGGCATAAACTTGAGTATATTGACAACAACAATATAAATTAACTCTAACAATGCTCCTTTAACTCGAGTGTATGGCCCAGCATGAAAGCAGTCATGCTTTGACTCTTTTTGATGTAAAAATAAGACTTACATTTATCTATATATACATATGTGGGACCGGAACTCCGCAGTGGACGACTAACTTAACCTTAAGTAACCTTAATTTACCTTACATAAAACTTTGACAAATGCGCGCCTCGTTTTTGAGCATTTGCAAAAATTTCGCTTCGCTTTACGTTCAAAAAACTTTGTATGAAAGTGGATCCTACAAAGTTTAATGCAATTGGGCCTTTACCTATATAATCAAACTTGACGAACGCGCAACTTGGAAGGAGGCATTGCAAGTTGAATTCAATTATTAAATTAAAAATACAATAAACAACATAATCTAAAAAATATAGAAAAAAAAATTGTGTTGACTTTAGCGAGAATCGAACTCAGAGCCTTTAGCTCTTTTTTGGCTGTGTATGAACTAGTATATCAACTGGTATAATGCTGATGCAGAGGCTGACTAGTATACCAATTGGTATGGTGCTGACGCAGAATAGAACAATTGCTTTTCTTTTTCTTTTGTAACTGCTTCTTTTTTACCTTGTAATTCACATGTGCTTTTTCGTGTTTGGGTAAATACAAATAGTCGCTGCTTTCTAAAGAATAAACTGGTATATTGCTGATGTAGAGGCTGACTATGATACTGGTGCATAGACCGACTAGTATACCAACTGGAATGAATGTCAAATTCGTGGACTAGTATGACAAGTGGTACGATCTGAATAGGCATAATGATTAGTATGTCCTGCCGCATAGAATGAGCAGTATGTCAGCTGGTATGATTCTGATGTATATATGAACTAGTATGTCAACTAGTAAGATTCTGATGCATATATGAACTAGTATCATCATCATTTATTGGCGCTTAACCGCCTAAGCGATTTTGGCCGTCGCCTATCAAAGCACGCCAGTCATTCCTTTTTAGCGATAACTGACGCCAATTGGAAACCCCAAGGGAGTTCAAGTCATCCTCCACCTGTTGTTTCCATCTCAGTCGAGGCCTCCCCCTTCCTCTGCTGCCGAATTCGGGTGACGATTGGAAAACCTTCTGGGCTGGAGCTTCTTTGTCCATTCGCATGACGTGACCCAGCCAGCGGAGCCTTTGGGCTTTAATTCGCTGGACTATGGTCAGACCTGCGTAAAGCTCGTACAGCTCATCGTTAAATCTCCTTCGATACTCGCCGTCGGCATCACGGGAAGGACCATAAATCTTCCGGAGAACTTTTCTCTCAAATACTCCAAGCGCCATCTCATCTTCTCTTGACATTGTCCATGAATCTGAGCCATACATCAGGACAGGTATGATGAGAGACTTATAGAGCGCGATCTTTGTTCTTCGAGAGAGGACTTTACTTCTCAATTGCCTACTCAGTCCAAAGTAGCACTTGTTCGCAAGAGTGATTCTCCGTTGGATTTCTAGACTGATATTATTTTCGGTGTTAATGCTGGTTCCCAAATAGACGAAGTCCCTCACAGTTTCAAATTTGTAACTATCAACAGTGAAACAGTGACGTGGCTGCCAAGGCGCAGGTGCGCCGATTCTTTCTTTGATGACAGCAAATACTTCGTCTTGTCCTCGTTGACCGCAAGACCCACTTTTTTCGCTTCTTCATCCAGTCCAGAGAAGGCAGCGCTTACGGCGCGGTTGTTAAGGCCAATGATATCAATATCATCGGCATACGCCAGCAATTGCACGCTCTTGTAAAATATTGTACCATTGCGGTTTAGCTCTGCTGCTCGAATTATCTTCTCCAGCATCAGGTTGAAGAAATCGCACGAAAGGGAGTCGCCCTGTCTGAAGCCTCGTTTGGTTTCAAATGGCTCAGAGAGGTCCTTCCCGACTCTGACGGAGCTGTTAGTATTGCTCAACGTCATTTGGCAAAGCCGTATAAGCTTTGCAGGGAAGTCAAATTCAGACATGGCGGCATACAGGCAACTCCTTTTTGCGCTGTCAAAAGCGGCTTTGAAATCGACAAAGAGATGGTGTGTGTCGATTCTTTTATCATGGGTCTTCTCCAGGATTTGGCGTATCGTGAAAATCTGGTCGATGGTAGACTTACCAGGTCTAAAGCCACACTGATAAGGTCCAATCAGCTTGTCTACGATGGGCTTCAGTCTTTCACACAATACGCTAGAAAGAACCTTATATGCGATATTAAGAAGGCTGATTCCGCGGTAGTTGGTGCGGTTAGCGGGATCGCCTTTCTTGTGGATTGGGCAGAGCACACTTAAATTCCAATCTGGAGGCATGCACTCGTCTGACCATATTCTGCATAAGAGCTGATGCATGCTTTTTGCCAGCTCTTCGCCTCCGTGTTTGAACAGCTCGGCGGGTAGTCCGTCTTTTCCAGGCGCTTTGTTATTTTTGAGCCGGGATATAGCTATCCTCACTTCATCATAGTCAGGTGGTGGGACGACTTTTCCATCGTCAGGGATTGGGGTATCGGGTTCGACGTCTCCCTCGCAATTTAGCAGTGAGGAGAAGTGCTCCCTCCATAATTTAAGTACACTCTGTACGTCGGTTACCAGGTCGCCATTATTGTCCTTACAGGAACTTGCCCCGGTCTTAAAACCTTCCGTCATCCGCCGGATCTTTTCATAGAATTTTCGGGCATCATTCCTGTCAGCCAGCATCTCAAGCTCCTCACACTCACGCCTTTCGGCCTCACGTTTCTTTTTTCTGAAAAGGCGTCTCTCTTCCTTCTTTGCCTCACGATAGCGTTGCCATACACTGCGGGTTGCGCCCGTTCGCAACGTCTCCCTGTAGGCAGCGTCCTTTTTGTCCGAGGCAGTGCTGCATTCCTCATCGTACCAGTTGTTTTTGCGGGCTCGCTGGAACCCTATAGTGGCCTCAGCGGCGGTACGTAATGAGTGAGAGATATGCTTCCATTGCTCGGTTGCATCGTTAGGTCGAGGATTGCTCTCCGATAGCAGGTGTGAGAGTCGAGTGGAGAAATTGTCAGCTGTCTGTGTCGTGCGCAGCTTCTCGACGTCAAACTTTCCTTCCGTTACTATGAACTAGTATGTCAAATCGTATATTTCTGATGCAAATTTGAACTAGTATGTCAACTGATATGATTATGATGCATAAATGAACTACTATATCAACTGATATGATTCTGACGCATATATGGACTAGTATGACAACTGGTATGATTCCGATGCTTTTTTTAACTAGTCTGTCAATTGGTATGATTCTGATGCATATATGAACTAGTCTGTCAACTGTATTGATTCTGATGCATATAAGAAGTAGTCTGTCAACAGGTATGATTCTGATGCATATATGAACTAGTCTGCCAACTGGTATGGTTCTGATGCATATATGAACTAGTCTGTCAACTGGTATGATTCTGATGCATATATGATCTAGTCTTTCAACTGGTATGATTCTGATGTATATATGAACTAGTCTGCCAACTGGAATGATTCTGATGTATATATGAACTATTCTTTCAAATGGTACGATCCTGACGTATATACGAACTAGTATCTTAAATGGTATGATACTGATGTGTATAATAGCAACCCTGCAGTCAAATTCCGAACTACTCAGCAAACATACTAGTTCATTGACTAAACATTTTGTGGCATATGCATACCAGTTCAATGTTGATTAGTTTTAAAACCAGTCAATGCCAAACTACTCAGCGAAAATTCTAGTTCATTGACTATACATTTTGTGGCGTATGCATACTAGTTCATTGCTGATTAGCGTTAAACCAGTCAATGCCAAACTACTCAGGAATCAATATAGTTAATTGACTATACATTTTGTGGTGTATTCATACTAGTTCATTTCTGATCACCTTTAAACCAGTCTATGTCGAACTACTCAGCAGACAACATAGTTCATTGACTATACATTTTGTGGTGTGTTTATACTAGTTCTTTGCTGATTAGCTTCAAACCAGTCAAGGTCAAACTACTCAGCAAACTATATAGTTCATTGACTATACATTTTGTGGTGTATTCATACTAGTTCATTTCTGATCACCTTTAAACCAGTCAACGTCGAACTACTCAGCAAACAACATAGTTCATAGACTATACATTTTGTGGTGTATTTATACTAGTTCGTTGCCGATTAGCTTCAAACCATTCAAGGCCAAACTACTCAGCAAACAATATAGTTCATTGACTATACATTTTGTGGTGTATTCATACTAGTTCATTTCGGATCACCTTTAAACCAGTCAATGTCGAACTACTCAGCAAACAACATAGTTTATTGACTATACATTTTGTGGTGTATTTATACAAGCTCGTTGCTGATTAGCCTCAAAGCAGTCAAGGCCAAACTACTCAGCAAACAATATAGTTCATTGACTATACTTTTTGTGGTGTATTCATACTAATTCACTTCTGATCACCTTTAAACCAGTCAATGTCGAACTACTCAGCAAACATACTAGTTCATTGACTAAACATTTTGTGGCATATGCATACCAGTTCATTGTTGATTAGTTTCAGTGCCAAACTACTCAGCGAAAATTCTAGTTCATTGACTATACATTTTGTGGTGTATTCATACTAGTTCATTTCTGATTACCTTTAAGCCAGTCAATGCCAAACTACCCAGCAAACAATATAGTTCTTGACTGCACATTTTGTGGTGTATTCATACTAGTTCATTTCTGATTAGCTTTAAACCAGTCAATGCCAAACTACTCATCAACATTATAGTTCTTTGACTATACATTTAGTGGTGTATTCATACTAGTTAATTTCTGACTACCTTCTAACTAATCTGTTCCAAACTACTCAGCAGACACCTAGCTCGTTTACTTTTATTGGTGTTTTTATACTAGTTCATTACTGATTACCCTTAAACCAATCAATGCCAATCTAATCAGAAAACATACTAGTATACAACTATAATTTGCTGGGCGAAATCATACTAGTCAGAAAAATCCTGGTTCATACTAGTATACAAGTATGTATGAATCTCGGATTGAAATCATACTACTTACTTTTTCAGTTTATATTCAGAAAGTTTTCTTAATATCAATTGTAATTTTCTGAATGTGAATTGTATTTTTCTGAATATCAAATGGAAATTCTGAATATGAATTGTTACTTTCTGAATATAAACTGAAAAAGGTTCAGACTTGTTGAAGTAATAAGCCTAAATATTTGTACCTAAATGTATAACAATCTGGCAACTTGTTTAGCTTTTGTCTATTCTCTTTATTCGTTTGTTCTTTTATAACTTGTGAAATGTAAAGACACAAAAAGAAGTTAGTTTTAAATTAACCACTGCGACGTTAACATCGATTAACTAACACACGCCTTTTTTCTATTCTAATGGAAAATTCCCAACAAGACTACAAGTCTAATCTAATTTAGGAAAAATTCCATTTCATAGTACATTATTATTATAAGGCCTTATTATACCGCGACCATTAGTACGATCTATTGTACATGGTACTATGCAAACATTTTAGGAAACTTTTGGTTTGCTTATTTTTTTCTCTTTTAATTCACAGATGCTTTTTCGTGTTTGGGTATATACAAATATGATGGTGATGTATATATGATCTAGTATGTCAACTGCTATATTTCTGGTGTATATACATAGAAAAAGGGCACTGGTAAAATCAACAATCTCGTACTGTTATCTTAAAGTTGACCAAATTTTGGTTGTTTGAACGGTAATTTTAGTTGAATTAACTGCATTCAACTGTTTAAACAGTCATAGATTTGTCAAGTTTTAAAAAAAAACTGTGGGTCCCGCGAACTTGTAGGAAAAAATAAAGCAGCACACTATAAGTTGGAAGAGAAGCACGGCAAAAATCTCGTTAGAGGTTATGAAAACCTGTTGATATATAACCGCCCTTTTGTTACGTTGCGGTATAAACTTGAGTTTATTGACAACAACAATATAAATTAACTCTAACAATGCTCCTTTCACTCGAGTTTATGGCCCAGCATGAAAGCAGTCTTACTTTGACTCTTTTTGACTTTTTGAAATGAGACTTACTTTTATCTCTATTTACATATGTGGGACCGGAACTCAGCAGTCAACTTAACCTTAAGTAACCCTAATTTACCTTACCTAAAAATACAACCCTAAAGCCCCAATTACATAAAACTTTGTGAAACTTTAACAAATGCGCGCCTCGTTTTTCAGCATTTGCCAAAATTTCGCTTCGCTTTACGTTCAAAAAACTTTGTATGAAAGGGGATCCTACAAAGTTTAATGCAATTGGGCCTTTACCTATATAATCAAACTTGACGAACGCGCACATTGAAAGGAGCCATTGCAAGTTGAATTCAATTATTAAATTAAAAGTACAATAAACTACATTATTTAAAAAATATAGAATAAAGAAAAATTGTGTTGACTTTACAGAGAATCGAACTCAGAACCTTTAGCTCATTTTTGGCTGTGTATGAACTAGTATATCAACTAGTATAATGCTGATATAGAGGCTGACTAGTATACTAATTGCTATGGTGCTGATGCAGAAGAGGACAATTGCTTTTCTTTTTCTCTTGTAACTGTTATGATTCTGATGGATATATGAACTAGTTTGCCAACTGGTATGATTCTGATGCATATATGAACAAGTCTGTCAACTGGTATGATTCTGATGCCCAATGAACTAGTCTGCCAACTGGTATGATTCTGATGCAGATATGAACTAGTCTGCCAACTGGTTTGATTCTGATGCATATATGAACTAGTCTGTCGACTGGTATGATTCTGATGCATATATGAACTAGTCTGCCAACTGGTATGATTCTGTGCATATATGTATGAACTAGTCTTTCAACTGGTATGATTCTGATGCATATATGAAGTAGTCTTTCAACTGGTATGATTCTGATGTATATATGAACTAGTCTGCCAACTGGTATGATTCGTATGTATATATGAACTAGTCTTTCAACTGGTACGATCCTGACGTATATACGAACTAGTATCTTAAATGGAATGATACTGATGTGTATAATAACAAGTATATCAACTGGTATATTCCTGATGCAGAGGATGACTAGTCAGCTAATAGGTGTGGTGCTGATGCAGAGAAGGACAATTACCATCTCGTAGGACACCGCCGTGTTAAAAATACCAGTTGCTAATATGGAAAAATTACAGAACTCGAACTAGTTGAGGCCGTCTGGCTGACTGGTATTTGATTAGTATAAAACTAGTTAAGTTGACTGCAGGGAAGTATATCAACTGGTATATTCCTGACGCAGAGGCTGACTAGTCAGCCAATTGGTATGGTGCTGATGCAGAGAAGGACAAATGCCATCTCGTAGGACATCGCCGTGTTAAAAATACCAGTTGCTAATATGGAAAAATTACAGAACTCGAACTAGTTGAGGCCGCCTGACTGACTGGTATTTGATTAGTATAAAACTGTTGACTGCAGGGGGGTTTGTTTGTGTTTAAGTGGTTTTTTGCATTTGTGACTGTTTATTCGCTTCGTTTTCGTTGAAGTTGGAAAACTTCAGCATCTCAGCAGCTACCGAGTGCCAAATCGCATTGAAACATGTCAGGAGACATAATTATTTTTATGTGAAATATGTATGTACATATATATTTGCAAACAATTTAAGTTTGCAAATTGTTGTATGTAAAATAAGGGTGTTATGTGATAGATGGTGTAGGACCGCGGTTAAATTAAATCTGCGCATTGGACTTCTAATCTTTGTAGGTAGTTTACGTTCCCGTCAGAAAAAATACTTAAAAAGTCCCAATCGATCCTAAAGTTGTTCGGAGTCAAAAGACCAAATTTTAAGTTTTTTTTGGATTTTTCCCTATCCCTATCCCTATCCCTATCCCTATCCCTATCCCTATCCCTATCCCTATCCCTATCCCTATCCCTATCCCTATCCCTATCCCTATCCCTATCCCTATCCCTATCCCTATCCCTATCCCTATCCCTATCCCTATCCCTATCCCTATCCCTATCCCTATCCCTATCCCTATCCCTATCCCTATCCCTATCCCTATCCCTATCCCTATCCCTATCCCTATCCCTATCCCTATCCCTATCCCTATCCCTATCCCTATCCCTATCCCTATCCCTATCCCTATCCCTATCCCTATCCCTATCCCTATCCCTATCCCTATCCCTATCCCTATCCCTATCCCTATCCCTATCCCTATCCCTATCCCTATCCCTATCCCTATCCCTATCCCTATCCCTATCCCTATCCCTATCCCTATCCCTATCCCTATCCCTATCCCTATCCCTATCCCTATCCCTATCCCTATCCCTATCCCTATCCCTATCCCTATCCCTATCCCTATCCCTATCCCTATCCCTATCCCTATCCCTATCCCTATCCCTATCCCTATCCCTATCCCTATCCCTATCCCTATCCCTATCCCTATCCCTATCCCTATCCCTATCCCTATCCCTATCCCTATCCCTATCCCTATCCCTATCCCTATCCCTATCCCTATCCCTATCCCTATCCCTATCCCTATCCCTATCCCTATCCCTATCCCTATCCCTATCCCTATCCCTATCCCTATCCCTATCCCTATCCCTATCCCTATCCCTATCCCTATCCCTATCCCTATCCCTATCCCTATTCCTATCCCTAGAATTTTTTTTAAACATTGCGGCTTAAATAAATATGTTGTTAGTGTTCTTCAAAAGACAATTTATTTATTTTTTTTGTTGTTTTCCTATAGGCTTTGATAAATTTAGTTCGCGTCTGCACAAGTAACAAAATTAAGCTTTATCTAAGTTTTTTCCATTTTCCAGTCAAAATGCTTATTATGAAAATAAATTGGACACCCCCCGAAAATATTTTCTGGTTACGCGCCTGCTGCCAGTTTTACTATTTCTTTGTCAAATTTTTCCTGTATTTTTTGCGTAACTTTTACTAACCATATATTTGGGTAATTTTTACTATATTTTTTGTATTGTTTTTACTTTATTTTTTGCCTAACTTTTACTGTATTTTGGTGTAATTTTTTCCATTTTTTGTGTAATTTTTACTGTTTTTTTGTGTGTGGTTTTTGCTATATATTTTTCGTAATTTTTATTATATTTTTTGGGTAATTTTTAAATATATTTTTTGCGAATTTTTTACCATAATTTTTGTGTAATTTTTCTATATTTTTAATTTAAATTTTACTGATTTTTTTTTTGAATCTTTGAAACTTTGGTGGACTTTTGACCGTTTGTGAATAATTTTTCTTAAATTATTCTATGTTTTTATTATTAGTGAACAAGATGGAAAAGTAACAACAATTACAAGCTACCATGATTACGTAATTTCGGCCTTGCTCAAGGGCACTTATCAAATGGCTTTGTGTTTAGAAATTTTTCATCACCTTTTGTTGGTCATCGAACCAAGAACCAAGGGGATTAGGAATTTCTAAGCCCGCAGTGTGTACCTCTTACACGAAGCTGCGTTGAGATTATTGCTAGCTTATATCCATCATGTTCACTTAGTATGTATTCATTTTATTTTGTTTGTTTTGTTTTTTTTTTTTTTGTGTAAATTTTTTTTTGTTTGTAATTTTTACTATATTTTTGCATAGGTTAGGTTAGGTTCAAGTGGCTGCCGCAGAGGCACACTTAGGCCAGTTTTGAAAGGCCCGTTGTGATACCACCAACACAAGGAAAGTCAGTCCCGGGACCCAGCCAAATGGAAAATCCCTGAGTTGTTGGGATTTTCCACCTAGCAGAATCCCGGGACTGACACTCCTAAACCGACACCGTTACTCCTCCTCGAACCACTTAGATGACTTTATGAAGGCCATCAAGTCCTTTATGTCTAGTTCCGCGATCTGGCGTAGGCTATCCAGGAACGGAGCTCCCAAAAAGCGTGTTCTCGCGCCGCTTAAAGCCGGAAAGTTGCAGATGAGGTGTTCCACTGTTTCCTCCTCCTCATCATCTTTGCAACTCCTGCAGCATCGTCGGTAGGGCACACTTAGCCTTTCTGCATGCCTACCAATGAGGCAGTGACCGGTTAATAGCCCTATCAATATGCAGATTTCCCTCCTAGTTAGGGCATAAATGCGTCTAGACCTTTTAAGATCCCATTTTGGCCAGGTTTGTTTCGATATCCGACACCCTGGGGATTGCAGCCATCTTTCGTTGGCTTGACGGAGTGTGTGCTCCTTCAGCATTAGTTTGCATGTGGCAAACGGCATACCTAAGCGCTCTTTATCCTGAAGAACCTGCTTGGTCGTGCCCTGCCTGGCAAGCTCGTCTGCCTTACAGTTTCCCTCAATGTCCCTATGTCCCGGGACCCATATGAGGTTTACGCGGTTCTGTTGGGCCATCTGCTGAAGAGATCGACGACAGCTGAGCGTCAGTTCAGAGTTGAACGTGTATGAGCCAAGGGATTTGATGGCCGCTTGGCTATCGCTGAAAATAGCGATATCTTCTCCGATAACACGTTTGCTTAACCAGGCCGCGGCGTCCAGGATTGCCGAGACTTCCACCTGGAAGACGCTACAATGATCAGGTAGTCTGAAGGAGAGCTCAAGATCCAAATCCCTTGAATAAACCCCTCCTCCAACTCTGCCGTCCAACTTCGACCCGTCGGTGTATATGGAAGTGCCACTATTTGTTTCGGGACACCAATCCGTCCTCTCCCAGTCTTCTCTGCTGGGAATGTTTATTTTGAAACAGCTATCGCCGACTGTAGTGGTCGCACAACGATCTGTGCTTAGAGGGAGAAAGCTGTAAGATTCCAGAATACTGGAGTGTCCAATAGTACCCGCACCCCAACTGGAGGTTTCTCTTAGGCGCAGAGCTGATGCCGCTGCTGAATGACATGGAGGGCTTCGTTGGGCGTTGTCCTTAGCGCACCGCTTATACAGATCATATTGGATCTATGGACTTTCCGCAACAGATTCAGGTATGTTGCCTTGCTCAGCGCAGGCCACCATACGACGACTCCATAAAGCATGATTGGGCGAATGATGGCCGTGTAGATCCAACTGCATACTCTAGGGCTGAGCCCCCATTTTTTGCCAATGGCTCTTTTGCATGTGTAAAGAGCGATGCAAGCTTTCTTCTGGCGCTGAAGAACATTCTCCTTCCAATTCAATTTCCTGTCCAAACTATGCCTAGAAACTTGGCCTTATCCGACAAGCCCAGGCGCGTGCCATCTAGTTCTGGTAGGCTTAGTGGCGGTATTTTGTACCGGTTGGTGAAGAGGACAAGTTCCACCTTCCCTGGGTTGATACTAAGTCCGCAGCGAGAGGACCACGTCGAAACTTCTCGCAGTGCTACTTGCATCAGGTCACACAGAGTTTGTGGGAACTTGCCTCTGAATGCAATAGCTAAATCGTCTGCGTATGCCACTATCTTCCCGCCCCCCAGCTTGTGTCACGTAGCAACGAGTTGACTGTGAGGTTCCATAAAAGCGGGGAAAGAACACCACCCTGGGGTGTTCCCCTTGTGACATAGCGTGATAACTCAACCGTACCAAGTGAAGAAGCTATTTTCCTTCCCATTAAAAGTTGGTCAATTAAACCAGTTAGAGGTCTATCTACGCCCAGATTAGTTAGAGCGGAGTTGATAGCCTCCGGGCTTATATTGTTGAAAGCCCCCTCAATGTCTAGGAAGGCCACGAGACAGTAGTCCTTTTCACACAGCGATTTCTCAATGACAGATACTAGGCTGTGCAGAGCGGTTTCTGTTGATTTACACTTGGTGTATGCATGCTGATAGCTAGAGATTAGGTTGCTGTCAATAGTTGTTGAGAGGTAGTCGCTTAGTATCCTCTCGAAGGTTTTGAGCACAAAGGATGAGAGACTGATCGGCCTATAGTACCTGGGCTCGTAATGAGACACCTTCCCCGCCTTAGGAATAAATACTACCGTGGCGCGTCTCCAGGAGCCCGGAATGTGGTTGAGAGCCAGGCAGGCTGTGAAGAGAAATACCAGCCATTTAGCTGATGTCTCCAACGTGTTTATAAGTTGCGCGAGGATAATCCTGTCCGGCCCGGCAGCCTTATACGGTTCAAAGCTCTTAACTGCCCACCTTACCCTTTCCTCAGTGATGGGTATTTTTACTGCCAGGTTTGTTGCAGGCACTAGTGGTGCGTCATGCAGATTCCCCGGAAAATGTGTATTCAAGAGCAGCTCAAGGGTTTCCTCTTCCGTGCTGGTCCAGGATCCGTCAGTTTTTCGCAAATAGCTGATGGCTGTTTGACTTTTCGAGAGGACTCGTCTAAGTCTCGCTGTGTCGTCGACCTTTTCGACGCCAGTGCAGAAATTTCTTCACGAAGTTCTCTTCGCCTGTCTCAGAGCTTTTTTGTAGGCCCTAAGTTTAGCTTTATATTAGTGCCAATGAGGCTCAGAGCCGAGGCTCTTGGCCTTGTTAAATTGTTTCCGGCATGATTTGCGGAACGAGTCCAAATCGTAGGACCACCAATGTGGCCTGTGTTTACCCCGTGGTTTTGGCACTGGACAAGCCTGTCCTAGAGCATTTGAGAGCGCCGATGTAAATGTAGTAACAAGATCCTCCAGCTCCTCTACTGATGAGGGGGCTTGTGAGGGCAGTACTGGGAGGTCTCTGTCTAATATTTCATTGTGTAACTGCCAATTTGTGTTACGTAGATTGCGCTTCATGATTGGTTGTTCTACAATAAAGTCTAAAACCATTTCTATGTAACGGTGGTCGGAGAATGAATGTTCTTCCAGAACCCGCCATTTTCTGACCCACCCATAAGCGCCTTCACTACAGATAGTGAGGTCTATGACCTCCCTACGGGTCTTAGTGATAAAAGTAGGCTCATTACCCACGTTGCAAATTACCAGGTTGGTTGTTAAGAGGAAATCAAACAGAGACTCGCCCCTGGCATTGATATCGGAACTCCCCCATTGGACATGGTGAGCATTAGCGTCCGCTCCAATAATAAGATTACCCGTGCAGAAATTTGACACCAGGTCTTTCACCTCCGTTTGTGGTGGGGGTTCTTCGGCGTCGTAGGGCATATAGACCGACGCAACCGTCAGGCGGGTGCTGTCGACCGTTAGACTGATAGCGGTAATATCACCATTGCTGTAGTTACACAGCTAAAAATTTGAACCTAAATTTTAAACTTTTTTGGACTACATATATGACCAAACCAAATTTGGATTCAAATTCAATATAGACCAGTTTTCATGAAAATTGGCTAAATGAATCGGGTTTCAATTATAAACAAGAAATGTTTTAACAATTTTTTAAAGATAAAATAAATTGTTTGTCCGTTGGCGGGAATTCGAACCAAGACTCCCCGCATCATGCCCGTCTGCTCTACCACTGAGCTACATCGCACACATAAATTTTGTTGGCAAAATTCAATCTTGAATAAGCTTTCAAAAATAAATTTGAATTTTCAAACACAAAAGTTTACATTTTAGACCGAAAAGTTTTAAGAATAAAATAAAACCAAAAAAAATGTGGCAGCTGGCAGGATTCAAACGAAAACGCTCAGGAGTCACAGCCGACTGCTCTACCGCTGAGCTATGACGCACATGAAGTTCTTGTGGGCAAAATTCAATTATATTCAAACAAAACCAAAATAAAAAATTTAGACTGCTTTTTCATTTAGATTTTAAATCGAAACCAAAAGAAATTGAAAATCTTTGTAGGTATTTGGACGGTTTGAAATATTGTACAAAAAGGTTTGAAAAATTGATTAAACTTTATACGGGTTTAAAATTTAGGTTCATTTTTTTAGCCGTGTAGGTAGGAGAAAGGAGTTCAACTCAGACTTGACCAAAATACACGTTCGGACTTTGCTCTCCTCGCTGGCTCGAATGAGCTTGAAGCCCTTAGTCCCCAATCCGCAGATTCTCGAGCTATTGACCCAGGGTTCTTGGATGGGGACCACATCCACGTCGCCTTTAGAAAGACGACTACTTAAAGCAGCCGAAGCCACTTTAGATTTGTGCAGATTAATCTGAAGCACCACCAACATGAGAGCGCACAGACTTCCCTGCCGTCCCCATGTCGTCGAGGTTTGCCCCATCCCGGAGGTTGCCTATCAACGACGAGTTGTTCCGATTAACTGCCCGATATGGCGTTGCAGGAGTCCTGCTGCCTGTAGCGTTAGATGTTAATCGCTCAGCGTTGGCTGCTACCACCGTGACGTCGAAGACTTCCTCGTCCTGTAGGCTGTCCTCCATCTCCGAGTTGTTCACAGCACTATCGGCAAGGGACGTGGCGGATAACATGCTTTCCGCATCGGAATCCTCCGCTTCCTCTTCTGGTAATTCGTTTTCCGGTTCCCCCGGAGCAGCCGAGAAGGTAGCTCGCTGAGCGTCACCACGATATACGTGGATAACGATCTGGCCTATGCTGTAGTGTACTAGGCCATTGCACCTTTTGAGGGGCTCGATTGACTCTTTATTCATGGTGAACACCACCTGTCTGTCGGGCCCCACCGCATCCCCGACCAGATTAACACTCCAGTCATGCGTTGGGAGAGACGGATTCATTAGCCGTAGCATCCCGAGAATTCTGTCGGGTTCGTCAGGGATGGCCGGAATCCACGCCCTTGCCCTTGGACGAGCTGGAATGTCCTTCCAGTCGACGACCTCTATCTTTGCGCCCTTGTACACTTCAACCAGTTTAGCAGCTGCTGCCTTATACAGTGCTAAGGTTTTTGCATCCTCGCATGCGAGTATTTTGATCTGACCCTGGTGCCAGCCCGCATCCGTTACTCGCGCTGAACTACCCGGAAACTCCGGAGCAACGTTGAGAAGAATGTTGCCGAGTTCATTTCGCACGTAACGCCACCGGTCCTTGGGGATGGCCAGACGGTCATTGCCTCGGTCAAGGACGCCTATAAGGATCCTGTCCTTGGTTACCTCAGCAAAGCTTAGTTTGCCCGCTCCAGAGGTATTCTGATGCCGCTTGGGAGGGGGATTTAACTCCAGGTCCGATCTCTGGCGCTTGAAAGAGTTAACTTTTAACCTCTTTGGCATGTAAGATTTTTGGAAATCCGGTATCACAGCTTTCGCTAGCTCTACCGATTTACTGGAATTCGGCGACAGCGACTCCTGCGGTACCCCTTCATACCTCTTCAGGATCTTTGCAGCCAATCTTTTCTCGTGGTATGTGAAGCGGCGGGGAGATGTCTCCCGGGAGTGCGGACCCGTAGTTGCCATCGCGGTCGCTCCCCTTGCCGAAATCTCAGTTGCAGCTTCCTTCCCCTTCGAAACTCCGAGGCCAGGTCGTGAGACCGCTGCCACAGACGTAAAGATACTGGTTTTCATATCAGAGGTTGATGGGAGTTTAGCATCCGCCGATGTCCGCTTAGCTGCGTTGGCAACCGCACTGGTGCTAGCTCCCATCAAGTCAATCTTACTCGATAGAGGGTTGGTTGACCGACTCGTAGTTGCCATCGCTGTCGATCCCCCCCTTGATTGTGAACGGAGGTTGTCCTCCGGCGTAGTTGTTGCTTTCTCGCCTGCTCCTCCATAGCTCTCCTTTGCTGAGGAGTGAAATTTGGCGTTGTTTGCTTTTTGGGTTTTTCGTTTTTATTTGCGTTATTTGAGTTCATCATGTTCGTACGACCCATCGCCGGACAAGGCCAGCTCAGGGTCAAGGGAAGAGTAGGGGAAAATGTGTCGTCCGCCGCGGCAGAGCCCCGTACCTCGGCAAGGCCATGCTTACTCTCTGAGGCGACCCGGTATCAGAGAGGCTCCGTTCAAATACAGCCACGATTTGCCTCCCGGCTGCAAACGTCCAATGGGCACGTGGTCGCATAACACCCTGGATTGGGAGGGGGAAGATCTTTGTCGTCGCGCCAGAGAGGCTAGGCTGCTCTCGTGATGAAGTGCCGTACGGAGCTATGATCACAAGGGCAGCGTAGCCCTGTGGCTATCGACTTAAGCCCTCGTACCGCGGCAAGGTATCCACCCTTCACGAGGGGACAATACAATGTAAAAAAAAAATTTTTTTTGGGTAATTTTTATTGTATTTTTCGCGTATTTTTTTACTGAATCTTTTGATTAATTTCTACTATATTTTTTGTGTAATTTTTACCTGAAAACCACCCCCGTGGATTCGCCACTGTTTGTAACACAATTTAAATTGTTTTAAATTCACACATACATGTGCAAACGTTAGGTTAGGTTAGGTTAGGTTCAAGTGGCTGCCGCAGAGGCACACTTAGGCCAGTTTTGAAGGCCCGTTGTGATACCACCAACACAAGGAAAGTCAGCCCCGGGACCCAGCCATATGGAAAATCCCTGAGTTGTTGGGATTTTCCACATAGCAGAATCCCGGGACTGACACTCCTAAACCGACACCGTTACTCCTCCTCGAACCACTTAGATGACTTTATGAAGCCCATCAAGTCCTTTATGTCCAGTTCCGCGATCTGGCTTAGACTATCTAGGAACGGAACTCCCAAAAAGCGCGTTCTCACGCCGCTTAAAGCCGGACAGTTGCAGATGAGGTGCTCCACTGTTTCCTCCTCCTCATCATCTTTGCAACTCCTGCAGCATCGTCGGTAGGGCACACTTAGCCTTTCTGCATGCCTACCAATCAGGCAGTGACCGGTTAATACCCCTATCAATATGCAGATTTCCCTCCTAGTTAGGGCATAAATGCGTCTAGACCTTTTAAGATCCCATTTTGGCCAGGTTTGTTTCGATATCCGACACCCTGGGGATTGCAGCCATCTTTCGTTGGCTTGACGGAGTGTGTGCTCCTTCAGCATTAGTTTGCATGTGGCAAACGGCATACCTAAGCGCTCTTTATCCCGAAGAACCTGCTTGGTCGTGCCCTGCCTGGCAAGCTCGTCTGCCTTACAGTTTCCCTCAATGTCCCTATGTCCCGGGACCCATATGAGGTTTACGCGGTTCTGTTGGGCCATCTCCTGAAGAGATCGACGACAGCTGAGCGTCAGTTCAGAGTTGAACGTGTATGAGCCAAGGGATTTGATTGCCGCCTGGCTATCGCTGAAAATAGTGATATCTCCTCCGATAACACGTTTGCTTAACCAGGCCGCGGCGTCCCGGATTGCCGAGACTTCCGCCTGGAAGACGCTACAATGATCAGGTAGTCTGAAGGAGAGTTCAAGGTCCAAATCCCTTGAATAAACCCCTCCTCCAACTCTGCCGTCCAACTTCGAGCCGTCGGTGTATATGGAAGTGCCACCATTTGTTTCGGGACACCAATCCGTCCTCTCCCAGTCTTCTCTGCTGGGAATGTTTATTTTGAAGCAGCTATCCCCGACTGTAGTGGTCGCACAACGATCTGTGCTTAGAGGGAGAAAGCTGTAAGATTCCAGAATACTGGAGTGTCCAATAGTACCCGCACCCCAACTGGAGGTTTCTCTTAGGCGCAGAGCTGATGCCGCCGCTGACCGAAACCCTTCCAGATCAAGTGGCAAAATGCCCAGAATGGCCTGGAGGGCTTCGTTGGGCGTTGTCCTTAGCGCACCGCTTATACAGATCATATTGGATCTATGGACTTTCCGCAACAGATTCAGGTATGTTGTCTTGCTCAGTGCCGGCCACCATACGACGACTCCATACAGCATGATTGGGCGAATGATGGCCGTGCAGATCCAACTGCATACTCTAGGGCTGAGCCCCCATTTTTTGCCAATGGCTCTTTTGCATGTGTAAAGAGCGATGCAAGCTTTCTTCTGGCGCTGAAGAACATTCTCCTTCCAATTCAGTTTCCTGTCCAGAACTATGCCTAGAAACTTGGCCTTATCCGACAAGCCCAGGCGCGTGCCATCTAGTTCTGGTAGGCTTAGTGGCGGTATTTTGTACCGGTTGGTGAAGAGGACAAGTTCCACTTTCCCCGGGTTGATACTAAGTCCGCAGCGAGAGGACCACCTCGAAACCTCTCGCAGTGCTACTTGCATCAGGTCACACAGAGTTTGTGGGAACTTGCCTCTGAATGCAATAGCTAAATCGTCTGCGTATGCCACTATCTTCCCGCCCCCCCAGCTTGTGTCACGTAGCAACGAGTTGACTGTGAGGTTCCATAAAAGCGGGGAAAGAACACCACCCTGGGGCGTTCCCCTTGTGACATAGCGTGATAACTCGACCGTACCAAGTGAAGAAGCTATTTTCCTTCCTCTTAGAAGTTGGTCAATTAAACCAGTTAGAGGTCTATCTACGCCCAGATTAGTTAGAGCGGAGTTGATCGCCTCCGGGCTTATATTGTTGAAAGCCCCCTCAATATCTAAGAAGGCCACGAGACAGTAGTCCTTTTCACACAGCGATTTCTCAATGACAGATACTAGGCTGTGCAGAGCAGTTTCTGTTGATTTACTCTTGGTGTATGCATGCTGATAGCTAGAGATAAGGTTGCTATCAATAGTCGTTGAAAGGTAGTCGCTTAGTATCCTCTCGAAGGTTTTGAGTACAAAGGACGAGAGACTGATCGGTCTGTAATCTTTTGGCTCGTAGTGGGATGCCTTCCCAGCCTTAGGGATAAACACTACCGTGGCGCTTCTCCAGGAGCCCGGAATGTGGTTGAGAGCCAGGCAGGCTGTGAAGAGAAATACCAGCCATTTAGCTGATGTCTCCAACGTGTTTATAAGTTGCGCGGGGATAATCCCGTCCGGCCCGGCAGCCTTATACGGTTCAAAGCTCTTAACTGCCCACCTTACTCTTTCCTCAGTGATGGGTATATTTACTGCCAGGTTTGTTGCAGGTGCTAGTGGTGCATCATGCAGATTCCCCGGAAAATGTGTATTCAAGAGCAGCTCAAGGGTTTCCTCTTCCGTGCTGGTCCAGGATCCGTCAGGCTTTCGCAAATAGCTGATGGTTGTTTGACTTTTCGAGAGGACTCGTCTAAGTCTCGCTGTGTCGTCGACCTTTTCGACGCCAGTGCAGAAATTTCTCCACGAGGTTCTCTTCGCCTGTCTCAGAGCTTTTTTGTAGGCCCTTAGTTTAGCTTTATATTCATGCCAATGAGGCTCAGAGCCGAAGCTCTTGGCCTTGTTAAATTGTTTCCGGCATGATATTCGGAGCGAGTCCAAATCGTAGGACCACCAATGTGGCCTGTGTTTACCGCGTGGATTTGGCACTGGACAAGCCTGTCCTAGAGCATTTGAGAGCGCCGATGTAAATGTAGTAACAAGATCCTCCAGCTCCTCTACTGATGAGGGGGCTTGTGAGGGCAGTACTGGTAGGTCTCTGTCTAATATTTCATTGTGTAACTGCCAATCAGTGTTACGTGGATTGCGCTTCATGATTGGTTGTTCTACAATAAAGTCTAAAACCATTTCTATGTAACGGTGGTCGGAGAAAGAATGTTCTTCCAGAACCCGCCATTTTCTGACCCACTCATAAGCGCCTTCACTACAGATAGTGAGGTCTATGACCTCCCTGCGGGTCTTAGTGATAAAAGTAGGCTCATTACCCACGTTGCAAATCACCAGGTTGGTTGTTAAGAGGTAATCAAACAGAGACTCGCCCCTGGCATTGATGTCGGAGCTCCCCCATTGAACATGGTGAGCATTAGCGTCCGCTCCAATAATAAGATTACCCGTGCAGAAATTTGACACCAGGTCTTTCACCTCCGTTTGTGGTGGGGGTTCTTCGGCGTCGTAGGGCATATAGACCGACGCCACCGTCAGGCGGGTGCTGTCGACCGTTAGACTGATAGCGGTAATATCACCATTGGTGTAGTTAGGTAAGAGAAAGGAGTTCAACTCAGACTTGACCAAAATACACGTTCTGACTTTGCTCTCCTCGCTGGCTCGAATGAGCTTGAAGCCCTTAGTCCCCAATCCGCAGATTCTCGAGCTATTGACCCAGGGTTCTTGGATGAGGACCACATCCACGTCGCCTTTAGAAAGACGACTACTTAAAGCAGCCGAAGCCACTTTAGATTTGTGCAAATTAATCTGAAGCACCACCAACATGAGAGCGCACAGACTTCCCTGCCGTCCCCATATCGTCGAGGTTTGCTCCATCCCGGAGGTTGCCTATCAACGACGAGTTGTTCCGATTAACTGCCCGATGTGGCGTTGCAGGAGTCCTGCTGCCTGTAGCGTTAGATGTTAGTCGCTCAGCGTTGGCTGCTACCACCGTGACGTCGAGGACTTCCTCGTCCTGTAGGCTGTCCTCCATCTCCGAGTTGTTCACAGCACTATCGCCAAGAGACGTGGCGGATAACATGCTTTCCGCATCGGAATCCTCCGCTTCCTCTTCTGGTAATAAGTTTTCCGGTTCCCCCGGAGCAGCCGAGAAGGCAGCGCGCTGAGCATCACCACGATATACGTGGATAACGATCTGGCCTACGCTGTAGTGTACTAGGCCATTGCACCTTTTGAGGGGCTCGATTGACTCTTTATTCATGGTGAACACCACCTGTCTGTCGGGCCCTACCGCATCCCCGACCAGATTGACACTCCAGTCATGCGTTGGGAGGGACGGATTCATTAGCCGTAGCATCCCGAGTATTCTCTCGGGTTCGTCAGGGATGGCCGGAATCCACGCCCTTGCCCTTGGACGAGCTGGAATGTCCTTCCAGTCGACGACCTCTATCTTTGCGCCCTGGTAGACTTCACCCAGTTTAGCAGCTGCTGCCTTGTACAGTGCTACGGTTTTTGCATCCTCGCATGCGAGTAATTTAATTTGACCCTGGTGCCAACCCGCATCCGTTACTCGTGCCGAACTACCCGGAAACTCCGGAGCAACGTTGAGAAGAATGTTGCCGAGTTCATTTCGCACGTAACGCCACCGGTCCTTGGGGATGGCCAGACGGTCATTGCCTCGGTCAAGGACGCCTATAAGGATCCTGTCCTTGGTTACCTCAGCAAAGCTTAGTTTGCCCGCTCCAGAGGTATTCTGATGCCGCTTGGGAGGGGGAATAAACTCCAGATCCGATCTCTGGCGCTTGAAAGGGTTAACTTTTAACCTCTTTGGCATGTACGAATTTTGGAAATCCGGTATCACAGCTTTCGCTAGCTCTACAGATTTACTGGAATTCGGCGACAGTGATTCCTGCGGTACCCCTTCATACCTCTTCAGGATCTTTGCAGCCAATCTTTTCTCGTGGTATGTGAAGCGGCGGGGAGATGTCTCCCTGGAGTGCGGACCCGTAGTTGCCATCGCGGTCGCTCTCCTTGCCGACATCTCAGTTGCAGCTTCCTTCTCCTTCGAAACTTCGAGGCCAGGTCGTGAGACCGCTGCCACAGACGTAAAGATACTGGTTTTCATATCAGCGGTTGATGGGAGTTTAGCATCCGCCGTTGTCCGCTTAGCTGCGTTGGCAACCGCACTGGTGCTAGCTCCCATCAAGTCAATCTTATTCGATAGAGGGTTGGTTGACCGACTCGTAGTTGCCATCGCTGTCGATCCCCCCCTTGATTGTGGAACGGAGGTTGTCCTCCGGCGTTGTTGTTGCTTCCTCGCCTGCTCCTCCATAGCTCTCCTTTGCTGAGGAGTGAAGTTTGGCGTTGTTTGTTTTTTAGATTTTTCGTTTTTATTCAGGTTATTCGAGTTCATCTTGTTCGTACGACCCATCGCCGGACAAGGCCAGCTTAGGGTCAAGGGAAGAGTAGGGGAAAATGTGTCGTCCGCCGCGGCAGAGCCCCGTACCGCGGTAAGGCCATGCTTACTCTCTGAGGCGACCCGGTGTCAGAGAGGCTCCGTTCAAATACAGCCACGATTTGCCTCCCGGCTGCAAACGTCCAGTGGGCACGGTTTCGCATAACACCCTGGATTGGGAGGGGGAAGATCTTTGTCGTCGCGCCAGAGAGGCTAGGCTGCTCTCGTGATGAAGTGCCGTACGGAGCTATGATCACAAGGGCAGCGTAGCCCTGTGGCTATCGACTTAAGCCCTCGTACCGCGGCAAGGTATCCACCCTTCACGAGGGTGTGCAAACGTTAAATAAATATAATTTTCATTTCAATCACACAATTTTTTTAAATTCTTGATTCGAATTGTACTTGGCAAGTTCCAAGGATAAATGCGTATAGAAAAATTACTGTAAAAAATATTCCACGGAGAGGGTTTTTCAGTTTCAAGCGCCCTTCCCCTTTGGTATTCAAAAAGTCATACGTGCATATTCATAGTCGAAATAAAGTAGGCACTAAAGATAGCATCAGCATTTTTGACAAATAGGCCGTTAGAAATGGTGTCACAAAGCTGAAGCTTACTTTAGTGCCCACTTTATTTCGACTATGAATATGCACGTATGACTTTTTGAATACCAAAGGGGAAGGGCGCTTGAAACTGAAAACCCCTCTCCGTGGATGATCCCGAAGGAAGGGGGTTTGAACCTGAAAACCCGACGTTGTTGCAAAAAATTAGAGCTAGAACATGGTTTTCTGAGATATCATGTTTTCGAAACACATTCTTAAATAGAGTCCTTGTAGGAGATTTTTCAAATAAACTGTATTTGCTACAATAATTGCAGGAATCAAAATCAACTTACTAGATGCAGTTTTCGGATGTTTAACTTCGGAAAATTTTATAAATAAAAACACCAGCCAGTTTAAGTGGTCCTTATCCAAGAGCCCTGGGTCAATAGCTCTAGGATCTGTGGATTGGGGACTAAGGGGTACAAGCTCATCCAAGCCAATGATGAGGGCAAGGTCAGAACCTGTATTTTGGTAAAGTCTGAGCTAAACACCTTTCTATTACCCAACTACTCAAATGGTGACGTTACAGCTGCCAGCTTAACAGTCGGCAGCACCAGCCTAACGATGGCGTCGGTCTATATGCCCTATGACGCCGAAGAACCTCCTCCACAAAAGGAGGTGAAAGATCTGGTGGATAATTTCTGTACGGGCCATCTTATTATTGGAGCTGACGCTAATGCTCATCACGTCCAGTGGGGAAGCTCCGATATTAACGCTAGGGGCGAGTCTCTGTTTGACTACCTACTAACAACTAACCTGGTGGTTTGTAACGTGGGTAACGAGCCTACTTTTATAACTAAAGCTCGTAGGGAGGTTATAGACCTCACTGTTTGTAGCGAAGGCGCTTATGAGTGGGTCAGAAAATGGCGTGTTCTTGATGAGCATTCATTTTCTGACCATCGGTACATAGAAATTGTGTTAGACTTTATTGTTGAGCAGCCAGTTATAAAACGAAATCCACGCAACACTAACTGGAAGCTACATAACCAAATATTAGCTAGGGACCTACCAGTATTACCTCCACAAGCTCCCTCATCAGTGGGAGAACTGGATGATCTGGTAACGACCTTTACAATGGCGCTCTCAAATGCCCTAGAGCAGGCTTGTCCAGTACCAAACCCACGCGGCAAACATAGACCCCACTGGTGGTCTTACGACCTGGATTCGTTCCGTATATCATGCAGGAAGCAATTTAACAAGGCCAAGAGCATCGGTACGGAGCCTGAATGGCTCGAATATAAAGCTAAACTGAGGGCCTATAAAAAGGCTCTAAGGCAAGCGAAGCGAGCGAACTTCGTGGAGAAATTTCTGCACCGGGGTCGAAAAAGTCGATGATACAGCGAGACTTAGACGAGTGCTATCAAAAACTCAAACAGCCATTAGCTATTTACGGAAGCCTGACGGATCTTGGACCAGCACGGAAGGGGAAACCCTGGAGCTGCTCCTGAACACACACTTTCCGGGGAACTTGTATGATGCACCTGTAGCATCTGCAACAAACCTGGCGGTAAACATACCCATTACGGAGGAAAGGGTAAGGTGGGCAATCAAAAGCTTTGAGCCGTTCAAGGCAGCTGGGCCAGACGGGATTTTCGCCGCACAGCTTATAAACACGCTGGAAATATCAGCTAAATGGCTGGTAGTTCTCTTTTCAGCCTGCCTGGCTCCTAATTACATTCCGTGCTCCTGGAGAAGCGCCACGGTAGTCTTTATTCCAAAGGCTGGGAAGGCCTCACACTATGAGCCTAAAGACTACAGACCGATCAGTCTCTCGTCTTTTGCACTTAAAATCTTCGAGAGGATAATTAGCGATTATCTCTCCTCTACTATTGATAGCAACCTTATTTCTAGCTATCAACATGCCTACACCAAAGGTAAATCAACGGAAACTGCGCTCCACAGCCTAGTCTCTATTGTTGAAAAATCATTGCACGAAAAGGAGTACTGTCTCGTGGCCTTTCTGGACATCGAAGGGGCTTTCAACAATATAAGGCCGGAGGCTATTAACACTGCTTTAACAAACCTGGGCATAAATAGGTCTCTTATTGGACTAATTGATCAACTACTAAAGGGAAGGAAAATAGTTTCTTCACTGGGAACAGTTGATCTTTCACGCTATGTCACAAGAGGAACGCCTCAGGGTGGTGTTCTCTCCCCGCTCCTATGGAACCTCACCGTAAACTCGCTGCTACGAGACACAAGGTGGGGGGGCGGGAAGATAGTGGCATATGCAGACGATTTAGCTATTGCATATAGGGGCAAATTCCCACAAACCCTGTGTGACTTGATGCAAGTAGCACTGCGAGAAGTTTCTTCATGGTCCTCTCGCTGCGGACTTAGCATCAACCCGGGAAAGGTGGAGCTTGTCCTTTATACCAGGCGGTACAAGATACCACCGCTGAACCTACCAGAACTAGATGGCGTGCGCCTGAACTTAGCTGACAAAGCCAAATTCCTAGGCGCAGTTCTAGATAGAAAGCTTAACTGGAAGGAGAATGTCATCCAGCGCCAGAGGAAAGCGTGCATTGCACTTTACACGTGTAAAAGAGCCATTGGCAAAAAATGGGGGCTCAGCCCCAAAATTTGCAGATGGATCTACACTGCGATAATCCAGCCAATTATGCTGTATGGCGTCGTGGTATGGTGGCCTGCGCTAGGAAAGGCAACAAACCTAAATCTGTTAGGAAAAGTCCACAGATCGAGCATGATCTGTATAAGCGGGGCGTTAAGAACAACGCCCAATGAAGCTCTCCAGGCCATTCTTGGCTTTTTGCCACTCGATCTGGAAGGGTACCGGGTAGCAGCAGCATCGGCTGTGCGTCTAAGGGAAACGTCCGTCTGGGGCGCAAGCACTATTGACACTCCTGTATTCTAAGATCTTACAGCTTTCTCCCTCTGAGCACAGATCGGTGTGCGACCACAACAGTCGGAGATTGTTGTTTTAGAATAAACATTCCCAGCAGGGAAGACTGGGAGAACATAGATCGGTGTCCCGCTACTAATGGCGGCACTTGTATATACACCGACGGCTCGAAGTTAGACGGCAGAGTCGGAGGAGGGGTTTACTCAAGGGATTTGGACCTAGAACTCTCCTTTAGACTACCTGATCACTGCAGCGTCTTCCAGGCTGAATTTTCTGCAATCATGGACGCCGTGACTTGGATAGGTGAACGTACCATCGGACAGGATATCTGTATTTTCAGCGACAGCCAAGCGGCCATCAAATCCCTTGGCTCTTACTCGTTCAACTCTGAACTGACGCTCAGCTGTCGTCGATCTCTTCAAGAGATGGCCCAACAGAACCGCGTGAACCTCACATGGGTCCCGGGACACAGGGACATTGAGGGAAACTGTAGGGCAGACGAACTTGCCAGGCAGGGCACGACCAAGCAGATTCTTCAAGATAAAGAGCGCATAGGTATGCCGTTTGCCACGTGCAAGCTAATGCTGAAGGAGCATACACTCCGCGAAGCCAACGAAAGATGGCTACAAGCCCCAGGGTGCCGGATATCCAAGCAAACCTGGCCAAAATGCGATCTTAAAAGATCTAGACACATATACGCCCTAAAAAGGAAGGAAATCTCCATATTAATAGGTGTTTTAACCGGGCACTGCCTTATTGGTAGGCACGCAGCAAGGCTAGGCGTTCCCTACCGACGATGCTGCAGGAGTTGCAAAGATGATGAGGAAGAGGAAACGGTGGAGCACCTCATCTGCAACTGCCCGGCCTTAAGCGGAGCGAGAAGGCGCTCTCTGGGAGTTCCCTTCCTGGTTAGCTTAAGCCAGGTCGCGGAGCTAGACATAAAAGACTTGATGGCCTTCATCAAGTTATCAAAATGGTTCGAGGAGGGGTAGCGGTGTCGGTTAGGAGTGTCAGTCCCGGGTTTCGGCTATATGGAGAGTCCCGACAGCACTGGGATTTTCCATATGGCCGGGCCCCGGGATTGACTTTCCTAGTGTTTGGTGGTATCACAACGGGCCTTTTATTACTGGCCTAGGTGTGCCTTTGCGGCAGCCACTTCTACCTACCTTATAAAAGTCTGTGCGGTACTTTTTGTGAGCATATTTTATAAATTCGTATTTTTTGTTTATTTTTATTGTAGACGATTTTCATCACCGATTCAATTAGCAAGTGTCATGGTCACACACGCCACAATCTAATTGTCTATATGGCAAATACTGATTTTCTTAACATTTCGATTAAAAGTTTATAAACGCTGTAGTGTTATGAAGGTTAGTGTATAACCACATAATCTTGGGCTTTGTTTGTGGTCCGCCAAAATGAGTGGTCTTATGTATTTACTTATGCATTAGCTATAATATCGTTTGTAGCCCTTATAGAAATAAATCACAAGCAAGTTTGATGTGGCTTGTT
Source organism: Campiglossa producta (assembly GCA_964058755.1). Lineage (NCBI taxonomy): Eukaryota > Metazoa > Arthropoda > Insecta > Diptera > Tephritidae > Campiglossa > Campiglossa producta. Next base: position 67,435,782 of record CAXKVI010000002.1, read on the forward strand.
TGTTTTCACGCACATTCAAACCCCACTCAATAAGTTACCCGACGCTTTGAACTGAATTGAATTTTTTCTTGATTTAAAAAAAAAAATTTGCAATAAAACTTGCAACAAAACGGCAAACACCGTTTTCAAAAATGTACGCAATTATTTAAGTTAATACATAGTTGAATAACGTACACACATACACTGAGAGAAATGCATTGAATGTTGTGACAATATCACTATTGATAGCGACGAGTTTGATGCAATATTCATTCAGAATGAGCGAGTTATCAAATATTATTTGCTCCCAATTAAAAGTAAAACAAGTAAGGAAAGCTGTCTTCGGCTGTGCCGAAGGCTAAATACCTTTCATGAATAAGCGTCACGATTTTCACTGTTTGATCCCCAGTACAGCCTGTGTGAATTTAACTTTAGCTCATACCGAAATTATCGGAGCTATCGATTATATGCGGACGATGTGTTATATTGGTCCAATCTCATTGATTTTTAACATCGACATTCCACATTCTAAAATAGCAACATTTACGAAATTTCACGTTCCTACCGATATAATTACAGGAGTTATCTACCAAAATCCGTTTATCGGAACAATCGATTGTATGGGGGCTATGTGAAATATTTATCCAATCTCGATGATTTTCAACATCGATATTTCACATATAAAAATAGCAATACGTCCAAAATTTCACGTTCCTACGTGTTTAATTACAGGAGTTATAGCCCAAAATCCGTTTATTGCAATAATCGATTGTATGGGAGCTATGTGAAATATTTATCCCATCTCTATGAGTTTCAACATCGATATTTCACATATAAAAATAGCAATACTTACAAAATTTCACGTTCCTACGTGTTTACTTACAGGAGTTATAGCCCAAAATCCGTTTATCGGAATAATCGATTGTATGGGAGCTATGTGAAATATTTATCCCATCTCCATGATTTTCAGCATCGATATTTCACATATAAAAATAGCAACACTTATAAAATTTCACGTTCCTGCGTGTTTAATTACAGGAGTTATAGCCCAAAATCCGTTTATCGGAATAATCGGTTGTATGGGAGCTATATGTTATATTGGTCCGATCTTGCTGGTTCCGACAAATGATTCCTATATTGGAAAATGGTGGCCGCATACCAAATTTCAGCCAAATATCTCAAAAACTGAGGGACTAGTTTGCGTTCAAACAGACAGACAGACAGACAGACAGACGGACAGACGGACAGACGGACATGGCTAAATCAACTCATCTCGTCATCCTGATCATTTCGGTATACTTATTGATGGGTCTATCTCTTCTTCTTCTCATATTTACAAACATCGGACCAAAGTTATAATACCATTTCATGTTCATGAAAGGTATAATGACATGTCAACCATTTCTATATGTTGAATATGAATACTAATATATTTGAACGGCATGTCAATATCTATGGTCGTTATATGAATTTCTATTGTCGGTATATCCATATCCATATTTACTGCATAGTAATAATGGTAGAGACAGCGTATTAATATATATGGGCGAAATGTAAATTTTTCTGGGACGCATAATCATAATAGTTCAACAATTTTTACTATGGATTTTCTAACAATCTTACAACTTGTTGGAGCGGTTTTTTTAAATTCCAAATTTTTTGAATTTCTTATGATTGAACATTTTTCTAAAAATTGTATAATATGCCGTAGCTGAATGGTAGAATACTAGGCTAACGTGCCAGAGGAGCATGGTTCGAGTCCCACTGAAACCAGATGTCAAATTATATAAAATTTTGTTTTTTTAAACTTATTAGAATTTATCAATAGTTTATATGGATACCATTTCAATAGTGATTTATCAAAAAAACATTGATGAAACATCCATATTCATTGATGGGACAGAAATATAATTGATATGGATGTGTGATTAATGTGATATCAATAATTATGGATGTTCCATCCATAGATTTCCCTCCGTGCAGCTACACCCGAAAGCGAGGCTTTCCTCCTACAATTCATCCCACACCTCTTAAGTCGACATGAACGCCCATCGGTCGATTGAAGCTTACTCTTGCTACAAAACGCCCCGCAAATTCAGTGCGGGAGATTTATATACTGCGCGGCTGTCATTTATTTACACCACATCCGCGGACTCTGCGCACGCCTGGTACCTCCTACCAAGAACATCGACATTGCATCGTACAATTCTTTCATTCATTCATTCATCAATTGGGTGGTGAGCAGCTGCATCTGATTCAATACCATCACACGCTGTAACCAATTTGACTTCAAATATCAATTCACTCTTCTGGTCAGGCTTTAAGCTGTTGTTAGTAATGCAATTGCATATGGGGTGAGGAAAAAGTGGTTTTTGCTGTTTGAAATTTATGTGGCATGTAGTAACATTTACTGTAACATAGTGCCCGCCGTTTGAAAGTGGCAACGAAGTGTGGTATCGAAGTACCTACTTGGAGTACACTGAACCGGTTCCAAACGGTTTTGAATTTTCTCAATACCTTACTTCTGTGAGTGGGCACATAGGTAGTTCCTTTTACAAACAGGTACCCTGAAAGTTTTCATGGAAGATTGTCGAGCCACGTTTTTCAAAATTCTGAAAAAGGAAGTTTGACTATAGTTGAATTAAGCGATCGAAACAAATTTACGAGATCCGTAAAAGAAATGTTCAGGCTTGTCTCAGAAAGCGCCACTAATTTTAATGTTTTTAACGATTTATACATTTCATTTGGCTTCCATTTTTAATAAAAAAGTAGAGTTAACTTTAGGAATTTGTTTTGCAGAAATTTCATCTATGCATAGCGTTAATGTATTATTATATTGGAGAAATCCCATCATGGCCGCAGGAAAAAAGTTATGAAAATTCAGACCTATTTCGTAGCTACATAGGTACTTGAGTATTTTAGTAGTACATTTTTTTTTCGTGTTTTTATTTGGAAACCGAAACCGGAACGAAACCGTAACCGAAACCGAAATAAATTTTGTAGAACGAAACCGGAACCGAAACCGAAACACGTTGCAAAAACCGAAACCGAAACCGGAACGTTATTTTAATCGGTTTCAGACCTTGGTTTTACCACTAAAAAAATAAGTAAGTAACTTAATCCTTAGGGGTCGCTATTTATATGCCCAGCGGTACTAGTACACAGGGTATTGTAGCTTTGTAACGGTATAAAATAATCTAGGCGGATATAGAGTTTCACATATCAAACCCAACAGACATCGAGCACCAAAATCTCAAAGGTTTGAGAAAACATCTATTCTCAACTTTTTCTCAAATGTTGTTTATATAAAAGGATTATTTGTTGAACTATATTAATTAAAAAAGTATTAAGTAAAACTTAACTGCATAAATGGAAACTCGCTTTTTATTAAAATGGGTATTTGTTTTGCATGATTGGCATCTCTGAATAAATATTTCAAAGAGAGCAGGTGGATTTCACTTCGATCCACTCCGCTCATTTTGAGAAACGTTTTAAAATTCTGCCGTTCTCAATTTGAAAATAAGGGAAAATCCCATATTAAAAATGAGCCTTTTAGGTTGAGAACGCTATAAACGGTTATTTCCCCTCAAATTGAAAACGAACGTAATGGCAAGTGAACAGCTGACTTCCTCTTCTTCTCGTTTTTAATTCGCCGTGTACTATAGAATGTCAGAAAATGAAAGAAATAAAGAAACAATTGATGGTTATCGATTCAAATTCTTTTTCACTTGTACATTCTACGTCACAAAAAGCGTGAAGCAAATCGAGGCGAATATTCTGGACTAGTATGATTTCAACCAGAATTTTCCTGGCTTACCCTTTATTTTATCATTTGACTTTATTTTCATGTTTATTCTTAAGAAAGCAGCGACTATTTATATTTACTAGTGTCCGACCGAAACTGGAATTTTAAGCCGAATCCGAAGCCGTAGCCGAATATTCGGCATAATCCTATATTCGGCCGAAAACCGAAGCCGAAGCCGAATACCAAAATAAGAAAAGTGATTTTATTTTATTTCATAACAATTCATTCTTTTTGTTTCTAGAATAACCAAAAAACCTTACAAAAACATAAATAAATAAAAAATTACCCCCATATTTACGGTGACCATAATTTTTTTCTGAAAAAACAGAACTCTTTTTTACTCAAAGCTTTGTATTGTCCTCACGTGAAAATTTCGCTACTCGCCTATAAACTATTTGACGTTACACTTTCAATGTTTGGAATAAAAAAGTGTTCCTGATTTGCATGACGTAATCATCTTTTTGCAGTAAAAAATGTTGTCAACGTCTGTAAAACATTGAAATTGTAATCTCAAATAATTTCAACTAAACTGCATCAATTAAAAGTCAGTAATTTTTGTGAATAGTATTTCTTGATGGTGAGAGACATTTTCCTTGTTAATATAAAACCTAGAATAACTGGTTTGTTTGTGCTAAGAAAGTTCAACTATGATTTTGCCTCTCTCGCGGCTGGTATGTAAACTCTAACCCTCATATTCATAAAAAATAAAATTCGTTTATATTTTGATTAATACGTCGCTCCCAACGAAGACTAAAGGGTCGAATACATAAAGCTTTGTTAACCTCGCCTGGCATTTGCTACCTCAAAACTTTGCGTCCAACTTCAGAGGTATGCTACAATGAACGCCTTGACGCTTCTCTTTTATACATTTGTTTTCGTTATTTATTTCTTTGTATTCAGAATGTTTTGGTTAATTTATTAATTTAATATAGAAAAAATGAATTAATTGTTATTTCCTCCAACTTTTTATTCTTTAATTAAAGCAAAGTCATCAACGTCTGATTGTCAAAGCAAGCAAAGCAAGCAAAATTTGAGAGTTTGCCAAATTTTAACCTTGCTTCAACTTTGAGGTCTCCAATTTGCCATGCTTGGTTTAAATACGTATACTGAACTTTTCTGTCAAAGTCAAAGTTTGAGGTAAAGCCAAAATAAAGTTTTATGTAACTGACCCATAACTCGGTTCAGTTAGCGTGGAAGGCTAACATGGTCCGGTCTCTTCCTCGAAGACTAACACACTTCATTTTCTGCGTGGAAGACTAACACGCTTCAGTTTTCTGCGTGGAAGACTAACACACTTCAGTTTTCTGTGTGGAAGACTAACACACTTCAGTTTTCTGCATCGAAGACTAACACACTTCGTTCTCTGCGTCGAAGACTAACACACTTCAGTTTTCTGCGTCGAAGACTAACACACTTCGTTCTCTGCGTCGAAAAATTCGCAAGTGTATGCAAACCCAAAGCAAACACGCTTTGAAAAGAGGATTGAAATGGGCTTGGGTTATGAGATTTGTACGAAATTTTCGAATGGTGTTTTGTTTGCTTCTAAACACGCTAGGATAACACAGTGGTTGCTTTTGGTGGAAACAGCGTATAACTTTACATAGTTATTACATTTGTTAAAAGGGTTGCCGGTACAAAAAAGCAGAACAAAAACAGAACATTTGCTTAAAAAAAAAATTTCTGTTATTTTCCTTAGAAAAAAAACACGCAGAACAAGCTTCTTAAAAACAGAACTGTTCTGCCAAAAACAGAACGGATGGTCACCGTACCCATATTCATAAAAAATAGAATTGGTTATTGTGCTTTTTATAATGACATTTCCATACAAATTTTGAATTATAACAGCTCAATAAACCTTTTATATTTTTTACTAGCTGGTGCCCGCGACTTCGTATGCGTATAATTTCTGTTTAATCAAATGGTTTATGACAGCATTCATAAAAACCCTTTTGGTTGATACCCATAATGTACTAACACATTTTTGTGGAAATATTCGTCGATACCTCCGAAACTGGTCGAGGTATCGAAATCCCAAGATATCTCCCAAACCATTTCAGATATCTTAATGAATCACATCGCATATTATAGCACTCATTGACACCTTTCGTTTGACACCCATATTGTACTACTTAAGACATTTTTGGTCACCCCTGGTCCATATATTGGGCGATAACCCCAAAACCCGTTAAGACATCGCAACAAATAATATCTTAAACTTTAAGGTGAGCATCTAGCAATCCAACGATTCAATTCCATTCAGTAATTTTAGAGTGTTACGATCACAAACATACAGACAGTCATGGTCCACATATTGGGCGATAACTCCAAAACCGGTTGAGATATCGAAAAAAGTAATGTCTTAAATTTTAAGTTGAGTGTCGAGCAATCCAACGAAAAAGTTGCATTCAATTCCATTCATTACTTTCAGAGTGATACGGCCAAAAACATACGGACAGACAGACAGACACACAAAATTTGTTAAAATGGTTGATTTGGATTCTACTCGCTTAATAATGCTTACCCAATCAATTTTTTGTTGATATCTGCTATGTACAGACATCGATCTGTTACAACTTTATTTTATGTAGAGATGAATAAAGGGGTTAGTCTTTATCTTAATAGCATTTTAACAATGTATAAAAAAAGTTTAAAAAAATATGTTGCAGTTTCTAGAGATGTACTAAGAAAAACGCTGACTACAGTCTGAACTCAAGTAATCGAAAGTGATGACTCTTTAAACGAATTTTGTATAATTAAGGTGGCTATATTGAATAATTTCGCGTAAGTTATCGTTCGAAATCGTAGGCCTGTTCAATAACTAAAAAATATTACTGCAAGTTGCGATTTTCTGTCGCTTATAAAAAATCAAAAACTCGTAAAATTCAGTCAATTTTTTTGTTATTACACAAAGCTATTATTCGGCCTCGATTATTCGGCCTTTTCAGCCGAAGGCCGAAGCTGTAGCCGAATAAAAAATACTAGCCGAATAGGCCGAATACCGAAACTTGGCCGAATATTCGGTCGGACACTAATATTTACCCTAACACGAAAAAGCATCTATGAATTATAAGAGAAAACGAAACGAATGAATTTTGTATTTTTTAACTGGTATAATTTCATCCAGAAAAATCTAGTTGTATACTAGTATAGAATGGATATTTCCTGAATAGTATGGGTTCAGCCAGAAATATAAAATGGATATTTCCTGACTAGTTGAATTAGAAAATTCTAGGTGCATACTAGTATGAAATGAATATTTTCTGACTGGTATGAATTCAGCCAGAAAATTATAGTTGCATACTAGTATTTTTCTAACTAGTTTGAGATTTCGATGCAGGGTTATTATTGAACTAAGACAAAAAAAGAAACGCAACTAGTATGCAGCGCAATTGAAAAAAAAAAACAACAATAAAATACAACTACTAATGAATATGCACATAATATATTATATGCATACATAACTTGGTATGTAAGTATGTATACAACCCGTAATACGCATTGTATAGTTATGTGCAAAGGTATGTAAATATCGAGTCGTGTGCGCAAAAAAGACGTATGAGCCATGATTTTCGATTTCGGTTCTTTTATAAAAATCGATAATTTATTATCACACGCATCATCTCTCAAAGTTTCATAGCTATAAAAAGTACGGTGACGAGTTTAGAGCAAAAGCAATTTTGCCGTAAGTGCCATTCGTTCGGTTTAGTGAGCTAGCGGTGGCTCATACCTATTTGTTTCTCTTTTTAAATTAATGTAATAGAGCGAGATCCCAAATTTATAATTTATGAAACCATTACTCCTGGATGTCCTCCCCAAATCTAGAATGAATGTGGAAATTTCAAAGCTGTACCTGTGACAGGGGCCTAGGTACCAGGGCTCAAAGTCGCCAAAAAAATTACCCTAACTTCACTTACTTTATAATGGATGATTTTCACATATTTGTCGTAAAATTCCACCCTGGGTTAGTTTCTAGTGTTGTTAAACCCACATCAGTGACAGGACTCCAGCCAGACAACCCAAGCTCGCGGACTTCCCTATGAAAACTAGTTCGGTCTTAACAATTTAATGGATTTGGGCAACTTTGGCTGTTTTTAAATACCCGATTTTTTCCTATTTTTTTGTAGAACACTATCCTTAAGCAGTATCAGGAACTTTTGGACTTCCTTCCATGACAAAAACTTCAGCGAGACACCTCAAATTTTCTTCATTGTCCAACTTTGACTGGTTTTAAAGGGTAGATTTTTTATGAAAACCAATGAATTTTACTTAAAACACTTAGTTTTACATAATAGAGCAGAAAGCAAACATTTGTTTAAAAAAAATGTTGGCGTGATTATCAAACAGTAGCCAAATTATCAAACAGTAGCTTGATTTTGTGCAGGAAAAAAGACCAAAAACCAAAAACCAAAAATTACACTTACATATGCTACGAATATCAATTATATAAAAAAGCACTAAATAAAGTTACTTACTAAATTCCATGGCAATATAAACTGTATGCAAAGAAATTAAAAAAAAAACCTTTTCCTGAACAATTTACTTTTTGATATGATAATAAAAACAAATTCAAGTGAACATAATAAATATGTACCGTTATGCACTCACATTCGAAATAAATTGAGTGTGTGCCATGGTGGAGACACTAACGGTATTCCAAGAATAATTTTGTAATAATTTTTTGTATTTTTTTTGCGATTCTAGTTTTTTGTTGTGAGCTACAAAGAGCAAGATGTTGTTGTTGTAGAGCGGTAGTGAGCAGACTGAGCCACTACGCGGGGATGGCTGCTTAAGACTGATCTAATTTTTACTTAAAAGCTGACAGAACTTTTTTGTGGGGAATGTTAGTTTCTACAAAACTATATCCAGCTTTAGTTTAACTCAATGAAGTTCCTCAAACCATTTCTTCAATTCTTTCAAGCTAAACTTTTCGACAACAAGAAATAACCTCAGTTGGACAGGGGCTTAGAAGATTCCCGCGGTATAAATGCCTGTAGTAAAAGCGGTGCCCCCCATAAATTCAGAAATTCTGTTTTTCAGAAAAATTTATTCAGTAAACACTTTTCAGAAACAAAAAGTCAGAATGAAAAATTCAGAAAACTTTTTTCAGAAACAACAAATCAGAATGAAAAATTCAGAAACAAAAAATCAGAATAAAAAAATTCAGAAAACACTTAACAGAAAAATGAATAGGGGTATTCTCTCTAAATTTTTTTCATAAAAAACACAGGAAATTTACACACTATTGTGAAAATTGGAAAACTTTCTTTCAAAATTTTTTTCATGAATCATCAAAATACGTATGTTTTTTGTTCTTGAATTTTGCAATTTTGTTTTTTATAGAAACAATTTAGAGAGAATACCCCTAATGAAAAATTCACAAACTTTTATTTTATATGTATGTAGAAAAATTAGTACAACTTAGAATTTTAAATTATGTGCAATGGCAAGCATAAAGCTAATTAAATCGCTTTCCCGTTTATCGTTTTCAAATTAAGGGACAATACTACTCAAACGACGGCTGAAAAAAAGAATGTAGAAGTAAAAATTCCGAAGTAAAAATTCAGAAGTCAAAATTGAGAAAGTAATCAGACGGCAGAAAAAACATTAAATTTTGCGCAAATTTTCCCTTATTTGGCTCTAAAGACATGGCTTCCTTAACATAAGTAACATTTTCCTTAATTTAAAGACTTTTTTCCTTTTTTTTCTTAAATGGAGGAAAAAATTCTTTAAATTAAGGAAAATGTTACTTATGTTTTCTAAAATCCAAATGACGCTTGCTAAAATCCAATCAACTTTTCTAAAGTCCAATTCTAAAATCCAACTGACGCTTTCTAAAATCAAAATAACGCCATCCAAAATCAAATTGACGCTTTCTAAAAGCCAATTAACTTTTCTAAAATCCAAATGACGCTTGTTAAAATCCAATTCACTTTTCTAAACTCCAATCCAATGGAGAATTCTAAAATCCAATCGACGCCTTGTAATATCCAATTGAGGCTTTCTAAACTCCAATTTCAAATGGTGTAGTATGTCAACTGGTAAGATTCTGATGCGTATATGAAGTAGTATGTCATCATCATCATCATCATCATCATTTATTGGCGCTTAACCGCCTAAGCGATTTTGGCCGTTGCATATCAAAGCACGCCAGTCATTCCTTTTTAGCGATAACTGACGCCAATTGGAAACCCCAAAGGAGTTCAAGTCATCCTCCACCTGTTGTTTCCATCTCAGTCGAGGCCTCCCCATTCCTCTGCTGCCGAATTCAGGCGACGATAGGAAAACCTTCTGTGCTGGAGCTTCTTTGTCCATTCGCATAATATGGCCCAGCCAGCGGAGTCTTTGGGCTTTAATTCGCTGGACTATGGTCAGATCTGCGTAGAGCTCGTACAGCTCATCGTTAAATTTCCTTCGATACTCGCCGTTGGCATCACGGGAAGGACCATAAATCTTCCGGAGAACTTTTCTCTCAAATACTCCAAGGGCCATCTCATCTTCTCTTGACATTGTCCATGAATCTGAGCCATACATCAAGACAGGTATCATGAGAGACTTATAGAGCGTGATCTTTGTTCTTCGAGAGAGGACTTTACTTCTCAATTGCCTACTCAGTCCAAAGTAGCACTTGTTGGCAAGAGTGATTCTCCGCTGGATTTCTAGACTGATATTATTTTCGGTGTTGATACTGGTTCCCAAATAGACGAAGTCCCTCACAGTTTCAAATTTGTAACTATCAACAGTGACATGGCTGCCAAGGCGCAGGTGCGCCGATTCTTTCTTTGATGACAGCAAATACTTCGTCTTGTCCTCGTTCACGGCAAGACCCACTTTTTTCACTTCCTTATCCAGTCCAGAGAAGGCAGCGCTTACGGCGCGGTTGTTAAGGCCAATGATATCAATATCATCGGCATACACCAGCAATTGCACGCTCTTGTAAAAGATTGTACCATTGCGGTTTAGCTCTGCTGCTCGAATTATCTTCTCCAGCATCAGATTGAAGAAATCGCACGAAAGGGAGTCGCCCTGTCTGAAGCCTCGTTTGGTTTCAAATGGCTCAGAGAGGTCCTTCCCGATTCTGACGGAGCTGTTGGTATTGCTCAACGTCATTTGGCAAAGCCGTATAAGCTTGGCAGGGAAGTCAAATTCAGACATGGCGGCATACAGGCAACTCCTTTTTGCGCTGTCAAAAGCGGCTTTGAAATCGACATAGAGATGGTGTGTGTCGATTCTTTTATCATGGGTCTTCTCCAGGATTTGGCGAATCGTGAAAATCTGGTCGATGGTAGACTTACCAGGTCTAAAGCCACACTGATAAGGTCCAATCAGTTTGTCTACGATGTGCTTCAGACTTTCACACAACACGCTAGAAAGAACCTTATATGCAATATTAAGAAGACTAATTCCGCGGTAGTTGGTGCAATTAGCGGGATCGCCTTTCTTGTGGATTGGGCAAAGCACACTTAAATTCCAATAGTATGGCAAATGGTATAATTCTGATACAAATATGAACTAGTATGTCAACTGATATGATTATAATGCATAAATGAACTGGTATGTCAACTGGTATGGTGGTTATGCAGAGGCTGACTACTCAGCCAATTGGTATGGTTCTGATGCAGAGGAGGACAATTGCCATCTCGTAGGACATCGCCGTGTTAAAAATACCACTTGCTTATATGGAAAAATTACAGAACTCGAACTAGTTGAGGCCGCTTGGATGACTAGTATCCCTGCAGTCAAATTCCGAACTACTCAGCAAGCATACTAGTTCATTGACTAACCATTTTGTGGCGTATTCATACTAGCTCATTGCTGATTAGCTTCAAACCAGTCAAGGCCAAACTACTCAGCAAACAATATAGTTCATTGACTATACATTTTGTGGTGTATTCATACTAATTCACTTCTGATCACCTTTAAACCAGTCAATGTCGAACTACTCAGCAAACAATATAGTTCACTGACTATACATTTTGTGGTGTATTCATACTAGTTCATTTCTGATCACCTTTAAACCAGTCAATGTCCAACTACTCAGCAAACAATATAGTTCATTGACTATACATTTTGTGGTGTATTTATACTAGTTCATTGCTGATTAGCTTCACACCAGTCAAGGCCAAACTACTCAGCAAACAATATAGTTCATTGACTATACATTTTGTGGTGTATTCATACTAGTTCATTTCTGATCACCTTGAAACCACTCAATGTCGGACTACTCAGCAAACAATATAGTTCATTGACTATACATTTTGTGGTGTATTCATACTAGTTCATTTCTGATCACCGTTAAACCAGTCAATGTCCAACTACTCAGCAAACAATATAGTTCATTGACTATACATTTTGTGGTGTATTTATACTAGTTCATTGCTGATTAGCTTCAAACCAGTCAAGGCCAAACTACTCAGCAAGCAATATAGTTCATTGACTATACATTTTGTGGTGTATTCATACTAATTCACTTCTGATCACCTTTAAACCAGTCAATGTCGAACTACTCAGCGAAAATTCTAGTTCATTGACTTTACATTTCGTGGCGTATGCATACTAGCTCATTGCTGATTAGCTTCAAACCAGTCAAGGCCAAACTACTCAGCAAACAATATAGTTCATTGACTATACATTTTGTGGTGTATTCATACTAGTTCACGTCTGATCACCTTTAAACCAGTCAATGTCGAACTACTTAGCAAACAATATAGTTCACTGACTATACATTTTGTGGTGTATTCATACTAGTTTATTTCTGATCACCTTTAAACTAGTCAATGTCCAACTACTCAGCAAACAATATAGTTCATTGACTATACATTTTGTGGTGTATTCATACTAGTTCATTTCTGATCACTTTGAAACCAGTCAATGTCGGACTACTCAGCAAACAATATAGTTCATTGACTATACATTTTGTGGTGTATTCATACTAGTTCATTTCTGATCACCTTTAAACCAGTCAATGTCCAACTACTCAGCAAACAATATAGTTCATTGACTATACATTTTGTGGTGTATTTATACTAGTTTATTGCTGATTAGCTTCAAACCAGTCAAGGCCAAACTACTCAGCAAGCAATATAGTTCATTGACTAACTGTGGCGAATGTTATCAAGAATCGCTCATCTTCCACCACTAGCGTCACTACCACAACTACAGCTGTTTAGATACATGACGTGAGAGCGACAGAGGGAGAGGCAGCTCGCGTGTTTGCGAATGTGGCACAAAGAGGAGATGACGATAGATAAACGCTTCGAGAACACTGTTGCACGAATAAACCAGAAAGGTGTAGACATTTCTAGGTTGTGAAGCTGCTGTCTGCTAGGGTATATAAACCGCGCAAAGACAACGCAAGTCAGTCAGTTTATTTTCAAGTGTTGTACAGTGAAGTACTGAACAGTGAGTTAACCCGCGATATTGTACTACGGTTTTTAGTAGTAAATAAAGCGTACTATTTATTAAGCAGAATCGGAGTGTTTTATTTAACGTACAGTGATCGAACTCAGGGAAAATAATCAAGGAATCATCGAATTCGTCACAATTGGTGTCAGAAGCGGTATTGTTAAATAAATTCAAGGATATTGAAAAGGATAACAAGGACATTGAAAAGGATAACAAGGACATTTTAAGGATAACAAGGACATGGCAAAGTTGAATGAGTTGAAGATCCAGCAACGAGTTCGAACGACGTGGATTGTCAACAACGGGCAATAAAGCAGAGCTACAATCACGGTTGCGAGAAGCGATGGAAGCAGAACGAATCAACGTTGACGATCATGTTTTTCAGCTTTTGGAAGAGGGAGCGACGAAAGTGGAAGAACAAAAGGATACCCCGAATCCTGTGGAAAACGTGAACACAAACTCGTTATTGGCTGCATTGGCTCAGATGTCGACGAACATAACATCTCAAATGAAAGAACAGGAGACACGTATTACATCCGGAATTTCAACACTGTTAGAGGAACAAAAGACTTGCATTGCATCCCAGTTGGAGGAACAAAAGACACACATGACACAGATCTCTGCTCAACTGGAGGAACAGACTGCTTATATGGCATCACAGCTGGAAGCACAGGACGCAAAAATAACACAAGTACAAGAGGTGTTCAGAGAACGTCAGGATAAAATCGAAGCCGAGGTAGATGCGTTGAAAGCTCGTATCCAGGATTTGCAACTGAATCGTCCAATTGCTGTATCAAGTTCTCCCAAGGTAAAAACCCCATCTTTTGATGGTTCTGTTCCATTCCAGGTATTTAAGCTACAGTTTGAGAAGACAGCAGCTGTGAACAATTGGGGCGCTGAGGATAAAGTCGGTGCTTTATTTGTGTCATTGAAAGGATCTGCAGCCGCAAATCTTACAGACTATTCCGGACGCTGAAAGAAACATCTATGAAGCGTTGATGGGAGCCCTTGAAAGACGGTACGGTAGCGAGCATAGGAGGCAGATATTTCAAATGGAGCTACAGAATCGCTTCCAGAAGGCTAATGAGACATTGCAGGATTTTGCATGGGACATTGAGAGGTTAGCTCATTTGGCGAACGCAGATGCACCCGTGGAATACATCGAGAGGGTAAAGATCCAAAGATTCATAAATGGAATAATGGATGTAGACACGAAGCGAGCCCCATATGCAAACCCCAAAAGGACATTCGCAGAGACGGTATCACACGCTTTATTACAAGAGACAGCCTCGATTTTATGTAAACCAGATAACAAGGTTCGCCATGTGGAAAAGGAGACATCAGACTTGGTCGAAAAAATCAACAAAGTTCTGGAAGCCTTGAATGAAGCACAAAAGAAAAGCGATGGTGTCAGTAAATGTTTGAAGTGCGGAAAATCTGGCCATATGGTGCGTCATTGCAACATCGGCTCCAGAGACTTCGGCAATGCTTGTGGACGTAAGGGTAACGCTGGAGGAGATGACCAAGATGAATGCCCTATAGTTTCTGTGTCGCAGGTCGGAGGGAAAGCAAGTACTGTTACTGTTAGAGGTTTCTTGGACGGAAAAGAGCGGTTATTCACTGTGGATACTGGCGCATCTCATTCCATCATTAGAAGTGACTTGGTCCAAAAGAGAGTACGACCATTGCAGGATGCAAAGTTGCGGACAGTAACTGGTGAAAGTAAGCTGGTTCATGGAGAAGTGTGGTGCAAAGTTGCGATTGGGAATGCGACTACATACCACAACTTCTTAGTGGCAGATATTGTGGACGAAGTCATCATTGGCGTCGACTTCTTGGCTGTGAGAGACATTCACATGAACCTGAGAAATAGAGTTATGAGATACAATGGCCAAGAAGTACCTCTGATCTTTGGACACAACATTGGGTATTACACCAAAGGAGTTTCATTAGAGATGAAGCACAAGGACACTCGAAATGCAAAGGTACCTCCTCGACCAATGGCTTCGATAGACAAATGCCTACTTGAGAATATTTGGAGAAGTCAACAGGAAGATTCAGATCTGGCATGTGTGATCCGAGGGCTCGAGCGAAACAAACGACCAGCAAGAAAAGAAATGTCAGCGGCGAGTCCAGTTGCCAAGTCATATTGGGCACAATGGAACAGTTTACGAATGGTATCCGGTTGTTTGCATCGAATATGGGAGAGTGAGGATGGTCAATGCGCTCGGAAACTTATAGTTGTTCCAAGGAAGCGGGTGTCTGATGTTCTCAGGGAGATGCATAACGATCCAAGTGGAGGTCATCTAGGAGTCAAGAAGACCTTGGAGAGGATTAAGCAGACATTTTATTGGGTTGGTTACGGTCAGTCGGTAAAGGAGTGGATTGCCAAATGCGATGAGTGCATCAGAGCAAAGGTGCTGAGGTCCACGAGTCATGGTCTAAGGAGGCAGTGCAACTCAGATGCACCGGTTGAGAGGATTACCTTGGATGAAGCTGGTCCATTCCCCGGAAGTATAAGCAAAAACATGAAAACCAGGTACGACAAAGCAATGGAAACAGAAGGGTTTCTGGAAGGAGATTTAGTATTCCTTAACAGGCCACAACGGAGGAAAAGTGTGTCTCCCAAAGTTCAGTGCAACTGGGAAGGACCATACAGAGTTGTGAAACGGATCAACGACGTTGTTTACCGCATACAGGCTGTTGGAATGCTACGGAACAAAATGAAAGTGGTTCCCCTGGAGAGACTAGCAACGTTCGGATCGGGAAATGTGTCTGATCGGGACGATCAGACTTAGGTGGAGGGCAGTGTGGCGAATGTTATCAAGAATCGCTCATCTTCCACCACTAGCGTCACTACCACAACTACAGCTGTTTAGATACATGGCGTGAGAGCGACAGAGGGAGAGGCAGCTCGCGTGTTTGCGAATGTGGCACAAAGAGGAGATGACGATAGATAAACGCTTCGAGAACACTGTTGCACGAATAAACCAGAAAGGTGTAGACATTTCTAGGTTGTGAAGCTGCTGTCTGCTAGGGTATATAAACCGCGCAAAGACAACGCAAGTCAGTCAGTTTATTTTCAAGTGTTGTACAGTGAAGTACTGAACAGTGAGTTAACCCGCGATATTGTACTACGGTTTTTAGTAGTAAATAAAGCGTACTATTTATTAAGCAGAATCGGAGTGTTTTATTTAACGTACAGTGATCGAACTCAGGGAAAATAATCAAGGAATCATCGAATTCGTCACAATACATTTTGTGGTGTATTCATACTAGTTCATTTCTGATCACCTTTAAACCAGTCAATGTCGAACTACTCAGCAAACAATATAGTTCGTTGACTATGCAGTTTGTGGTGTATTCATACTAGTTCTTTTCTGATCACCTTGAAACCAGTCAATGTCGGACTACTCAGCAAACAACATAATTCATTGACTATACATTTTGTGGTGTATTCATACTAGTTCATTTCTGATCACCTTGAAACCAGTAAATGTCGGACTACACAGCAAACAATATAGCTCATTGACTATACATTTTGTTGTGTATTCATACTAGTTCATTTCTGATCACCTTTAAACCAGTCAATGTCGAACTACTCAGCAAACAATATAGTTCGTTGACTATGCCTTTTGTGGTGTATTCATACTAGTTCATTTCTGATCACCTTGAAACCAGTCAATGTCGGACTACTCAGCAAACAATATAGTTCATTGACTATACATTTTGTGGTGTATTCATACAAGTTCATTTCTGATCACCTTTAAACCAGTCAATGTCCAACTACTCAGCAAACAATATAGTTCATTGACTATACATCTTGTGGTGTATTTATGTTAGCATGGCACATGCACAAAACTTGGTTCGACAACAAAATTCCTAAGTGCAAAACGACACCCTGTTGCACAGACTTGCATGCGCTAGCTTCATCAGAAACACAACACCTCATAAACAAGAAGGAATGCGGCGATCGGTGGGAACCGCGCCGTCAGCAAATCAAGAGCAGAATCGACGACAGAGCGGCGGCAGCGTAAGCTAGGTTTAAGAATTTATTATCTTTGTAAGTTAGTTCTAAGTTTGAATTGAACCAATAAAGGAGCCTTCAGCTCCCCAAAAAATATATTTTTTTGTTTTAGTCACACCGAGTGACATAACTGGCGCCCGAGCAGGGACCGCCAGCGCGTCGAAAGGTAGTACGCCTGAAAATCAAAAAGTAAGGCCGCGAATCGATAACCACCGCGAAAAAAATCAAAAGCAGCAGCTACCATTCGACAAGGAGTCGGAACAAAATACGTCAAAAGGGCTTCAGTACGTAAGGAACGAGATAACCCTATGGTCGCTAAAAACCCCAACTCCAGCGCGGCGATGCGAATAATAGTGTAAGGAAAAAAGTTCTGAATCAAAACAGAAAAAGTGTAATCGCTAAATTTGGAATAAAAAAAATTGTGTAAATTTAGTTATAAAAAAGAAAATAAAAGAAGGAAAATTGAAAAGCCAAAGAGAATTCTGAAGTCGCTAATGCGAAAAGAAAAATAAATCGAAAAAATTGTGTAAATTCAGTTATAAAAAAGAAAGTAAAAGAAGGAAAATTTAAAAGCTAAAGAAAATTGTTAAGAGGAAAAAGCAAGAAAAAGAAAAAAAATTGTTAAGTCGCTAATGCGAAAAAAAATATATAAATTGAAACAAATTGTGTAAATTTAGTTATAAAAAAGAAAATAAAAGAAGGAAAATTGAAAAGCTAAAGAAAATCGTGAAGTCGCTAATGCGAAAAGAAAAATAAATCGAAAAAATTGTGTAAATTTAGTTATAAAAAAGAAAGTAAAAGAAGGAAAATTGAAAAGCTAAAGAAAAATTGTTAAAAGTTAATTATAGAGAAGAAAAAAGTGTAATCGCTAAAGCAAAAGGAAATCAATCAAATCAAATTTTGTGAGTAAGAGTAGCAGAACAAGAGTGAGTAGTTTCCTTTTTATATATCAACAAAGAAGAAATGCCAGGTACTTCCGCAGAAGAATTGGTGGAGCGGATTAACCAGATGCGACTCGATTACGCAGGTGGATCCGACCCCCCCTCAGACCCCCCAAACCCTTCTGTTCCTAATCCTAACGTAATAGAGTCCGTGGTCCGAGAGGTGCTTGAGCGGATGAACGCACCTGTCATCGGTGACTCCACGGGCATAGAATCAAATATTATACTGAATAGAACTAACATGAATGATCTGGACAGAATACCAGACATGGTCAAATGCCTACGGGAATTCTCCGGTAAACCTGGAGAGTTCAGTTCATGGCGAAAGAGCGTCGACAGAATCCTCAAGGCATACGAAGCCTTGAAGGATACTCCCAAATATTTTTCCATTCTGCACACCATAAGGCACAAAATTGTCGGCGACGCCGACACTGCCCTTGAATCCTATAGTACCCCACTCGAATGGAATCAAATCCGCAAGTGCCTGATGATGCACTATTCCGATAAGAGAGACATCGGTACCCTCGAGTACCAGATGACGACGTTGGCTCAACGTCATGATGATATTTCTACCTTCTACCAAAAGGTTTACCAGCACTTGTCGCTGATCTTGGACAAGATTGCATGTCTTGACCTTGGCGAAGAAGCAATAAGGACGATGACAAATTCGTATCGGGAGAAAGCTCTCGATACCTTCGTACGCGGGCTGAACGGCGATTTACCTCGCCTTCTCAGCATCCGCGAGCCCACCACCTTGCCTCAGGCTCTAAACTTGTGCCAAAAATTGGATAACATGTCCTTCCGCATGAATCATGCCCACACCGTAAATAAATCCCTTAGTCAACTACCTCCAAGACCCCCCAGATATAACATAAATAATAACAGATCTTTTTATCCTGACCTAACTAACACGAATAATAATAGACCCTTTTACCCTGAACTCACTTATTCGGTGCCCTTACCGCGGAACTATAACAACAACAACAACTTAAGAAACTACAATAACTATAGAACGTCCAACATGAATCCTCGAGGACAACCAAATCAAGGGAACTTTAATAATCGCCCAAATAATAATTTCCAACAACAATACAACAGCCGGCCCAACATACCACAACAACAATACAATTCGGGTTTTAACAACCGGCCCAACCTACCACCAAAGCCACCAGTCCCAATGGAAGTAGACCCCTCCCTACACTCTAGGCAGGTCAATTACCAAAATAGACCTAACACCGGTTATAATACCCAGCCCCAAGCCCAGAAACGCCCACCTTCCTCACAACATACTCGCCCTCCCAACAAAATGCAGCGTAACTTTCACGCAAATACAGGCCCATCGAATTTGAATGATTACCAAGGAGATCCGGACCCGAACCGGATCTACGATACTTACCCCCAAGACGACTATTACGGAACATCCCAACAAGGAAACGGGACTACAGGGGGACAAATAAACTTTACTTCCGAAGATCAAAACCAAACTGAGCCCGACTTGATTAATTTTTTAGATTAACGCCGTCCTCGCTTCCTTACTATGAATTCGTGACAAGACGCGGGGACACAGTGGATTTCCTGATAGACACAGGGTCCAACAAAAACTACATACAATCAACTAGGATAAGAAACCCACTGCCAAACAAACCATTCAAGGTGGAATCAGTGGCAGGAACTATCGAGATAACACAACACGCATTCATAGACGTATTCGGACCCAACGTGGGGAAAATTAAATTCTTTATTCTGCCACCCCTAAACTCATTCCATGGAATCATCGGGAATGACACTTTGAGGAAGCTTAAGGCTATAATAGATACCGAGAAAAGCACCATGACCATTTTTCCGGGAGTCATCATCCCTTTAAAACAACGAGCATCTCAGCAAGTTAACACCGTCAATATAAACACCCCACATCTCTCTGCAGAACAACAACTGCGCATTAGGAATATCATTACGAAGTGCCCGAATTTGTTTTCTGATCCAGATGAGAAACTTACTTTTACTACCCTAGTAAAGGGCGAGATACGCACAACTAGCGACACGCCCGTCTACTCTAAGCCCTACCCTTATCCTATGGCACTCAAAGAAGAAATCGAACGACAAATAGAAGAGCTCCTCGACAACGGAATAATTAGAAAATCTAAATCTCCATACAACTCACCCGTGTGGATAGTTAACAAAAAGCCGGATGCATCCGGCAAAGAAAAATATCGTATGGTTATCGACTACCGTAAGCTTAACTCGGTGACCATCCCAGACAAATACCCCATTCCTGAAATTAATGAAGTCCTATCGAACCTCGGAAACAATAGTCTATTTACTGTAATAGATTTGAAAAGCGGATTTCACCAAATACCACTACGCGAATCAGACGTGGAAAAAACCGCATTCTCCGTTAATAACGGAAAATATGAATTCCTCCGACTTCCCTTCGGGCTGAAGAATGCCCCAGCAACATTTCAAAGAGCTTTAGACGATATCCTCAGGCAGCACATAGGAGTTCGATGTTATGTTTACATCGATGATGTAATAATTTTTGGAAAAAACGAAGAAGAGCACTTAAAAAATCTGGAACTGGTTTTCAAAACCTTAGAAAGCGCTAATATGAAAGTGCAGTTAAATAAATGCGAATTTGCCAAGCAAGAGGTGGAATTCTTGGGATACGTCGTCAGTTCAGATGGAATTAAAACCAACCCTAAAAAGGTGGAAGCCGTTGCGAATTTCCCAGTTCCTCGAAATTTGAAGGAGCTGAGATCCTTTTTGGGCATGTCGGGTTACTATAGAAGATTTATTAGGGATTATGCGAAAATAGCTAAGCCTCTAACATCAATCCTTAGGGGAGAAGCCGGTAATGTCTCAAAGCGAAACTCCAGAAGAATAGATGTTCAGTTGAACGAAGAAGCGGTAGAGTCCTTTAACAAAATTAAAAGCACGTTAATTTCAAGAGACATAGTCCTAGCCCACCCAGATTTCGAAAAGGAATTCGAACTTACCACAGATGCCTCTGACTTCGCAATAGGAGCAGTCCTGTCGCAGGGCGACCGCCCTATAACCTTTATTTCACGGACACTTAACAAAACGGAAGAAAATTACGCCACCAACGAAAAAGAAATGCTTGCGATAATCTGGTCTCTGTACGCGCTAAGAAGCTATTTGTACGGATCTAAGAAAGTAAAAATAATCACCGACCACCAACCTCTAACGTATGCCCTTAACCATAAAAACGCAAACAGCAAAATGAAACGGTGGAAGGCAATACTAGAGGAATACAACCATGAATTGATCTATAAGCCGGGAAAATCGAACGTAGTAGCAGATACACCGTCAAGAATACCGAACGAAATTAATTCACTTACTCCTACCATTCATAGCGACGATAGCTCCAATCATAACCTAATTCCATGTACAGAAGTGCCTGTGAATGTTTTTAAAAATAAAATTTTTCTCAAAGAGGCAGAAACAGCATCCTATCAATTCAAAATAGTCTTCCCAACCGTTCATCGACACATAGTTGAGGAGCCACAATTTAACGAACAGAACTTAACAGAACTACTAAAAAGATATCTGAATCCTTCGGTGATTAATGGAATTTGCACGAGCGAAAGCACAATGGGGAAAATTCAAAATATCTACCCTGAACATTTTAGCAACTACAAGTGCAGATACACCCAGAAAATCGTGGACGATATCAGCAGCGAACAGGAACAGGAAGAAGTTATCCTAAGAGAGCACTTGAGAGCGCACAGGAGCGCAAAGGAGAATAAGATTCAGATCCTTGAAAAAAACTACTTTCCAGGAATGGTAAACAAAATCAAACGACTCATAACCAACTGCACGGTGTGCAAAGAAAATAAATACGAGAGACACCCAAACAAGCCAAAACTAGCAGCAACTCCACTACCAACTTTCCCGGGACATACAGTACACATAGATATTTTTCTGACGGAAGGCAAGAGGGTCATGACCGCATTGGATAAGTTCACAAAGTATGCGGTAACAAAAATGTTGAATAGCAGAGCCATAGAGGACGTTAGGAGACCTCTAAGGGACATTTTGTTTAACTTCGGTGTCCCAAGGATAGTGGTAATCGATAACGAGCCATCACTCAACTCCAACTCTATTATGTTCATGATGAAGGACGAATTGGGAATCGAAGTCTATACTACACCACCATACAGAAGTCAAGCAAACGGACAAGTGGAGAGATTCCACTCCACACTGACGGAGATAATGCGCTGCATCAAAGAAAACGGCGGACACAGAAACTTCGAAGAGCTTCTGGAAAGATCGGTTTCGGAATACAACCACACCATTCATACAGTTACAGGGAAGAGACCGGTAGACCTGTTCTTTTGCAGAAACGTGACATTTACGCCAGAGGACATAGAAAGGACACGACAAAACAACTTGCAAAAACTCGCCCAGAAGCAAAGGAAGGACATCGAGCTCCACAACAAGAGTAAACACGAAATTAAGACGTACTTACCAGGACAGATAATTTATGTTAAGAAAAATAGAAGATTAGGTACTAAGCTAAGCAAACAGTATAGTAAGGAGATAGTTAGAGAAAATAGAAATAGTACAGTTATAACAGAGAAAGGTCAAGTCATACACAAGAGCAGAATACGAAACTAACGCTTTTTGACATATCTCATTTCAGACTGTTATTGGTGCGACTGTGCCTCGCTGAGGTAAGGATCCTTGACTATTCCAACGCACAACTAGTTACAGTAGAAAGAGGGACAGCCAAACTACAAACTGGAACATTTAGAATAATACACGAAATTGACATAGAAAAATACAACTACATCCTGGAAGACATTGAATCCAGGGCACATATGGAAGAGCTCTCCAAAAATCCAAACTACCCATTCATATCCCTCCTTATATCCCAAATACGGACCCACCTAAATAATCTGAAAATAGAAAGTCGATCTAAACGATCCCTAAATTTCATTGGCAGTGCATGGAAATGGATTGCCGGAAATCCGGATCATGAAGATCATGAAATAGTCG
Source organism: Campiglossa producta (assembly GCA_964058755.1). NCBI lineage: Eukaryota > Metazoa > Arthropoda > Insecta > Diptera > Tephritidae > Campiglossa > Campiglossa producta. The sequence goes on from CAXKVI010000002.1 coordinate 67,458,952, forward strand.
TAAATAAATTAAATAATGTCCTCGAAAACAACAACAATCAAATCCTTATCAATAAGCTTACAATTGAAAAAATTAACGAAATTACGAACATTACAAATAACATTACTAAAGAATTGCAAAATGATAAAAACAAGGGAGTAGAAGCATTCCTCAGATTGAAATATAAATTGGAAATTTTAAAAGACGAAATAGTAAATATCGCCTATGCGATACATTGGGCGAAGGCCAATATAGTAAATTCCTACATTATGTCAAACGAAGAAACAGATATCGTTAAGCAAATTTTTGATAAAGATGAAATTCCTTTTGTTAACCTAGATGAAGCTCTCGAATTTTCCGAAGTAAAGATAGCAACAAACAGTAAAGTAATAATCTACATAGTAAACTTACCCACAGTGGGATCTCAAATTTGTAAATCAATAGAAGTAAGAGCGGTTAAGAAAGATAATAACATTAACAAAATTAAATTCCATTCATTACTAGATTGCAAAGAAACCCTGTACGGAATATTAAAACCCTGTAAAGAATACAATTCGCTCCAAATATGTGTTAGAAGTAGTGTATTAGAGATAAGTAGGGATAACTGTATAAGTAGCTTGTTAAGAAGTCGCCCGCCGAACTGCACAGTAACCAACAGCCAGCACATCCCTGAAATAGAAGAGATAGCACCAGATATAATATTTTTAAACAATTTCGAAGGAGAGATCCAAATTGACGAAGAGCCCATACACCTAAACGGTACCTTTCTAATCCATTACGATAATGATACAGTAAAAATTAACGGAAACGAATTTTTCAACAAGGCCAGACTAACTAGCAATCCCCTGCCAGCTATACTTCAACCTTTTTCAAAAACCAGCAATACCGAAGAGGTATTATCCTTACAAATGTTAAAACAGCTGAATCTGAACAATATAAAACAAATTGGCTATGCAGAGGCGGCAAGTCAAGTAAAGCACGCCATTAACATTAGCCTTATCACAATTCTATTAATCCTGAGCCTAATAATTGCGCTAAAAATATGGTCGAAGAAAAATACCGAACAAAAACCGACCATCGAATTAACCGAAACAGCAATAGAAGGACTTAACCAGATATTTGAAAAACCTAGGACCTCAAACGAGGACGTTTGAATTTCAGGGGGGGAGCTGTTAGCATGGCACATGCACAAAACTTGGTTCGACAACAAAATTCCTAAGTGCAAAACGACACCCTGTTGCACAGACTTGCATGCGCTAGCTTCATCAGAAACACAACACCTCATAAACAAGAAGGAATGCGGCGATCGGTGGGAACCGCGCCGTCAGCAAATCAAGAGCAGAATCGACGACAGAGCGGCGGCAGCGTAAGCTAGGTTTAAGAATTTATTATCTTTGTAAGTTAGTTCTAAGTTTGAATTGAACCAATAAAGGAGCCTTCAGCTCCCCAAAAAATATATTTTTTTGTTTTAGTCACACCGAGTGACATAACTTTTATACTAGTTCATTGCTGATTAGCTTCAAACCAGTCAAGGCCAAACTACTCAGCAAGCAATATAGTTCATTGACTATACATTTTGTGGTGTATTCATACTAGTTCATTTCTGATCACCTTTAAACCAGTCAATGTCGAACTACTCAGCAAACAATATAGTTCGTTGACTATGCATTTTGTGGCATATGCATACCAGTTCATTGTTGATTAGCTTTAAACCATTCAATGCCAAACTAATCAGCGAAAATTCTAGTTCATTGACTATACATTTTGTGGTGTATTCATACTAGTTCATTTCTGATTAGGGTAACCAATCAATGCCAATCTGATCAGAAAACATACTAGTATACAACTATAATCTGCTGGTCGAAATCATACCAGTCAGAAAAATCCTGGTTCGTACTAGTATGTAAGTATGTATGAATCTCGGCTTGAAATCATACTACACCTTTTTCAGTTTATATTCAGAAAGTTTTCTGAATATCAATTGTAATTTTCTGAATGTCAATTGTATTTTTCTGAATATCAAATGGAAATTCTGAATATGAATTGTAATTTTCTGAATATAAATTGTTACTTTCAGAATTTAAACTGAAAAAGGTGTAGTCAGAAAAAGTCTAATCTATTTTAGAAAAATACTAGTTAGAAAAATTCCATTTCATACTACATTATTATTATAAGGCCTTGTTACACCGCAACCATTAGAACGATCTATTGTAGTACATGGTACTATGCAAACATTTGAAATTTTTGGTTTGCTTCTTTTTTTTCTTGTAATTCACAGATGCATTTTCGTGTTTGGGTAAATACAAATATGATGCTGATGTATATATCCAGTATGTCATCTGCTATATTTCGTGTATATACACAGAAAAAAGGCACTGGTAAAAAGGCACTGGTAAAATCAACAATCTCGTGCTGTTATCCTGAAGTTGACCAAATTTTGATTGTTTGAACGATAATTTTTGTAGAAGTAACTGCATTCAGATCTTTTATGATCCCTCTAGATCTTTTATTATCCCCTTTTGGCCAGGTTTGTTTGGATGTCCGGCACCCTGGGGATTGTTGCCACCTTTCGTTGGCTTGACGGACTGTGTACTCCTTCGGCAAACGGCCTATGCAAGCTAATGCTGAAGGAGTATACACTCCGTCAAGCCAACGAACGGTGGCAACAATCCCTAAGGTGCCGGACATCCAAACAAACCTGGCCGAAATGGGATCATAAAAGATCTAGAGGCATTCACGCCCTAAGGAGAGAAATCTCCATATTAATAGGTGTTCTAACTGGGCACTGCCTTAGTGGTAGGCACGCAGAAAGGCTAGATGTGCCCTATCGACGATGCTGTAGGAGCTGCAAAGATGATGAGGAAGAAGAAACGGTGAAGCACCTCATCTGCAACTGCCCGGCCTTAAGCGGCGCGAGAGCGCGCTTTTTGGGAGTTCCCTTCCTGGATAGCCTAAGCCAGATCGCTGAACTGGACATAAAGGACTTGATGGCCTTCATAATGTCATATAAGTGGTTCGAGGAGGAATAACAGTGTCGGTTTAGGAGTGTCAGTCCCGGGAATCTGCTATGTGGAAAATCCCAACAACTCAGGGATTTTCCATATGGCCGGGTCCCGGACTGACTTTCCTAGTGTAGGTGGTATCACAACGGGCCTTTCAAAACTGGCCTAAGGGTGCCTCTGCGGCAGCAACTTGAACCTAACCTAACCTAACTGCATTCAACTCTTTGAACAGTCACAGATTTGTAAATTAAAAAAAAAAACTAGGTTCCGCCAACTTGTAGGAAAAAAATTAAAACAGCACACTATAAGTTGGAAGAGAAGTTCGGCAAAAGTCTCGTTAGAGGTTATGACAACCTGTTGGTATATAACCGACATTTTTTTACGTTGCGGCATAAACTTGAGTATATTGACAACAACAATATAAATTAACTCTAACAATTCTCCTTTAACTCGAGTGTACGGCCCAGCATGAAAGCAGTCTTACTTTGACTCTTTTTGATGTAAAAATAAGACTTACTTTTATCTATATATACATATGTGGGACCGGAACTCCGCAGCGGACGACTAACTTAACCTTAAGTAACCTTAATTTACCTTACCTAAAAATACAACTCCAAAGCCCCAATTACATAAAACTTTGACAAATGCGCGCCTCGTTTTTGAGCATTTGCAAAAATTTCGCTTCGCTTTACGTTTAAAAAACTTTGTATGAAAGTGGATCCTATATAATCAAACTTGACGAACGCGGAATTTGAAAGGAGCCATTGCAAGTTGAATTCAATAATTTAATTAAAAATACAATAAACAACATAATTTAAAAAATATTGAAAAAAAAACTTGTGTTAACTTTACCGAGAATCGAACTCAGAGCATTTAGCTCAGAGGCTGACTAGTATACCAATTGGTATGGTGCTGATGCAGAAGAGGACAATTGCTTTCCTTTTTCTCTTGAACTCCTTCTTTTTTACCTTGTAATTCACAGATGCTTTTTCGTGTTTGGGTAAATACAAATAGTCGCTGCTTTCTAAAGAACAAACTGGTATATTGCTGATGTAGAGGCTGACTATGATACTGGTGCATAGACCGACTAGTATACCAACTGGAATGAATGTCAAATTCGTGGACTAGTATGACAAGTGGTACGATCTGAATGGGCATAATGAATAGTATGTCCTGCCGCATAGACTGAGCAATATGTCAACTGGTATGATTCTGATGTACATATGAACTAGTACGCCAACTGGTAAGATTCTGATGCATATATGAACTAGTATGTCAAATGGTATATTTCTGATGCAAATTTGAACTAGTATGTCAACTGATATGAATATGATGCATAAATGAACAGGTATGAGTCTGATGCATAAATGAACTACTATATCAACTGGTATGATTCCGACGCATATATGAACTAGTATGACAACTGGTAAGATTCCGATGCTTTTTTTAGCTAGTCTGTCAATTGGTATGATTATGATGCATATATGAACTAGTCTGTCAACTGGTATGATTCTGATGCATATAAGAAGTAGCCTGTCAACAGGTATGATTCTGATGCATATATGAACTAGTCTGCCAACTGGTATGATTCTGATGCATATATGAAGTAGTCTGTCAACTGGTATGATTCTGATGTATATATCAAATAGTCTGCCAACTGGTATGATTCTGATGTATATGTGAACTAACTGGTACGATCCTGACGTACATACGAACTAGTATCTTAAATGGTATGATACTGATGTATATAATAACAATTATATCAACTGGTATATTCCTGATGCAGAGGCTGGCTAGTCAGCCAATTGGTATGGTGCTGATGCAGAGAAGGACAATTGCCATCTCGTAGGACATCGCCGTGTTAAAAATACCAGTTGCTAATATGGAAAAATTACAGAACTCGAACTAGTTGAGGCCGCCTGGCTGACTGGTATTTGATTAGTATAAAACTAGTTAAGTTGACTGCAGGGATTTGATTAGTATTAAACTAGATAAGTTGACTGCAGGGTGGTTACTAATTTGAAGGATAATTGAAATATAGGCTAAATATAACTTTTTTTAATTATCCCTCAAGGACATGGAAGTAATGTCCTTTCAAATTATTATCTTTCACCTTTTTTAAAAATTTGAATTGTAATAAAAGTTCTGAAAATGTGTATACAAATATTTAAGGATGCACAGAAGTTGGATAGGACATATGTACCCCAGAAATTGGTTTTACAATATGGGTATCAAATGAAAGGCGTTCATGCGGACCTGAGACTGGTGGAAGTTTTATATCGATATCTCAATCCGTTTCGGAGATATCGACCAAAAAAATTAATACAATTTACCTGTTCTTTTCATATACAAGTATGAAAATAACAGGTAAACGGTACTCATACGCCGTGTAGGACCTATGAAAAGTGCACTAAAGTGTTCAAGTTTATCGTAGAAGGAGTCCTTATCTGCGTCGTCCGTCTCCTCAGTCGGCGCAGATGCGGATGGCGAGACGCTCGTCCACAGGAGTGAACGCTAATACTTGGCGGCGAAGTTTCTTTCCCACCACGAATCCTACAGCACGCGCTTTGCCGCGTGCCTGGCCGCTATAGTATACGTCACAAGGACCGATGGTCGTCTTTTCTTGCCCCGTCCATCGCATTTCCTGCAGGGCGGTGATGTCGGCCTTTGCGCCTACGGGGACATCAACCAGTCGGGCAGCGGTAACGTCCCTTGAAAGGGTCCGGACATTCCGGGTACATGCCCTAATATCCAAATCAGTATGCCTTATTCGTTTTGCCGGGTCGTCAACATTAAAGGGGGTTATCATCCGAGGCTTTGGTACATTAGTTTTCATTGGGATTAAGTTTTTTACGTGGCGGGTTCCTCCAAACCCAACGTACAACCCGTTTCGGGCCGCAATTGATTAGTTGTTTTTTTTTTTTGCTCCAGTAATTTTTGTAATCAAAATCCTTGGTAATTTCCCAAAGTGGGTATACATTTTCTTTGTTCCTACTATATTATATAAGAGTATTTGAATTAAAAATAAAATAAATATTTGAATGAAAAAAACCCAACGTACAACCCGTTTCGGGACGCAATTGATTAGTTGTTTTTTTTTTTTTGCTCCAGTAATTTTTGTAATCAAAATCCTTGTTAATTGCCCAAAGTGGGTATACATTTTCTTTGTTCCTACTATATTATATAAGAGTATTTGAATTAAAAATAAAATAAATATTTGAATGAAAAAAAGTATCGTCACATGTGTTACTTGATCTTACATTTTAGGGGAATAAATTTAGTTCAAGAACGACACAAATGGAAGTTGCGTCATTCTTGCCCCAGAATCTTTGTCGGTAAAATGACTTTCGCTGATTTCGCTATGGCTGATTTTAAAATTTTCTATGAAAATTTCTCTTTAAATATGATGGAGTATGTCTATTTAACTCTTTTGGTTTGGTTTTAAAAAAGAGAGAAAGTAAGAAAAAAATTATGTTCACATGTATTACTTGATCATACATTTTTGGGGAATAAATTTAGTTCAAGAACGACGCAACTGCAAGAAGGCTGGAAAAAATGGGTGTAACTTTTTAACGTTAAAACATAATGCGGCGGACTTATCGTAATCATATTTATTAAATCTATTCATTACAGTATTTAATGTATATTAAAAAAAAAAAAAGCAAATTTATGGGACTTTTGATTAAAATGAACGGATGCAAATATTGAAACTTGTTTCACCAAAACTTAATATTTTACAATTGCGTCATTATTGAACCAGGGAAGCGATATGCTTTTATCATTTTATTTATGGTATTTTAATGTTTTGTCAAACAATGACCTAGCCTCATAGTAGAGCGAATGAATATCAAGTTTTGGTAATATGTATGTTTATGTAGGCTATAGGTTAGTTATGGCATACTTGTTTAGATCAAAGCCGGACACGTTTCACATTGCGCCGGCGCGTATAACGTAGTGTTTTTAATTTCGACCTTCGACGGCCAATATAATTTATAGGCCAATAATAATGTTATTTTGGCAGGTCCATCGCAAACTCGCTTTACAGCTGTGCCCGCTTTTTGTAGTTGTCACCTTAAGCAAATTTTATTGCGGCATCGCTTTTAGATACTCAAATTCATTTTGGGCTACACAATTTTATGAGGAAAAGATATTTAGCTAATTAGTATTCATAGTGGTATTTTTTTTTTGTTTAATGATGCTCTTTCAGCAATTCGACTTATGTTTTTCAATACAACGTATATATTGTTTATCTTGAAAAACCTGTATTTATTATTTTTATGATATTACTAACATTATACTAATACTGGTGACATTTTTCTTGAAAGCTTTGTAGATCGCTATTTCATGGTGAATTTACTGAGCCTTTTTATGTTTCCCTTGTAGCGCTTTTATTTGTACTTCCATAGGATAACATTCTAGTCAGTTTTTGTGTTAATGATTCGAATAAGTTTGTGTAAAAAATAAAATAATGTGAAATGCACATACATAATAAAAACTCCATATTTGTTTAATTTATGTTAAATTTATCTCAAACAAATTTCTGTTTTATCTTGTTTTCTACTTGTTACTCTTTTTTTGTGGCTTATGTATGTATGTATGTTCTGAAACTTTCTGAAATAAGACTTTCTAGTTCTATATTTAACCATTTACATATGAGAATGGAACAGTTAGTCAAAAGTCTATATCCATAACCTAGTTTCGCCTTTTATTTTTCCCCCATTATTTTGGATGTTAAGGTTATTCTTACTATTACTAGAGTGCCCAATACTTGACAAATAAATTTGTTTTCACCGAGCCCTCAATAAACACCCTACGACTTTCCTGTGCTAGTTATGTTAATGTCAATGTAACTTGTTACTGAGTTGAATTTTGTGAAGTGAGCCACTTTTTTCGAAGTTGTACTATCTTTATGAAACTTTTTTGTATGGTTCACAACAACAAAATAGTAAATAACTTCCGCTACCATAAAGTGCCAAAAGTTTTTTTTATACCTTTCATGAACATGAAATGGTATTATAACTTTGGTCCGATGTTTGTAAATATGAGAAGAAGAAGAGATAGACCCATCAATAAGTATACCGAAATGATCAGGATGACGAGATGAGTTGATTTAGCCATGTCCGTCTGTCCGTCTGTCTGTCTGTCTGTTTGAACGCAAACTAGTCCGTCAGTTTTTGAGATATTTGGCTGAAATTTGGTATGCGGCCACCATTTTCCAATATAGGAATCATTTGTCGGAACCAGCAAGATCGGACCAATATAACATATAGCTCTCATACAACCGATTATTCCGATAAACGGATTTTGGGCTATAACTCCTGTAATTAAACACGAAGGAACGTGAAATTTTATAAGTGTTGCTATTTTTATATGTGAAATATCGATGCTGAAAATCATAGAGATGGGATAAATATTTCACATAGCTCCCATACAATCGATTATTCCGATAAACGGATTTTGGGCTATAACTCCTGTAATTAAACACGTAGGAACGTGAAATTTTGTAAGTATTGCTATTTTTATATGTGAAATATCGATGTTGAAACTCATAGAGATGGGATAAATATTTCACATAGCTCCCATACAATCGATTATTCCGATAAACGGATTTTGGGCTATAACTCCAGTAATTAAACACGTAGGAACGTGAAATTTTGGACGTATTGCTATTTTTATATGTGAAATATCGATGCTGAAAATCATCGAGATTGGATAAATATTTCACATAGCCCCCATACAATCGATTGTTCCGATAAACGGATTTTGGTAGATAACTCCTGTAATTATATAGGTAGGAACGTGAAATTTTGGAAGTATCGCTATTTTTATATGCGAAATATCGATATTGAAAATCATTGAGATGGCATAAATATTTCACATAGCTCCCATACAATCGATTATTCCGATAAGCGGATTTTGGGCTATAAGTCCTGTAATTAAAAACATAGGAACGCGAAATTTTGGAAGCATCGCTATTTTTATATGTAAAATATCGGTGTTGAAAATCATTGAAATGGGATAAATATTTCACATAGCCCCCATACAATCGATTGTTCCGATAAACGGATTTTGGTAGATAACTCCTGTAATTATATCGGTAGGAACGTGAAATTTCGTAAATGTTGCTATTTTAGAATGTGGAATGTCGATGTTAAAAATCAATGAGATTGGACCAATATAACACATCGTCCCCATATAATCAATAGCTCCGATAATTTCGGTATGAGCTAAAGTTAAATTCACACAGGCTGTACTGGGGATCATCATCATCATCATTTATTGGCGCTTAACCGCCTAAGCGATTTTGGCCGTCGCCTATCAAAGCACGCCAGTCATTCCTTTTTAGCTATAACTGACGCCAATTGGAAACCCCAAGGGAGTTCAAGTCATCCTCCTCCTGTTGTTTCCATCTCAGTCGAGGCCTCCGCCTTCCTCTGCTGCCGAATTCGGGTGACGATTGGAAAACCTTCTGGGCTGGAGCTTCTTTGTCCATTCGCATGACGTGACCCAGCCAGCGGAGCCTTTGGGCTTTAATTCGCTGGACTATGGTCAGATCTGCGTAAAGCTCGTACAGCTCATCGTTAAATCTCCTTCGATACTCGCCGTCGGCATCACGGGAAGGACCATAAATCTTCCGGAGAACTTTTCTATCAAATATTCCAAGGGCCATCTCATCTTCTCTTGACATTGTCCATGAATCTGAGCCATACATCAGGACAGGTATGATGAGAGACTTATAGAGCGTGATCTTTGTTCTTCGAGAGAGGACTTTACTTCTCAATTGCCTACTCAGTCCAAAGTAGCACTTGTTCGCAAGAGTGATTCTCCGTTGGATTTCTAGACTGATATTATTTTCGGTGTTAATGCTGGTTCCCAAATAGACGAAGTCCCTGACAGTTTCAAATTTGATGACAGCAAATACTTCGTCTTGTCCTCGTTGACCGCAAGACCCACTTTTTTCGCTTCTTACTCCAGTCCAGAGAAGGCAGCGCTTACGGCGCGGTTGTTAAGGCCAATGATATCAATATCATCGGCATACGCCAGCAATTGCACGCTCTTGTAATAGATTGTACCATTGCGGTTTAGCTCTGCTGCTCGAATTATCTTCTCCAGCATCAGGTTGAAGAAATCGCACGAAAGGGAGTCGCCCTGTCTGAAGCCTCGTTTGGTTTCAAATGGCTCAGAGAGGTCCTTCCCGACTCTGACGGAGCTGTTAGTATTGCTCAACGTCATTTGGCAAAGCCGTATAAGCTTTGCAGGGAAGTCAAATTCAGACATGGCGGCATACAGGCAACTCCTTTTTGCGCTGTCAAAAGCGGCTTTGAAATCGACAAAGAGATGGTGTGTGTCGATTCTTTTATCATGGGTCTTCTCCAGGATTTGGCGTATCGTGAAAATCTGGTCGATGGTAGACTTACCAGGTCTAAAGCCACACTGATAAGGTCCAATCAGCTTGTCTACGATGGGCTTCAGTCTTTCACACAATACGCTAGAAAGAACCTTATATGCGATATTAAGAAGGCTGATTCCGCGGTAGTTGGTGCGGTTAGCGGGATCGCCTTTCTTGTGGATTGGGCAGAGCACACTTAAATTCCAATCTGGAGGCATGCACTCGTCTGACCATATTCTGCATAAGAGCTGATGCATGCTTTTTACCAGCTCTTCGCCTCCGTGTTTGAACAGCTCGGCGGGTAGTCCGTCTTTTCCAGGCGCTTTGTTGTTTTTGAGCCGGGATATAGCTATCCTAACTTCATCATAGTCAGGTGGTGGGACGACTTTTCCATCGTCAGGGATTGGGGTATCGGGTTCGACGTCTCCCTCGCAATTTAGCAGTGAGGAGAAGTGCTCCCTCCATAATTTAAGTACACTCTGTACGTCGGTTACCAGGTCGCCATTATTGTCCTTACAGGAACTTGCCCCGGTCTTAAAACCTTCCGTCATCTGCCGGATCTTTTCATAGAATTTTCGGGCATCATTCCTGTCAGCCAGCATCTCAAGCTCCTCACACTCACGCCTTTCGGCCTCACGTTTTTTTTTTCTGAAAAGGCGTCTCTCTTCCTTCTTTGCCTCACGATAGCGTTGCCATACACTGCGGGTTGCGCCCGTTCGCAACGTCTCCCTGTAAGCAGCGTCCTTTTTGTCCGAGGCAGTGCTGCATTCCTCATCGTACCAGTTGTTTTTGCGGGCTCGCTGGAACCCTATAGTGGCCTCAGCGGCGGTACGTAATGAATGGGGATCAAACAGTGACGCTTATTCATGAAAGGTATTTAGCCTTCGGCACAGCCGAAGACAGCTTTCCTTACTTGTTTTTTTTTGATACTAGTTACTAATGGAATGCCCATCAACATCATAGAAAAGCGCCATCTGACCACGATGGATAAGTTAAAAATTGCGAATAATGTTTGCAAAAAAAATTAAGGAGAAAATAAACAAATTTGTCCCCAAAATACCCTCTTAAAATTTGCACAAACCAATGCTTAACCTTTGTAGAAGGCATTTTTTTTACTGCAACCTCACAATAAAAATTATTGGAAATTTTTGAAAATGTACATATAGTTTCCAGGAAGTTGCGGTGAACGTTTTCAAAGATACCTAGCCTTACAAATTAAGTATGTAAAGGGAGTGCCACGCCTTTTCCCCATAGCTCCCATATTTTTTGAGTATGTTATTGATGTCGTTCACCTTCATACCAATTTTAATGGCCCCACTTTTACCTCACAAAGAGATATTCAGCTTTAAAAATTAAGTTCGTATTATAGGTGCCACGCCCTTTTGCGTCAATATCTCGGAACTGGGTACGCATATGGAACTAAGGACCACATTTCACATTAATTGGATACCCATATCAACACCTTTCATTTGATACCCATATTGTACAAACAATTCCTAAGGTCACACCTGGTCCACATTTTGACTTATATTTGGGAAACGGGCTCGGACATGGGACTTAGAACCACTCCCTGTTAAACCCCTCATCAAAACCATTTCTTTGGTACCCATATTATCCAAACACTTTCTTGGGTCACACCTGGTCCACATTTTGGTCGATATCTCGGAAACCGGTTCAATATGGGACTTGAAACAAATTTCCCGTAACACTCTTAGGTATTAGCACCTCTCATTAGATGTCCATATCTCAGAAATACCATCAAAGGTCACAGCTGGGCCACATTGGGTTTCAAGACCCTAACCACCTAGGGATATGAAATATAGTTTAAAAATCGACCAATCCGCTTAGAAGATTTATGCTGTGGAGCACCGTGCAACGAGATTTTTATATATTAAAATATTAGATTAAGTAAACTTTTAAAGATTAATATTGATTAATTTTTTGCTATAAGTTGCAAAATTATGCTGCTATTTGTATTGATTTTTTCCTAAAAAAAAAAAAAGAATGGCCGCAAGGATCCTGAAGAAATACGAGGGTATTTCACAAGAGACGCTATCGCCGAATGCTAGAAAGACGGTGGAGATGGCTGAAGCTATCTTACCGAACTTCCAAAGCGATTACGCGCCAAAGAAGGTTAATGGAAATCCCTTCAAACGCCAGAGATCGGACGTGGATTTAAAACCTCACCCGAAGCGGCAGCAACACGCCCCCGTAGTGGGTAAACTCAGCTTTGCTGAAGTGACTAAGGATAGGATCCGCATAGGCGTCATTGACCGAGGTAACGAAAGCTGGGCCATCCCTAGGGACAAGTGGCGGTACGTCCGGAACGCTATCGGTAATGCCCTTCTCGACACTATGGATGAGTCACCGGGTGCCACGCCGATGGGTTCTGATGCGGGATGGCACTAGGGCCGAATCAAGGCATTCGCTTGCGAGGATGCAAAAACTGTTGCACTGTACAAGGCAGCAACTACAAGACTGGGTGAGATCTTAAAAGGGGCAAGAATCGAGGTTGTCGACTGGAAGGACATCCCGGCTCGGCCAAGGGCAAGAGCGTGGATTCCTGCTATCCCTGCTGAACCTGAGAGAATTCTCAGAATGCTGAGGATCATGAACCCGTCTCTCCCGACGCAGGACTGGGGTGTCAATCTGGTCGAGGATGCGGTAGGGCCTGATAGGCAAGTGGTCTTCACCTTAAATAAGGAGGCACTCGAGCCCCTTAACCGGTGAAATGGACGAGTGCACTACGGCATTGGTCAGATCGTGATCCACGTATACCGTGGCGATGCACAGCGCGCTGCTATTTCGGCTGCACCGGAGGAGTCGGACATCGCAGTGCCAGAAGAGGAGTCGGAGATGTCCGACTCGGAAAGTATGGTATCTGTCACTTAAATGGCGAAGGAGCAGTGAACAGCTCGGAGATGGGAGACAGCCTGCTGGACGGGGAAGACCTCAACGTCACAGTGATAGCAGCTAGTCCTGAGCGCACCAATGTTGACACTGCCACAGTTAGTAGGATCTCTGCCACGCCAGATCGTGGTCTGAACAAATCGTCGTTGAAAGATAAGCCCCCAGACGAGGTGGAACTCGACGATACGGTGGTGGCAGGGAAGTCTGAGCGCTCTCATGTTGGTGGTGATTCAGATAAACCTGCACAAATCAAAAGCAGCCTCGGCTGCTTTAATCAGTCGTCTCTCTAAAGGCGACGTAGATGTGGTCCTCATCCAAGAACCCTGGGTCAACAGCTCAAGGATTTGCGGTTTGGGGACTAAGGGTTTTAAGCTTATTCGAGCCAGCGAGGGGGGCAGGGTTAGAGCCTGTATTTTGGTTAAGCCTGAGCTGAATGCCTTTCTCTTGCCCAACTATACCAATGGTGACGTTACAGCTGCCAGTTTAACAGTCGACAGTACCAGTCTGACGATGGCGTCGGTCTATATGCCCTACGACGCCGAAGAACCTCCACCACAGAGGGAGGTAAAAGACCTGGTGGCAAATTTTTCCATGGGTCATCTTATTATCGGAACTGACGCCAATGCTCATCACGTTCAGTGGGGAAGCTCCGATATCAATGCTAGAGGAAAGTCGTTGTTTGACTATTTGTTGACAACTAACCTGGTAGTTTGCAACGTGGGTAACGAACCTACGTTTATTACTAAAACCCGTAGGGAGGTCATAGATCTCACTATTTGCAGCGAAGGCGCTTATGAGTGGGTCAGAAAATGGCGCGTTCTCGATGAACACTCATTCTCCGACCACCGGTACGTAGAATTAGTTCTAGACTTTTCTGTTGAGCAGACGGTTATGAAACGCAACCCACGTAACACTAACTGGCAGCTACACAATGAAATACTATCTAGGGACTTAGCAGCACTGCCCCTACAAGTCCCCTCATCAGTAGGGGAGTTGGAGGATCTGGTAAAGACCTTTACAACGGCGCTCTCGAATGCCCTAGAGCAGGCTTGCCCAGTGCCAAAACCGCGTGGTAAACATAGGCCGCATTGGTGGTCCTCCGACCTAGACTCGCTCCGAAAATCATGTAGGACACAATTTAATAAGGCCAAGAGCCTTGGCACGGAGACTCAATGGCTCGAATATAAAGTTAAACTCAGGGCCTACAAAGCTCTGAGGCAGGCGAAGAGAGTATCATGGAGAAATTTCTGCACTGGGGTCGAAAGTGTCGACGATACAGCGAGACTTAGACGAGTGCTCGCAAAAACTCAAACAGCCACAAGCTATTTCCGAAAACCTGACGGATCCTGGACCAGCACGGAGAGGGAAACCCTGGAGCTGCTCTTGAATACGCACTTCCCAGGGAACTTGCATGAGGAACCCTTAGCACCTACAACAAACCTGGCTGTATACCAACCCATCACGGAGGAAAAGGTTAGGTGGGCGGTTAAAAGCTTCGAACCGTTCAAGGCTGCCGGGCCAGACGGGATTATTCCCGCACAACTCATAAACACGCTGGAGACATCAGCCAAATGGCTGGTATTTCTCTATACAGCCTGCCTGGCTCATAGCTACATTCCTTGCTCCTGGAGAAGTGCCACGGTAGTGTTTATTCCTCAGGCGGGGAAGGCGTCTCATTACGAGCCTAAGGACTATAGGCCAATCAGTATCTCATCCTTTGTTCCTTTTCCTAAAAGGAATGGAGAAAATTTTTCATCAGCACATTAGGGAAGAAAACTTAAAGAAACTTCCTCTGCGAAAAAACCAATTTGCATACCAACCCGGAAAATCTACAGAGACTGCTATCCCTTGTCTTACGGAAAAAATATCCCTGTGTGCATTTATCGATATATCAACGATAATACGACTTATCAGGCTATTGAGGAAGCCATGATTAGAAAGAACGTAAGCCACTCGCTGGGTGCTGGCCATGCTAAAGCAAAGAAAAATCACAAGAGGATGCCCTCAGGGAGGTGTACTTTCTCTTCTACTTTGGACCCTAGTCATAGACGAACTTCTTCACCTTTTGAAGGGCAATGGCTTTGACGTTCAGGGCTATGCAGATAACTTGGTTGTATGCGTAAAAGGAAAGCATGAGGAAACAATACACTAGATAAAAAATAATTAATTTGAAAAAATACCAAGATATTCATGTACATGGCTGCATTGTCAGTGGTATGCCGAGCACAAAACATATTTTAAAAAAAATTTGTATGGTTTTCGAGATATCGGCAATTTTGTGTTTTTCTTTCAAAAATTCTTTTCGCCGATGTTAGAAAAGCGATGGAAGCGGTATCTCGTTTGAAAGGAAATTAAAATACGCTTCCAACGACGTATAATATGTAGGGGTGGACCAAACCAATGCTGAGCAATAGCTGGTCAAAGTCAAAATTTTGTCGAATTTTTACGATTTTTGAAAAAAAATTTGATTTTGAAATTTTTTTTTTGCGAAGTTGTAAAAATCAGGAACTTTTTATTACCTCCCTTGTGGGAATAGCTCCCTGATTCTGATAGAGAAGGAAGCCACACTTGCTGCCATTGAGACTTCAAAATATTTCTGATCTAAAAATCTGAAATATGACAGGACATATGAAGATAGTCAAGAACTTCATAAACGGTCATATATTTCAAGTAAGTGATGCAATAACTCCTACTCTCAGGTTCACGCGAAACTTTGAGGTTTCAATCCTAGATCGAGTGCTCTGGGAAACAGGGAACCCATATGCTGAATCCGATTCGGAGATTTGGTATACGGATGGGTTGAAGCTGGAAGATGGTAAAACGGGAGCTGGTACCTATGGACCAAACTACAAAAAATCGGTAGCAATGGTTAGCTACCCCACTATTTTCCAAGCGGAAATCCATGCAATAGAAATCTGTGGCAGAGAATGCCCCCGAATAGGACTATCCTCTAAGCGAATCTACATTATGTCGGACAGTCAGGCCGCCCTATGTGCCTTGCGGTCGTACACAATAACTTCGAAGCTTGTTGATGAGTGCGTCACAGTCCTTAATGATCTGCGGGCCAAAAACAAAGTTTTGTTAGATTGGGTCCCAGGGCATGAATGACATGAGGGCAACGAAAAAGCGGACCACCATGCAAAACACGGTGCTCTAACAGCATTTCATGGTCCGGAACCCTTCTGTGGGCTCACCAAGGCCCACGTAAGGGGGACCATAAGCAACTGGGAAGACAAACAGTTTAGGCAGCATTGGCTTAGCAGCCTAGGACAGAGACAGGCCAAACTCTTTATAGTTCTACATCACAAAGAGCAGCGGCCAGGCTAATAAATCTCATCTCACTGGGTATTATACGGGACATTGTAGTCTACGTTATACCTGAGTAAATTGAATCTGTCAGATACAACAATTTGTCGGTTTTGCGAACTGGACGATGAAACACGGGTTCACATAGTTTGCGAATGCATTGCGTTAGAAAGAGAGTTTGCTACCTAGGTGGTGTCACTCTCAATCCGTTCGTGATATGGAATACAAAACCTGAGGAGGTGCTCAAATTTATAAAGAGGCTCCGCATACAGCAATAATCTGATAGGTCACACAATAGATCGTACTAATGGTCGCGGTGTAATAAGCCTTATAATAATAATAATCATCATCATCATTTATTGGCGCTTAACCGCCTAAGTGATTTTGGCCGTTTCGTATCAAAGCACGCCAGTCATTCCTTTTTAGCGATAACCGACGCCAATTGGAAACCCCAAGGGAGTTCAAGTCATCCTCCACCTGTTGTTTCCATCTCAGTCGAGGCCTCCCCCTTCCTCTGCTGCCGAATTCAGGCGACGATAGGAAAACCTTCTGTGCTGGAGCTTCTTTGTCCATTCGCATAACATGGCCCAGCCAGCGGAGTCTTTGGGCTTTAATTCGCTGGACTATGGTCAGATCTGCGTAGAGCTCGTACAGCTCATCGTTAAATTTCCTTCTATACTCGCCGTTGGCATCACGGGAAGGACCATAAATCTTCCGGAGAACTTTTCTCTCAAATACTCCAAGGGCCATCTCATCTTCTCTTGACATTGTCCATGAATCTGAGCCATACATCAGGACAGGTATGATGAGAGACTTATAGAGCGTGATCTTTGTTCTTCGAGAGAGGACTTTACTTCTCAATTGCCTACTCAGTCCAAAGTAGCACTTGTTGGCAAGAGTGATTCTCCGCTGGATTTCTAGACTGATATTATTTTCGGTGTTGATACTGGTTCCCAAATAGACGAAGTCCCTCACAGTTTCAAATTTGTAACTATCAACAGTGACATGGCTGCCAAGGCGCAGGTGCGCCGATTCTTTCTTTGATGACAGCAAATACTTCGTCTTGTCCTCGTTCACGGCAAGACCCACTTTTTTCGCTTCCTTATCCAGTCCAGAGAAGGCAGCGCTTACGGCGCGGTTGTTAAGGCCAATGATATCAATATCATCGGCATACGCCAGCAATTGCACGCTCTTGTAAAAGATTGTACCATTGCGGTTTAGCTCTGCTGCTCGAATTATCTTCTCCAGCATCAGATTGAAGAAATCGCACGAAAGGGAGTCGCCCTGTCTGAAGCCTCGTTTGGTTTCAAATGGCTCAGAGAGGTCCTTCCCGATTCTGACGGAGCTGTTGGTATTGCTCAACGTCATTTGACAAAGCCGTATAAGCTTTGCAGGGAAGTCAAATTCACGCAGGGAAGTCAAAATACGCTGTCAAAAGCGGCTTTAAAATCGACAAAGAGATGGTGAGTGTCGATTCCCTTATCATGGGTCTTCTCCAGGATTTGGCGTATCGTGAAAATCTGGTCGATGGTAGACTTACCAGGTCTAAAGCCACACTGATAAGGTCCAATCAGTTTGTCTACGATGGGCTTCAGCCTTTCACACAACACGCTAGAAAAACCTTATATGCGATATTAAGAAGACTAATTCCGCGGTAGTTGGTGCGGTTAGCGGGATCGCCTTTCTTGTGGATTGGGCAAAGCACACTTAAATTCCAATCCGGAGGCATGCATTCGTCTGACCATATTCTGCATAAGAGCTGATGCATGCTTTTTACCAGCTCTTCGCCTCCGCGTTTGAACAGCTCGGCGGGTAGTCCGTCTTTTCCAGGCGCTTTGTTGTTTTTGAGCCGGGATATAGCTATCCTCACTTCATCATAGTCAGGTGGTGGGACGACTTTTCCATCGTCAGGGATTGGGGTATCGGGTTCGACGTCTCCCTCGCAATTTAGCAGTGAGGAGAAGTGCTCCCTCCATAATTTAAGTACACTTTGTACGTAATAATAATAACCCTGTAGGGAAAATCTCTAGTTCAGAGCTAGTTCGCTTCTAGTGCGTTCCGAACCAGTACTAGTTCGCGAACTATCTCTTTTACATGTAATCAACTGGCGAATTTAACATGGCGATGTCCTAGGCTGGAACTAGTACAAAACTCGACAGTTTTGATCTAGTTCGTTTATTGGCACTATTTCTATAGTTCTGAACCATTTCTAAGCATAGAAGCGAATATAAATTAAATACAAAAACTTAAGTTCAAATACGAATCCAAATGCCTTTTAATGACTCCTCAAACACTCGTTTAGAACTAGTGAAAATTATATCACTAACGTAATAGTTCTTATTGACCACTTTCTATCTAGTTCTGAACCTGAAATTTGTTCACTAGTGCCTGAGTTCCCTGCAGGGAACTAGTGAAAATGTATTCACTAACGTACTAGTTCTTATTGACCACTTTATATCTAGTTCTGAACCTGAAATTTGTTCACTAGTGCCTGAGTTCCCTGCAGGGAACTAGTGAAAATATATTGTGGCGAATGTTCTCAAGAATCGCTCATCTCCCAACTCTAGCGTATTTCCATCATGAGCGTCACTACCACAACTATAGCTGTGAGCGCGAGAGGCAGGTTTGCGAATGTGGCACAAAGAGGAGATGACGATAGATAAACGTTTCGAGAACACGGTTGCGCGATTAAACCAGAAATGTGTAGACATTTCTAGGTTGTGAAGCTGCTGTCTGCTAGGGTATATAAACCGCGCAAAGACAACGCAAATCAATCAGTTTATTTTGAAGTGTTGTACAGTGAAGTACTGAACAGTAAATTAACCCGCGATATTGTACTACGGTTTTTAGTACTGAATAAAGCGTACTACTTATTAAACAGAATCGGAGTGTTTTATTTAACGTACAGTGATCGAACTCAGGGAAAATAATCAAGGAATAATCGAATTCGTCACAATTGGTGTCAGAAGCGGTATTGTTAAATAAATACAAGGACATTGAAAAGGATAACAAGGACATTGAAAAGGATAACAAGGACATTGAAAAGGATAACACGGACATTGAAAAGGATAACAAGGACATTTTAAAGGTAACAAGGATATGGCAAAGTTTAATGAATTGAAGATCCAGCAACTCAAAAACGAGTTGGAGAAACGTGGATTGGTAACAACAGGCAATAAGCCAGAGCTACAATCACGTCTACGCGAGGCTATGGAAGCGGAAGGAATCAACGTTGACAATCATGTTTTTCAACTTTCGGAAGAGGGAGCGACGAAAATAGAAGAGCAAAATGACTCTACGGATTCAGTGGTAAATGTGGACACAAACTCTTTATTGGCTGCCTTGGCTCAGATGTCAAACAACATAACATCAAGCATGTCATCTCAGTTGGAAGAACAGAAGACACACATGGCATCAAAGTTGGAGGAACAGAAGACACACATGGCGTCTCAGTTGGAAGAACAGAAAACTTGCATGACAACTAGACTGGAACAGGTGTCATCACAGATCTCCGCTCAAATGGAGGAACAGCGGTCATTTATCACTTCGCAGTTGGAAGCACAAGATGCAAAGATTGCAGAGCTCCAAGATAAAATGGACGCTGAAGTCAATGCGCTGAGAGGACGTATCCAAGAGTTGCAGCTGAATCGTCCATCTGTTTCAACAACCACACCCAAGGTAAAAACCCCATCCTTTGACGGTTCTGTTCCTTTCCAGGTATTTAAGCTACAATTTGAGAAGACAGCAGCTGTGAACAACTGGGACGCTGAGGACAAAGTCGCTGCTTTATTTGTGGCATTGAAAGGACCTGCAGCCGAAATCTTACAGACTATTCCGGACGCTGAAAGAAACAACTATGAAGCGTTGATGGGAGCCGTTGAAAGACGTTACGGCAGCGAGCATAGAAGGCAGATACATCAAATAGAGCTACAGAATCGCTTCCAGAAGGCTAACGAAACATTACAGGAGTTTGCATCGGACATCGAGAGGTTGGCTCATCTAGCAAACGCAGACGCACCAGTGGAATACATCGAGAGGGTGAAAATCCAAAGTTTCATAAATGGAATACGTGACGTGGAGACGAAGCGGGCCACTTATGCAAATCCAAAGAGATCATTTGCGGAGACGGTATCACATGCTCTAACTCAAGAAACAGCATCACTTTTGTCCAAACCAGCGTACAAAGCTCATCGTGTGGAAGTAGAACGACCAAAATGGGTGGACGCAATCCTAGAAGCAATAAACGGAAAGCAACAGAAAAACAAGTAAGGAAAGTTGTCTTCGGCTGTGCCGAAGGCTATATACCTTTCATGAATAAGCGTCACGATTTTCACTGTTCGATCCCCAGTACAGCCTGTTTCAATTTAACTATATTTACTACACACATTACACATCTTTGTTATAATTTAAAAAAAACTTACAAAATAATAGGATCCGAGTTATCGGAACAATCGATTGTATGGAGGCTATATATTATACGTGTTCAATTGTACTGACTTACACTATACACATTACATATGTAGAAAGTACTAAAGGTGCAATATTTTACGTTCCTAACTTTTTAAATGCGGAAGTATTGACCAAAAAACCTTATATCTGAACAACCGGTTGTATGGGGCTAAATATATGTTATATTTACCCGATCTTCTTGATTTTCCTCTACACACTACATAAATTGAAAGTACTCAAGTTGCAAAATTTTATGTTCCTAACTTTTTAATTGCAGAAGTTTTGGCCAAAAAACCTTATATCTGAACAATCGGTTGTATGGGGGCTATATGTTACATTTGTCCGATCTTGTTGATTTTCCCTATATACACTACATAAATAGAAAGTACTCGAGTTGCAAAATTTTACGTTCCTAACTTTTTAATTGCAGAAGTTTTGGCCAAAAAACCTTATATCTGAACAATCGGTTGTATGGGGGCTATATGTTACATTTGCCCGATCTGGTTGATTTTCACTATATACACTACATAAATAGAAAGTACTCGAGTTGCAAAATTTTACGTTCCTAACTTTTTAATTGCAGAAGTTTTGGCCAAAAAACCTTATATCTGAACAATCGGTTGTATGGGGGCTATATGTTACATTTGCCCGATCTGGTTGATTTTCACTATATACACTACATAAATAGAAAGTACTCGAGTTGCAAAATTTTACGTTCCTAACTTTTTAATTGCAGAAGTTTTGGCCAAAAAACCTTATATCTGAACAATCGGTTGTATGGGGGCTATATGTTACATTTGCCCGATCTTGTTGATTTTCACTATATACACTACATAAATAGAAAGTACTCGAGTTGCAAAATTTTACGTTCGTAACTTTTTAATTGCAGAAGTTTTGGCCAAAAAACCTTATATCTGAACAATCGGTTGTATGGGGGCTATATGTTACATTTGCCCGATCTTGTTGATTTTCACTATATACACTACATAAATAGAAAGTACTCGAGTTGCAAAATTTTACGTTCCTAACTTTTTAATTGCAGAAGTTTTGGCCAAAAAACCTTATATCTGAACAATCGGTTGTATGGGGGCTATATGTTACATTTGCCCGATCTTGTTGATTTTCACTATATACACTACATAAATAGAAAGTACTCGAGTTGCAAAATTTTACGTTTCTAACTTTTTAATTGCGGAAGTTTTGGCCAAAAAACCTTATATCTGAACAATCGGTTGTATGGGGGCTATATGTTACATTTGCCCGATCTGGTTGATTTTCACTATATACACTACATAAATAGAAAGTACTCGAGTTGCAAAATTTTACGTTTCTAACTTTTTAATTGCGGAAGTTTTGGCCAAAAAACCTTATATCTGAACAATCGGTTGTATGGGGGCTATATGTTACATTTGCCCGATCTTGTTGATTTTCACTATACAGCTATGGTCAGAGATTTAGCGCACTTTCCATTGTACTGGAAAATAGTACAGTAACTTTCAAGATAATACTAATTGCACAAAAAAATTTGAGGCTTAACAATAGTATTGTATTGCTCTCTTCAAATGACAAAAGAATTTCCGTTATATTTCTTTGATATTTGTTTTTGCTAAGTTTTTCTTTACATCCGTCTAAAGTGCATTGGACATCGATTTAGCGCACTTACGTTTGTTTTCATATTACTTGCGATTGGTTGAAAAAGTTAACTGTTTTTTGCTTAATATTTAATAAATAACCTCTTTTCTGATAATTTTGTTAAATTTTCTGGAAGAAAATACTGGTCGGTTTGACAAAAAGATCCTTTTTTAATCAAGGGACCAATCAAGGGCAAAATTTCAAGAATTTTGGTATGTTTTCGAGAAAAATGGTGTACAATGCCATAAGAGATGTGTGTTCGGATCCGAACTTGTCAAAGCATAACAAAAAACGTAAAGATCCCCCTTGTAAAACTTTTCCCCAAGGGGATAAAATGTTCGGAAGAAAGAGTAAAAGACAACCTTTTAAGTCCTTGCCAATGAAACTGGCTGAAATAATTGCGGAATTGTGCTCAACTGTGTCCAGAAAACTTATACGAAGACCCCTAAATGAAAATAAAAAGTATGGGCGCATAAACAGGAAAACGCCGCTCCTGTCAAACAAGAACATTAAAGCACCTTTGTCATTCTCAAGAATCCACACACTCAAAGGTGTAGAATTTTGAGAAATTGTACTTCTTTCGGATGCAACCAAATTAGGCCTTATCTATTCTGGCGAGAAAAGTGTATGCAACATGAAAAAAATCAAGAAACCAGTCCACGGTAATCCGAAAACATGTTAGTGAGAACTTGGAAGTTTTAGGGAGCGGTCTAGTGTAGTGTTCTTGTTTTGGCAGGAGGCGCGTT
The DNA here is from genome assembly GCA_964058755.1 of Campiglossa producta. Classification (NCBI taxonomy): domain Eukaryota; kingdom Metazoa; phylum Arthropoda; class Insecta; order Diptera; family Tephritidae; genus Campiglossa; species Campiglossa producta. The sequence goes on from CAXKVI010000002.1 coordinate 67,482,366, forward strand.
TTCTTGCTTATGCGCCCATACTTTTTATTTTCATTTAGGGGTCTTCGTATAAGTTTTCTGGACACAGTTGAGCACAATTCCGCAATTATTTCAGCCAGTTTCATTGGCAAGGACTTAAAAGGTTGTCTTTTACTCTTTCTTCCGAACATTTTATCCCCTTGGGGAAAAGTTTTACAAGGGGGATCTTTACGTTTTTTGTTATGCTTTGACAAGTTCGGATCCGAACACACATCTCTTATGGCATTGTACACCATTTTTCTCGAAAACATACCAAAATTCTTGAAATTTTGCCCTTGATTGGTCCCTGATTAAAAAAGGATCTTTTTTGTCAAACCGACCAGTATTTTCTTCCAGAAAATTTAACAAAATTATCAGAAAAGAGGTTATTTATTAAATATTAAGCAAAAAACAGTTAACTTTTTCAACCAATCGCAAGTAATATGAAAACAAACGTAAGTGCGCTAAATCGATGTCCAATGCACTTTAGACGGATGTAAAGAAAAACTTAGCAAAAACAAATATCAAAGAAATATAACGGAAATTCTTTTGTCATTTGAAGAGAGCAATACAATACTATTGTTAAGCCTCAAATTTTTTTGTGCAATTAGTATTATCTTGAAAGTTACTGTACTATTTTTCAGTACAATGGAAAGTGCGCTAAATCTCTGACCATAGCTGTATACACTACATAAATAGAAAGTACTCGAGTTGCAAAATTTTACGTTCCTAACTTTTAAATTGCAGAAGTTTTGGCCAAAAAACCTTATATCTGAACAATCGGTTGTATGGGGGCTATATGTTACATTTGCCCGATCTGGTTGATTTTCGCTATATACACTACATAAATAGAAAGTACTCGAGCTGCAAAATTTTACGTTCCTAACTTTTTAATTGCAGAAGTTTTGGCCAAAAAACCTTATATCTGAACAATCGGTTGTATGGGGGCTATATGTTACATTTGCCCGATCTGGTTGATTTTCACTATATACACTACATAAATAGAAAGTACTCGAGTTGCGAAATTTTACGTTTCTAACTTTTTAATTGCGGAAGTTTTGGCCAAAAAACCTTATATCTGAACAATCGGTTGTATGGGGGCTATATGTTATACTGGTCCGATCATGTCAGTTCCGACAAATGATTCCTATATTACAAAATGGTGGCCACATACATAATTTCAGCCAGATATCTCAAAAATTGAGGGACTAGTTTGCGTTCAAACAGACAGACGGACAGACGGACAGACGGACAGACGGACAGACGGACATGGCTAAATCAACTCATCTCGTCATCCTGATCATTTCGGTATACTTATTGATGGGTCTATCTCTTCTTCTTCTCATATTTACAAACATCGGACCAAAGTTATAATACCATTTCATGTTCATGAAAGGTATAATGAAGTGGCCATTAAATGCTTCAAGTGCGGAAAATCTGGTCATATTGCACGTTATTGTGGATCTGGATCTAGCTCCAATAACTCCAGTAATGCAAGCGGACGTAAGCGCAAGGCTGAAGGAGATGAGCAAGTCTCCCAATCCAACCAACCGTTAAACTAAAGAGAGTCAGCCGCAAGGGGCGTAGGCTGGCTCCCGCAATTGGATGCCCCATAATCTCTGTCTCACAGATCGGAAGGAAGTCAAGTAATGTTACTGTTGGAGGACTCGTGGACGGAAAAGAGCGCTTACTGACTATTGATACGGGCGCATCCCATTCCATCATTCGATCTGATTTAGTCAACAAAGAAGTGAGGCCATTACATGGAGCAAAATTGCGTACGGCGACTGGCGAGGACACTCAAGTCCAAGGAGAAATAACATGTGAAATCGGAATTGGAAATGTCACCGTACTGCACAATTTTATAGTGGCAGATATTGTTGATGAGATCATAGTTGGTGTGGATTTCTTAAGCAACCAAGGCATCAAGATCGACATGCAAAACAGGACTATGAGCTATAAGAACATGGATGTGCCACTCAATTTTGGTTACGAGAACAAGTACATCAGTAAGCGGGTACTCGTGGAAGATAACCAACAAATTCCACCGAAGTCGGAGGCAGTCGTTTGGGCAAGGATTGATGGAGATTATGGGACAAACAAATTGTGGGTTGTCGACGCAGCAAACAATTCAAAGACGGATATACTAGTAGGAAAAACACTGGCTATGACAAAACAAGATGGACGTATACCGGTAAGAGTACTAAATGAGTTTCGATCGCCGATCAAGCTTTCCAAAGGAGCTATATTGGGACAATGTCAGGAGGTGGAGGTGATTATAAACTGTGAACAGCTCCAGGGAAATGTCTCTACCAGCAACATTAATCTATCAGATAATATCACGGCGTGGACGCAAGAGCTCGAAGAAGACCACCAGAATAAGGCAAACCAACTTCTACTAAAGTACTCTACCATATTTGACAAGGATGGCTCCAAACCAGGACGGACCAATGTAGTGAAGCATCACATTGATACCGGTGACGCGAGACCAATCCGCCAAGCTCCTCGAAGTGTTCCATTGGCCAAACGCCAAGTGGTAGGAGAAATTATACAAGAAATGAGTGACAGCGGCGTGATCGAACCATCAGCTAGTCCATGGAGCTCACCGGTAGTGCTAGTGAAGAAAAAGGATGGAAAAATGCGGTTCTGTGTGGATTACCGGAAGCTGAACGACGTAACGAAAAAGGACAGCTATCCACTACCAAGAATTGACGATACTCTGGATTCACTATCTGGTACGAAATGGTTCTCTACACTGGACTTAAAAAGCGGCTATTGGCAAGTGGAGGTTAAAGATGAGGATAAGGAAAAGACAGCCTTCAGCATTGGAGAGGGGCTGTGGCAATTTACGGTAATGCCCTTTGGACTATGTAACGCTCCAGCTACTTTTGAGAGACTCATGGATCAAGTATTGAAAGGACTGCATTGGAAAACATGTTTGGTGTACCTGGATGACATCATCGTGCTGGGAAAAAGCTTTGAGGAACACCTTAAGAACTTGGAGGAAGTTTCAAAGGATAGCTGGCGCCGGTCTGAAATTAAGTCCCAAAAAGTGTGCATTGTTCAAGAAGGAAGTAAGTTACTTAGGTCACAAGGTTACTACGGAGGGAATTTGCACTGCTAAAGAGAAGATCGAAGCAGTAAAGGATTGGCCAAGACCGAAAAATGTACATGAGCTACGAAGTTTCCTCGGACTGTGCACGTATTATCGTCGATTTGTACCGAATTTCGCCAGCGTAGCCAGTAGCCTTCATGAGTTGACCAGGAAGAATATGTCATTTGATTGGAAGAAGGAACATGAAGTGGCTTTCCAAACCTTGAAGGAACGGCTGTGCACTGCCCCAATGTTAGCGTATCCAATCCCAGGCTCAACATTTATTTTGGATACAGACGCGAGCGGTTACGCGATTGGAGGGGTTTTGTCACAGATTGTCGATGGGCAGGAGAAGGTAGTGGCGTACTATAGCCGCACAATTGGGAAGCCCGAAAGGAACTATTGTGTAACACGGAGAGAACTACTGGCATTGGTGGAGTGCATCAAGCATTTCCACAAGTATCTCTATGGACAGCGATTTCACGTCAGGACAGACCATGCAGCCTTGAAATGGCTCTTGCAGTTCCGTAATCCAGAAGGTCAATTGGCACGGTGGATAGAGCGACTACAAAGTTATGACTTTTCCATAGAGCATCGCAAAGGCAGCAACCACGGCAATGCTGATGCAATGTCCCGGCGACCATGTAACCTAGAATGCAAGCATTGTTCGAAAGCCGAGGCCAAGGAAGATGTTATAGATGTGCGGCTAATGACTATAACATCTACGGACGAATGGAACATGGATCAACTAAGGAAGCATCAGCTAGAGGACCCAGATCTGGTACGTGTGATGCAAGGAATCGAGCAAAACGAACGACCAACAAGAGAGGAGATGTCAGCAGATGGTCAATGCGCTCGGAAGCTGGTAGTTGTCCCAAGGAAGAAAATCTCTGATGTTTTGAATGAGCTACATAATGGCTCAAGTGGAGGTCATCTCGGAGTCACGAAAACGTTGGAGAAAGTCAAGCAGAGCAAGAGCTCGAAGAAGACCACCAGAATAAGGCAAACCAACTTCTACTAAAGTACTCTACCATATTTGACAAGGATGGCTCCAAACCAGGACGGACCAATGTAGTGAAGCATCACATTGATACCGGTGACGCGAGACCAATCCGCCAAGCTCCTCGAAGTGTTCCATTGGCCAAACGCCAAGTGGTAGGAGAAATTATACAAGAAATGAGTGACAGCGGCGTGATCGAACCATCAGCTAGTCCATGGAGCTCACCGGTAGTGCTAGTGAAGAAAAAGGATGGAAAAATGCGGTTCTGTGTGGATTACCGGAAGCTGAACGACGTAACGAAAAAGGACAGCTATCCACTACCAAGAATTGACGATACTCTGGATTCACTATCTGGTACGAAATGGTTCTCTACACTGGACTTAAAAAGCGGCTATTGGCAAGTGGAGGTTAAAGATGAGGATAAGGAAAAGACAGCCTTCAGCATTGGAGAGGGGCTGTGGCAATTTACGGTAATGCCCTTTGGACTATGTAACGCTCCAGCTACTTTTGAGAGACTCATGGATCAAGTATTGAAAGGACTGCATTGGAAAACATGTTTGGTGTACCTGGATGACATCATCGTGCTGGGAAAAAGCTTTGAGGAACACCTTAAGAACTTGGAGGAAGTTTCAAAGGATAGCTGGCGCCGGTCTGAAATTAAGTCCCAAAAAGTGTGCATTGTTCAAGAAGGAAGTAAGTTACTTAGGTCACAAGGTTACTACGGAGGGAATTTGCACTGCTAAAGAGAAGATCGAAGCAGTAAAGGATTGGCCAAGACCGAAAAATGTACATGAGCTACGAAGTTTCCTCGGACTGTGCACGTATTATCGTCGATTTGTACCGAATTTCGCCAGCGTAGCCAGTAGCCTTCATGAGTTGACCAGGAAGAATATGTCATTTGATTGGAAGAAGGAACATGAAGTGGCTTTCCAAACCTTGAAGGAACGGCTGTGCACTGCCCCAATGTTAGCGTATCCAATCCCAGGCTCAACATTTATTTTGGATACAGACGCGAGCGGTTACGCGATTGGAGGGGTTTTGTCACAGATTGTCGATGGGCAGGAGAAGGTAGTGGCGTACTATAGCCGCACAATTGGGAAGCCCGAAAGGAACTATTGTGTAACACGGAGAGAACTACTGGCATTGGTGGAGTGCATCAAGCATTTCCACAAGTATCTCTATGGACAGCGATTTCACGTCAGGACAGACCATGCAGCCTTGAAATGGCTCTTGCAGTTCCGTAATCCAGAAGGTCAATTGGCACGGTGGATAGAGCGACTACAAAGTTATGACTTTTCCATAGAGCATCGCAAAGGCAGCAACCACGGCAATGCTGATGCAATGTCCCGGCGACCATGTAACCTAGAATGCAAGCATTGTTCGAAAGCCGAGGCCAAGGAAGATGTTATAGATGTGCGGCTAATGACTATAACATCTACGGACGAATGGAACATGGATCAACTAAGGAAGCATCAGCTAGAGGACCCAGATCTGGTACGTGTGATGCAAGGAATCGAGCAAAACGAACGACCAACAAGAGAGGAGATGTCAGCAGATGGTCAATGCGCTCGGAAGCTGGTAGTTGTCCCAAGGAAGAAAATCTCTGATGTTTTGAATGAGCTACATAATGGCTCAAGTGGAGGTCATCTCGGAGTCACGAAAACGTTGGAGAAAGTCAAGCAGAGATTCTATTGGGTTGGTTGCCGGCAGTCGATCGCGGAGTGGATTGCCAACTGTGAGGTGTGCATCAAAGCAAAGGGTCCGAAGTCGAGAAGTCATGGACAGATGAAGCAGTACAACACAGGTGCACCGTTTGAGAGGATTGCCATGGATGTAGCTGGCCCATTTCCTACTAGCAAACTCGGGAACAAGTACGTATTAGTTGTTATGGACTATTTCAGCAAATGGCCAGAAGTTTACCCGATTCCAAATCAAGAGGCAGAAACCATTGCAGATGTGATCACTAACAATTGGATAGCGAGGTTTGGTGTACCGATGGAGTTACATTCTGACCAAGGCAGGAATTTCGAATCAGTCGTATTCCAAGAAATGTGCAAGATATTGGGTATTCGGAAAACTCGAACAACTGCATTGCATCCTCAGTCAGATGGCATGGTGGAACGTTTCAATCGAACCTTGGAAGAGCACATGAGGAAAGTACTGGATAAGTTCCAGAAAGATTGGGATACGCACATCTCCTTGTTCCTGATGGCATATCGCTCGGCAATACATGAAACAACGGGTCAGACTCCGGCAAAAGTAATTTTTGGGAATGATCTGCGGTTGCCAGCTGACTTGAAGTTTGGGATAAATGCTGATGAAGGAATAAATGCCAGGAAATCCACTAGCATCTTGGAAGAAGAAATGAGAGAAATACACGATCTTGTAAGACAACGGACGAAGATCATGAGTGATAAGATGAAAGCCAGATACGACAAAGCCATCAACTCGGAAGGTTTTAAAGAAGGGGATTTAGTGCTGTTATACAACCCACAACGAAAGAAAGGTTTGTCCCCAAAACTGCAATGTAACTGGGAAGGCCCATATAAAGTAATAAAGCGGATAAATGATGTTGTCTACCGCATACAAACTGTTGGAAGACCACGAAACAAAATGAAGGTGGTTCATCTGGAGAGGCTAGCAACGTTTGGTTCGGGAAATGTGTCTGATCGGGACGATCAGACTTAGGTGGAGGGCAGTGTGGCGAATGTTCTCAAGAATCGCTCATCTCCCAACTCTAGCGTATTTCCATCATGAGCGTCACTACCACAACTATAGCTGTGAGCGCGAGAGGCAGGTTTGCGAATGTGGCACAAAGAGGAGATGACGATAGATAAACGTTTCGAGAACACGGTTGCGCGATTAAACCAGAAATGTGTAGACATTTCTAGGTTGTGAAGCTGCTGTCTGCTAGGGTATATAAACCGCGCAAAGACAACGCAAATCAATCAGTTTATTTTGAAGTGTTGTACAGTGAAGTACTGAACAGTAAATTAACCCGCGATATTGTACTACGGTTTTTAGTACTGAATAAAGCGTACTACTTATTAAACAGAATCGGAGTGTTTTATTTAACGTACAGTGATCGAACTCAGGGAAAATAATCAAGGAATAATCGAATTCGTCACAGTATTCACTAACGTACTAGTTCTTATTGGCCACTTTATATCTAGTTCTGAACCAGAAATTTGTGTCACTAGTGCCTGAGTTCCCTGCAGGGAATACATGCTGCTAATCTTTTAAAATAATCGGTAAAGTAGTGCTTAAATTAGCATTTTTTGACAATTTTACGAGTTTTTCAAGATGATCGGTAGGAAACGGTTAATGTTTTCGGTTTTATATTTTCAAGGATATCTCCCAAACCGGGTGTCGGATAGCAACAAAATTTAGCCTAAATATAACCTACGTATATCTCTACACGTTCAACAAAATCGGTGCAGCCATGAACCAACTACTACAGATCACGCATTCCGACAACCGTGTATTTGTAATTTAATTTGAGAAAAAAGTTTTTTTGTATAAAATAAAACTAAAAAACATGTGGCAGCTGACAGAACTCGAACGAAAACGCTCAAGAGTCACAGCCGACTGCTCTACCGCTGAGCTATGACGCACATGAAGTTTTTGTGGGCAAAATTCAATTACATTAAAACAAACCAAAAATAAAAAATTTAGACAGCTTTTTCATTTAGATTTTAAATCGAAACCAAAAGAAATTGAAAATCTTTGTAGGTATTTGGACGGTTTGAAATATTGCACAAAAAAGTTTGAGAAATTGATTAAACTTTATACGGGTTTAAAATTTAGGTCCATTTTTTTAGCCGTGGAGGTGTTCTCTCTCCGCTACTTTGGTTGGCTACTGTAAATCAACTCCTACGTCTTATGGAAGCTGAAGGCTACCAAGTGATTGCGTACGCCGATGATATCTGCGTTATCATGCGGGGAAAATTCCCTCAAACTCTTTGTAATTTAATGGAGACAGATCTGTCTAAAGTATGCGACTGGGCGAATTCTTCCGGTTTAGAGGTTAGTCCCGAGAAATCCGAACTGGTCCTATTCACTAGAAGGTACAAAATACCGAACCTTACACCACCAACAATTGGGAACACGACTTAGTGACAAAGTCAAATATTTAGGAGTTATTCTAGACAGAAACTTCTCTGGAGCGACAATATAGCGGGACGAGTCAAAAAAGCTACGTGCGCGTTGTTTACCTGCAGGAGAGCAATTGGTATATTTTGGGGGTTTTCCCCAAAGTAATACACTGGATATACACAGCCATTGTTCGCCCAATTCTACTGTACGGTGTGCTGGTCTGGTGGCCGGCACTAACTAAGAGCAAGTGTCTTAAGCAGCTACAAAAAGTTCAAAGGAGTTCGGAATTCTGCATAACCGGGGCCCTCGGCTCCACCCCAACAGAAGCACTAAATACCATGCTGCATCTTCCACCACTCGATCTGGTGGCGAAGGAAGTAGCTGTGATCACGGCTCTGCGATTAAGGGAAATAGGCGTTTGGATGCACGGAACAAGTGGACACGCCACAATCTTAGGCTCTCACGCTGTTGTTAACATACCATCACACACTGACTATTGCACGCCATATAACGTGCTTTTTAGGAATTATGAGGTGAAAATACCAACAAGACAAGAATGGGATAACAGACCACATACTGTTCAGAACGCCATTTAAATATTCACTGATGGCTCTACGCTTTATTGGAAGGTGGGAGGAGGTATCTTTTCACCGGATCTGGGACTAGAGATCTCTTTTCGTCTTCCCGACCACTGCAGCGTGTACCAAGCGGAAATGCTGGCTATACACGGTGCAGTTAAAAGCTTGGTGTCTACGCCCCGAAACGGCAAACGGATATTTATTTTCTCAGACAGTCAGGTCGCGCTAAAGGCACTGAACTCATGTGCCGACAACACAAAGTCGCTAACTGAATGCCGCAGATCTCTTAACGAGATGGCTCAGCACTTCGGTATTAGCCTTATTTGGGTACCTGCACTGAAATAAAAAGGTTGAAAGTGCACATTGATGGTATCATATCAAAACCACTTTCAAAGCGATTGAAGTAATACTGTAAATATTACAGTATGTACTGTAAAATTGGCAGTAAAAACATGTGATTTTTGAAAAATATCAATTAATGATATGAGTTCACTTTCAAATTTACAGTAATTCATGTCAATATGATAGTGCCCACTTTCAAATTAACAGTAATTCATGTCAATATGATAGTATATTCGAAGAATGATAGGGGGTCACTTTCAAAATTGATATTACCCACTGTTGGACGAAAAATGACAGGGTTTACTGTTAATTTGACGGCCGTTTCTTGTAGATTTTTTTTTCAGTGTACGTTACCGAATTATGTATATTTAAGTGATTTTTGATATCGAAAGTTGGCGTGGTTGGAGAGCGAATTTATCCAATTTCATAAGGTAATACGATACTAGTCTGCTTTGTGCTGAAGTTCATCGTTCAACCGTAGTCAGTTTAAAAGTTACGCCCACTTCAAAAAATCATAATAGAATGACCAGGGAGATTCGCATATAAAATTATATCATTTTAGCACTTTCAGCTACCGCGATACATATGTCAATTTATGTGATTTTAGAAATTTTCGATATCGTAGGGGCGTGACTATTATCTGATTTTGCCCATTTTCAATAGCAACCTACCTTGGCCAGAAACTAACCTGTATACAAAATTTCATGCATATATCTAAATTTTTACTCAAGTTATCGTGTACACGGACAAACAGACGGACATGCCTTAATCAACACCTTTTTTCAAACTAAGAACTTCCATATGTGGAACTCTATATATATCTCGGTTATTTTGTGCCGTTACGTAGCCGCTATGTGGACAAAATTATAATGCCCTTGTACTAGTACTAGTACGCTGGGTATAAAAATGCCACTAAAGTCAAAATCTACAAAATTAACTTCCCCGGCTTTGCTACAAAAAAGTGAAACAAGATTATACTAGGTTGGACGCTGTTGACAGCGTTCATCATACAAAAATATATTAAGTACAACAACACCACACCCACCACCAGCCATAAATACCACACTAAATACACAAACAAGTGGCAAATCTACATAAAAAGCGGGTCCATTAACGATTTGTGGCGTTCATCAAGTAAGCAATCAAGTTCCATGACATTCGGACTGTAGTTGCTCAAATCGTTTGAAGTAAGTTTTGGCCAAATGAATTATCGCAATATTGCGTGAGGTTACTCCTCTAGGTAGTTAAGCAGTCAGCAGCAGCCAGAAATTGAAATCATATTAGCCCAGGCTCAGTTGCAGCGCCAGCCAACCTTCAATTTCATTTGCCAACAGTGGCAATGATATGAGAATTTCAATCCAGCGCCACCACAAACACCACAAATCATGCATTTAACGCCATCTTAACGCACAGCTATACAAATAAGATTACAATACCATAAAAAAGAAAATCTGAAAGCAGCGCTCAGAGATGCAAATACTGTCGGACTAGTGTAATCGACAAAAAGCCGACAACAGTTGCGCAGAAATAAAATTCATTCATTCATTCATCGCCTGTTGTTCGATTAAGTTGCAGTTCTTCAGCATGCAACAAAGCTTGCCCGTGGCAATTAATGGTACCTATTTGGTTGGTTACGGCATATGGCATGCAATTGCACTGCACTGTGCAACATTCGCACGAATATGTATACATTATTATATACATTATTGTATACATAGTTAGTTTTTTATGAAGATATCAGAAAAGTCGTTTTTGTGGTCACCTGCCTGTTTGACTGTCTGGGCCCTGACACTTAAGACACGTAATCGGCTCAAACGCAAACACTCTAACATACTTAAAACAAACAAAAAATGCCATTCAAATGCTATTAACAAATAATAAAGTATCAACAGCGGATGCACATTAACTGGTCTTACATATTAGAGGTTCACGCCATCGATAAATGTCGCCTCAACCAAATTCTGTCTTTTTCAGTGTTTGAAGAAACCCGTAGAATAAAGCATGTTATCTATCTAAACGCCAAATTTGTAAATGTAAAATCAACACTTTTTCAGGTTTTTATTTTTCAACACTATCGCTATGCAAAATTAAACAGGTCTTTCTTGTTAGTTTAACATGGTTCATGTTTAAAAAAAATGATTCTGTGTATAAAAAATCGGGCAAATCTGTTATCGAGATGTAGTGTATATAAAACTATACCTATATATGTACAGTTAACTAGCGATTTACAATTTTCATGTTGAAATGTTAGTTAACTGGCCACTGTGGAAGAATTTTTGTATCATTGAATGTTTCACAGGTCTTAGAATAATTTTTGAAGTTAACTTCTTAGGTGGCGATTGAGAGTAAAATTTGAGAAAATGGATTATGATGCAACGGAAATTATGCAACGGAAACAGAAATTTTAGCCGACTTTCAGGCGTAGGCGATTTTCGCCACGATGTTAAGCTGTGCAATGAAATAGGAGGTGAAATTCTAGGATCTAGCTAACATTGCACAGATTGTAATAGTTAGGCGGAGCAGAATTCAAGGGTGTTGCCACTTATGGCGGTTTACAGGGTTGCCTTTTTTTAATATAGAGCTAGATATGCCAATATGGGTATCAAATGAAAGGTATTTTCGAACGTATTCCAAATAAGATAATTTCAAGCATGGTTGCCACTTAGGCAGTGACGTGCCTTCCATATAAGCCGAAAAGCCCGGCTTGCCTAGCTAATCCCCTATGAGCTACAATATGTTTGTTCATTTGGCTTCTTAAAAGGATATCCGGTTTTTATTTCCCTGCCTGCCACCTACTACCTAATAGTTGTTAATAGCATGGAAACATACCTACAGCTTTTCCTGCCACCTGCCGGCTGATAGCTCATTTACATAAAATTATTTCAGTGCGTGATGGCCATCTCTTACTTACTTACTTAAAACAGCCTTTAACCTCCTAGGCAATGACGGCCATCTCGCTTTTACTTATTGGCTTTTACGGGGCTTTCAAAACCAGTACGAATCTGCGTGCTGAAGCAATTGTTTTTTTTTTTGAATTTGGAAGTAATTTTATATGAAACTTTGAAGCTGGCTTCTGGCTGGTGTTACCGTACGCTATAAATGCTTACGATAAAACGAAAATGAAATTTGTTTATGTGGTATGTATCTACAATTTTAAAGTGCAAAGCGCGCTACTCAAAAATTATTGGCGCATATTTTAAAGAAGAAAAAAAGAATTCAATAGTGGTAGGTGCTGTAATTTTTTTTATTTGCTAGGCACTATAAAACTTAAAAAATATTTTTAAGATTTCTTAGCTTTTGCAATGTACCTAAATGGGAAATAGTGCGAATAAAACGTTTCCCTTGGATTGGAAAAGCTTACAAAATCTGCCAACAATAACGTGCCTATTAGCGGAACCTAAAAGTTTAAAATTTTCCCCGTCTGCAAAAGTCGATAAATATCCTGAACTCTTCTTTGTCTGAAATGTTCTCTGGCAGCAGTAAGTGCTTTCGTTGGGGTTATAAAGACTTGGGCTTGCCTCGGTTGATACTCGTAGGCACGCCACTGCACTTAGGGTTGCCACCTAACCGCAATTTATATATTTTTTTGTCTTATATCTCGGGAGTGTGGTTGCTAAGTGACCTTGCTCAATCCCGACTCTTGCGTCCTCGTTCGTGCACTCTGGGCAACGTGAGCTACCTAGGCTCGCGGCAGAGAGGGAGGCCCGGTGGGGCCACTCTGACATACTTGATTTAAGGGCTCACCGAGGTCTTTTTCGCAGCGTCTGTTCACCACATGGTGCGGCTGCAAGCGGGTGTCTGTCTTGTAGCTAGCGGCTCGCTATATAAATGTGTGAATATTTTTTTCAAAATCCCGGAGACGGGTTGTGCGCTGGGTTTGGGACCCGCCACGTAAAAACTGAATTCCAATGAAAAACAAAAAAAAACCTCGTATGAGAACCTCTTTAATGTTGACTACCTGGCAAAACGAAACAAGGACTACGAGAAGGATATTAGGGCATGTACCTGGAATGTCCGGACCCGTTCAAGGGATGGTACCGCTGCCCGACTGGTTGATGTCCTCGTAAACGCAAAGGCTGACATCACCGCCCTGCAGGAAATGCGATGGACGGGACAAGGAAAGACGACCATCGGACCTTGTGACGTATACTACAATGACCAGACACACGGCAAAGCGCGTGGTGTAGGATTCGTGGTGGAAAAGAGACTTCGCCGCCAAGTACTAGAGTTCACTCCTGTGGACGAGCGTCTCACTGCGATCCGCATCAAAGCGAGGTTTTTCAACATAACATTTATCTGCGCCTATGCGCCAACTGAGGAGACGGACGACGCAGAGACCCTGCAGGGAATTCAGGCACTAGTGACACAAATTTCTGGTTCAGAACTAGATATAAAGTGGCCAATAAGAACTAGTACGTTAGTGATTACATTTTCACTAGTTCGAAACCAGCGTTTGAGGAGTCATTAAAAGGCATTTGGATTCGTATTTGAATTTAAGTTTTTGTACTTAATTTATATTTAGAACTATAGAAATAGTGCCAATAAACGAACTAGATCCAAACTATCGAATTTTGTACTAGTTCCAGCCTAGGACATCGCCATGTTAAATTCGCCAGTTGATTTCATGTAAAAAAGATAGTTCGCGAACTAGTACTGGTTCGGAACGCACTAGAAGCGAACTAGCTCTGAACTAGAGATTTTCCCTACAGGGGAAGGACTCCTTCTACGATAAACCTGAACAAACTTATGATCGCTGCCCCCAACATTATATCAAAATCGTGCTCGGCGGCTTTAATGCTAAGGTGGGTAAGGAAGGAGTCTTTGGTCCTACAGTTGGACAATTTAGTCTCCACGATATAACAACCCCCAACAGCACTAGGTTTATTGACTTCGCCGCTGCTCGCAATATGGTCATCAGTAGTAATAGGTTCCAGCATAAACGAATACACCAAGCCACCTGGCTGTCCCCTGATCAAAAACAAGAAACCAGATTGATCATGTCATGATTCGCGCAAGCATAGCTCCACCGTTCTGGACGTGCGTACCCTGCGTGGTCCCAATATCGATCCGGACCATTATCTTGTCGCAGCCAATATACGCATACGCCTCTGGTCAACGAAGAAAGTGCGCACAGTAACGGAAGGGAAGTTTGACGTCGAGAAGCTGCGCTTGACGCAGACAGCTGATAAAATTTCACCACTCGACTCTCACACCTGCTGGCAGAGGCCAATCCTCGACCTAACGATGTAACCGAGCAATGGAAGCATATCTCTCACTCATTGCGTACCGCCGCTGAGGCCACTATAGATTTCCAGCTAGCCCGCAAGAACAGCTGGTACGATGAGGAATGCAAAATTGCCTCGAAAGAAAGGACGCTGCCTACAAGGAGACGTTGCGAACGGACGCAACCCGCAATGTATGGCAACAATATCGTGAGACAAAGAAGGAAGAGAGACGCCTTTTCAGAAAAAAAGAAAAGTGAGGCCGAAAGGCGTGAGTGTGAGGAACTTGATGTGCTGGCTGACAGGAATGATGCCCAAAAACTCTATGAAAAGATCCGGCGGATGACGGAAGGTTTTAAGACCGGGGCAAGCTCCTGTAAGGACAATAATGGTGACCTGGTAACCGAGGAACAAAGTGTACTTGATTTATGGAGGGAGCACTTCTCTTCTCTGCTAAATTGCGAGGAAGACGTCGAGCCCGATCCCCAATCCCTGACGATGGAAAAGTCGTCCCACCACCTGACTATGATGAAGTGAGGATAGCTATATCCCGGCTCAAAAACAACAAAGCGCCTGGAAAAGACGAACTACCTGCCGGCTGTTCAAACACGGAGGCGAAGAGCTGGTAAAAAGCATGCATCAGCTCTTATGCAGAAAATGGTCAGACGAGTGCATGCCTTCGGATCGGAATTTAAATCTGCTCTGCCCAATCTACAAAAAAAGGCGATCCCGCTAATCACACCAACTACTGCGGAATCAGTCTTCTTAATATCGTTTTGTGTGAAAGGCTGAAGCCCATCGTAGACAAACTGATTAGACCTTATCAGTGTGGCTTTAGACCTGGTAAGTCAACCATCGACCAGATTTTCACGATACGCCAAATCCTGGAGAAGACCCATGATAAAAGAATCGACACACACCATCCCTTTGTCGATTTCAAAGCCGTTTTTGACAGCGCAAAAAGAAGTTGCCTGTATGCCGCCATGTCTGAATTTGACTTCCCTGCAAAGCTTATATGGCCTTGCCAAATGACCTTGAGCAATACCAACAGCTCAGTCAGAATCTGGAAGGACCTCTCTGAGCCAAACGAGGCTTCAGACAGGGCGAAAGGGATTTCGTGCGAATTCTTCAACCTGATGCTGAAGAAGATAATTCGAGCAGCAGAGCTAAACCTCAATGGCACAATATTTTACAAAAGCGTGCAATTGCTGGCGTATGCCGATGATATTGATATCATTTGCCTTAACAGCCGCGCCGAAAGTGCTGCTTTCTCTGGGTTGGATAAGGAAGCGAAAAAAGTGGGTATTGCGGTGAGCGAGGACAAGACGAAGTATCTAATGTCATCAAAGAAAGAATCGGCGCACCTACGCCTTGCAGCCAAGTCACCGTTGATAGCTACAAGTTTGAAACGGTGAGAGACTTCGTCTATTTGGGAACCAGCATTAACACCGAAAATAATATCAGTCTAGAAATCCAACGGAGAATCACCCTTGCCAACAAGTGTTACTTTGAACTAAGTAGGTAGTATTTGAGAGAAAAGTTCTCCGGAAGTTTTATGGTCCTTCCCGTGATGCCAACGGCGAGTATCGAAGGAAATTTAACGATGAGCTGTACGAGCTCCGCAGATCTGACCATAGTCCAGCGAATTAAAGCCCAAAGGCTTCGCTGGCTGGCCCATGTTATGCGAATGGACAAAGAAGCTCCAGCACAGAAGGTTTTCCTATCGTCGCCTGAATTCGGCAGCAGAGGAAGGGGGAGGCCTCGACTGAGATGGAAACAACAGGTGGAGAATGACTTGAATTCCCTTGGGGTTTCCAATTGGCGTCAGTTATCGCTAAAAAGGAATGACTGGCGTGCTTTGATATGCAACGGCCAAAATCGCTGAGGCGGTTAAGCGCCAATAAATGATGATGATGATATCTCGGAAACTGCTTGACCGATTTGGATTAAATTTGGCGTATATACAACTGCATCCATTCTAAGATTATATACATGGGTGTTGACACTTAGAACGGTTTACAGGGTTGCCACCTATCCCAATTTGTTTAAATATAGAGCTAGATATGCCAATATGGGTATCAAATTAAAGGTGTTTTCGACCGTATTCCAAATTGGATAATTTCAAGCAGGGTTGCCACCTAACCGCAATTTATTCATTTTTTCGTATCTCTCGGGAACTGCTTGACCGATTTGGATTAAATATGGGTTGCTACTTAGGGTTTCCACCCAACCGCAATTTATTTATTTTTTCATATATCTTTGCACGGCCCGCCTGAATCGATTTTTACTTCAAAGTCCGAGGTCAAAACTTCTGGCTTTACTTTATGATAATATACGCTTAATACACATGATTCACGCAAAAATTAAAATCATGTAGCGAGCCGTTTTTGAGAAAACCGCGAAATAACCGCGTTTTTTTGAAGTGCTTCGGAAAACTTCATTTCTTGTCACATATTGGAAAATACTACATATTCTGAAAGAGGAGTAAAACCTCCATCAGCTCCATGTTTTACTTTTAAAATATCTTGCCACTGACACTTGCGAAATGCAATTGAAAGTGCATTTTTTGTTGCTCATACGCCCCGTGCTATTAAAGACATTTAAAAACAAGTAAGGAAAGCTGTCTTCGGCTGTGCCGAAGGCTATATACCTTTCATGAATAAGCGTCATGATTTTCACTGTTCGATCCCCAGTACAGCCTGTTTCAATTTAACTATATTTACTATACACATTACACATCTTTGTTATAATTTAAAAAAACTTACAAAATAATAGGATCCGAGTTATCGGAACAATCGATTGTATGGAGGCTATAATACGTATAATAGTGTTCAATTGTACTGACTTACACTATACACATTACATATGTAGAAAGTACTAAAGGTGCAATATTTTACGTTCCTAACTTTTTAAACGCGGAAGTATTGGCCAAAAAACCTTATATCGGAACAACCGGTTGTATGGGGCTATATGTTATATTTACCCGATCTTCTTGATTTTCCTCTACACACTACATAAATTGAAAGTACTCAAGTTGCAAAATTTTATGTTCCTAACTTTTTAATTGCAGAAGTTTTGGTCAAAAAACCTTATATCTGAACAATCGGTTGTATGGGGGCTATATGTTACATTTGCCCGATCTTGTTGATTTTCACTATATACACTACGTAAATAGAAAGTACTCGAGTTGCAAAATTTTACGTTCCTAACTTTTTAATTGCAGAAGTTTTGGTCAAAAAACCTTATATCTGAACAATCGGTTGTATGGGGGCTATATGTTACATTTGCCCGATTTCGTTGATTTTCACTATATACACTAGATAAATAGAAAGTACTCGAGTTGCAAAATTTTACGTTCCTAACTTTTTAATTGCGGAAGTTTTGGCCAAAAAACCTTATATCTGAACAATCGGTTGTATGGGGGCTATATGTTATACTTGTCAGTTCCGACAAATGATTCCTATATTACAAAATGGTGGCCACATACAAAATTTCAGCCAGATATCTCAAAAATTGAGGGACTAGTTTGCGTTCAAACAGACAGACGGACAGACGGACAGACGGACATGGCTAAATCAACTCAGCTCGTCATCCTGATCATTTCGGTATACTTATTGATGGGTCCATCTCTTCTTCTTCTCATATTTACAAACATCGGACCAAAGTTATAATACCATTTCATGTTCATGAAAGGTATAATAAAAAGAAGAAATTTTTCGAGTATGCGGTTTTATAGATCATTTAATTTTAGTCTAACAAAGTGTCTCGGTTTTTTTTGTAAAAAAAGTGGTAATATGCAGTTTTTGAGTCGAAATGGTCAAAAAAAGAGACAAAAGCAGTATTCTGTTCATGGACTTAAATTAAGAAAAGCTTGCAGATTATTACTAAAAAAACTTTGAGGATGTAACTTACCCACACACAACCATTGTGTATCAATACCAAGTGTAAACTCTTCTGCATAGACGTCAAAATTCCAAAATGAGTTTAACACCTGTTTGAGATTGTGGTTAATAACAAGTGTGATATCATAGACATAGTCGTGAAAACTTCAAAGTGAGTTTAGTCACCTGTTTTTAATTTCCTTTTTTGTCTCACTTCTTTCCATCTTCCCATCTCTTTCTACCATTAGGTAAAAGATAGGAGACCGCCATGTTGATGTGTGCAGGATGTTAAACAACGCCATTTGCTTTTCTGTTATTCTGTGCTGGCGACATTTTAATATGTGCAGGATGTAAACAAACCGACATTTTAATGTGTGTTGTCAAAAGAAGAGTTCACACTTGGTATTGATACACAATGCACACAACTTTTGACGAAAATCGACTTTTTGCCAATTTTGCGAGGTCCATAAGTCGAAAAGTAAATGCGACATAAGTCTTTTGAAGACTGAATATGATAGAATAAACATTTTTCTTTACTATCCCAGCTCAAAAGTTAGGTGTCAGCTACTAATAAGAAGTTATTCAAGTTTACTAGATGATCCCAAATAAATTTTTTTATTTTATTTCTACTTGTGTAAGAACTAAGCTTAATATAAAAATTCTAAGAATAGGTAAAGATTCTACGGAGGATCCTCTAAATACCCTCATACTCAGAAAATTGGTTTGGTTCACTCAACGGTTTTTTAAGAGGAGGGGGGTGGTTTTCCCCCTCACACAGAATCGGGGTAAGTTACATCCTCAAAGATTTTTTAGTAATAATCTGCAAGCTTTTCTTAATTTAAGTCCATGAACAGAATACTGCTTTTGTCTCTTTTTTTGACCATTTCGACTCAAAAACTGCATATTACCACTTTTTTTACAAAAAAAAACCGAGACACCTTAGGAAAAAAATTAGTAAAAAATCAACGATATGTCGTAGGTACTTAAAACTTGCACTTTGTTAGACTAAAATTAAATGATCTATAAAACTGCATACTCGAAAAATTTCTTCTTTTTATTTTTAAATGTCTTTAACAGCACGGGGCGTATCATCATCATCATTTATTGGCGCTTAACCGCCTAAGCGATTTTGGCCGTCGCCTATCAAAGCACGCCAGTCATTCCTTTTTAGCGATAACTGACGCCAATTGGAAACCCCAAGGGAGTTCAAGTCATCCTCCACCTGTTGTTTCCATCTCAGTCGAGGCCTCCCCCTTCCTCTGCTGCCGAATTCGGGTGACGATTGGAAAACCTTCTGGGCTGGAGCTTCTTTGTCCATTCGCATGACGTGACCCAGCCAGCGGAGCCTTTGGGCTTTAATTCGCTGGACTGTGGTCAGATCTGCGTAAAGCTCGTACAGCTCATCGTTAAATCTCCTTCGATACTCGCACTCGGCATCACGGGAAGGACCATAAATCTTCCGGAGAACTTTTCTCTCAAATACTCCAAGGGCCATCTCATCTTCTCTTGACATTGTCCATGAATCTGAGCCATACATCAGGACAGGTATGATGAGAGACTTATAGAGCGTGATCTTTGTTCTTCGAGAGAGGACTTTACTTCTCAATTGCCTACTCAGTCCAAAGTAGCACTTGTTGGCAAGAGTGATTCTCCGCTGGATTTCTAGACTGATATTATTTTCGGTGTTGATACTGGTTCCCAAATAGACGAAGTCCCTCACAGTTTCAAATTTGTAACTATCAACAGTGACATGGCTGCCAAGGCGCAGGTGCGCCGATTCTTTCTTTGATGACAGCAAATACTTCGTCTTGTCCTCGTTCACGGCAAGACCCACTTTTTTCGCTTCCTTATCCAGTCCAGAGAAGGCAGCGCTTACGGCGCGGTTGTTAAGGCCAATGATATCAATATCATCGGCAGACGCCAGCAATTGCACGCTCTTGTAAAAGATTGTACCATTGCGGTTTAGCTCTGCTGCTCGAATTATCTTAACTTAGTAAAAAATCAACGATATATCGTAGGTACTTAAAACTTGCACTTTGTTAGACTAAAATTAAATGATCTATAAAACCGCATACTCGAAAAATTTCTTCCTTTTATTTTTAAATGTCTTTAATACCACGGGGCGTATGAGCAACAAAAAATGCACTTTCAATTGCATTTCGCAAGTGTCAGTGGCAAGATATTTTAAAAGTAAAACATGGAGCTGATGGAGGTTTTACTCCTCTTTCAGAATATGTTATATTTTAAAATATGTGACAAGAAATGAAGTTTTCCGAAGCACTTCAAAAAAACGCGGTTATTTCGCGGTTTTCTCAAAAATGGTTCGCTACATGATTTTAATTTTTGGGTGAATCATGTTTATTAAGCGTATATTATCATAAAGTAAAGCCAGAAGTTTTGACCTCGGACTTTGAAGTTAAAATCGATTCAGGCGGGCCGTGTTGGGAACTGGTTGACCGATTTGTATACGGTGTTGCCACCTATCCCATTTTTTTTAATCTACACTGATAAAAATAATTGTCCTAAATTTGAGGAAACGTACTACTTGGCTTAAAAATATATTTTTCATATTTTTAAGGAAAAAACGCTGTTTTTAAGGACAAATCTACTTACTTTAAAAGAAGATTTCTACTTGAAATTAATAAAACCAATGTAGGTACTCATTTCAGTATTAAAGATATTTTTACTAGTTTCAATCAACTTATAAGTTTATTAGGTATAAAACTGACCTTAAGTTCAAAATAAGTAAATATTTCCTTATGCTGAATACATTTCTTCCAGTGATATCAACTTAATTTAAAACCATCATCATCATCATTTATTGGCGCTTAACCGCCTAAGCGATTTTGGCCGTTTCGTATCACAGCACGCCAGTCATTCCTTTTTAGCGATAACGGACGCCAATTGGAAACCCCAAGGGAGTTCAAGTCATCCTCCACCTGTTGTTTCCATCTCAGTCGAGGCCTCCCCCTTCCTCTGCTGCCGAATTCAGGCGACGATAGGAAAACCTTCTGTGCTGGAGCTTCTTTGTCCATTCGCATAATTTAAAACCATATTTACTTATTTTCGCTGTCGCCGCCAAAAAACGTTGTGCCCGCATAAATTTCAAGGAATTTTATTACATATTAAGTATAAAACTGTCCTAACAATTCAAAATAAGTCAATATTTCCTTATCTGGGGAGGCAAAGTGAGTAAGAGTGGAGTAATTGCATAAACAGAACAAAGTGTAATTCGACGCTGTCAAGCGTAAGTATTCAATAGCTTAATGGTAGACATCTGAGTTTACCATTCGAAACGTTGTGAGTTCGGTTCTCGTTGAAGGCAATATAAGAACTGTGTAATATAATTTTTTTTGAAGTTTAAGATTACTTAACTACCATTTAAGTACAAGTCCTACTTAAAAGTAAATTTAAGTATAACAACTTCATTCTTTTAAGGCAGTGCGGCTTGGTGCAATATTGTTCCCTTCATTTACTTGAATTTGTATGGAGGTTTCCTAAATTTTAGGAAATCATTTTTGTAGAGCTAGATATGCCAATATGGGTATCAAATGAATTGTATTTTTTTTTTCAAATATGACAATTTTACGCAGGGTTGCTGCCAAGGCATGAAACCGATTAAAATATCGTTCCGGTTTCGGTTTCGGGTTTGGTTCCGGTTTCGATCTTCAACATTTATTTCGGTTTCGGTTACGGTTTCGTTCCGTTTTCGGTTTCCAAACAAAAACACAAACACAATAAATTTTACTACGACAAATTTCAAGTATGTAGTAGCTTCAAAATAGGACTGAATTTTCATAACTTTTTCCATGATAGAATTTCTCAAAACCAATTCTAAAAATTAATTACTTTCTTTATTAGAAAATTATAAGAATGAAAACCAAATGAATATGTAAATCGTCAAAAACATTAATATGAGTGGTGCTTTCTGAGACATGCCTGACCATTTGTTTTTCAGATTTCGTTAATTTTTTTCGATGGCTTCATTCAGCTATAGTCACACTTCCTCTTTCAGAATTTTGATGCTGATGTCAAAACGTGTATTTTGTCACCTGGCTCGACAATCTTCCTTGACAATTTTCAGGGCACCTCTTTGTAAAAGAAAATACCCACATATGTGCCCACTAAAGGAAGTGAGGTGTTAAAAAAATTCCAAACCGTTTTGAACCGGTTCCGGCTTTTGAAACGGTTTCGGTTTCGTTCTTTTTCAGATCAAAATAACGGTTACGTTTTCGGTTTCGGTTTTGAAAAATGAATCGGTTTTACTCGGTTACGGTTACGGCTTCGGTTTCCGTTTCAGTCCTTGCCCTGCAGTCAAATTCCGAACTACTCAGCTAACATACTAGTTCATTGACTAACCATTTTGCGGCATATGCATACCAGTTCATTGTTTATTAGTTTTAAAACCAGTAAATGCCAAACTACTCAGCGAAAATTCTAGTTAATTGACTATACATCTTGTGGTGTATTCATACTAGTTCATTTCTGATCACCTTTAAACCATTTAATGTCGAACTACTCAGCAAACAATGTAGTTCATTGACTATGCATTTTGTGGCATATGTATACCAGTTCATTGTTGATTAGCTTTAAACCATTCAATGCCAAACTATTAAGCGAAAATTCTACACCTTTTTCAGTTTATATTCAGAAAGTTCCAATTGATATTCAGAAAATTAAAATTCATATTCAGAATTTTCATTTGATATTCAGAAAATTACATTTCATATTCAGAATTTCCATTTCATATTCCGAAAGTTACAATTCATATTCAGAAAGTTACAATTGATATTCAGAATTTCCAATTGATATTCAGAAAGTTACAATTCATATTCAGAAAATTACAGTTAATATTCAAAAAGTTGCAGTTCATATTCAGAATTTCCATTTCATATTCAGAAAGTTGCAATTGATATTCAGAAATTTACAATTCATATTCAGATAGTTGCAATTGATATTCAGAAAATTAAAATTGATATTCAGAAAATTACAATTGATATTCAGAAAATTAAAATTGATATTCAGAAATCCAAATTTATATGAAAAAATTTTAAATGCGGAGTACAAAGAGATTTTCTGAATATGAATTGGAACTTTCTGAATATCAAATTTAATTTTTTATGGAACTTTCTGAATATCAAATTTAATTTTTTATGGAACTTTCTGAATATCAAATTTAATTTTCTGAATATCAATTGTAATTTTCTGAATATCAATTTTAACTTTCTGAATATGAAATGAACACTCTGAATATGAATTGCAACTATCTGAATATGAATTGTAAATTTCTGAATATGAAATGGAAATTCTGAATATGAACTGTAACTTTCTGAATATTAACTGTAATTTTCTGAATATTAATTGTAAATTTCTGAATATCAATTGGAAATCCTGAATATAAATTGTAGCTTTCTGAATATCAATTGTAATTTTCTGAATATGAAATGGAAATTCTGAATATGAATTGTAACTTTCTGAATATCAATTGTAATTTTCTGAATATAAAATGTAACTTTCTGAATATAAACTGAAAAAGGTGTAGTGCATTGACTATACATTTTGTGGTGTATTCATAGTAGTTCATTTCTGATTACCTATAAGCCAGTCAATGCCAAACTACTCGGCAAAAACTGTAGTTCATTGACTGTACATTTTGTGGTGTATTCATACTAGTTCATTTCTGATTAGCTTTAAAGCAGTCAATGCCAAACTACTCAGCAGACAACTAGCTCGTTTACTAAACATGTTATGGATGTTTTTATACTAGTTCTTTGTTGATTACCCTTAAACCAATCAATGCCAATCTAATCAGAAAACATACTAGTATACAACAATAATTTGCTGGGCGAAATCATACTAGTCAGAAAACGCCTGGTTCGTACTAGTATGCAAGTATGTATGAATCTCGGGTTGAAATCATACTACACCTTTTTAGTTTATATTCAGAAAGTTTTCTGAATGTCAATTGTAATTTTCTGGATGTCAATTGTATTTTTCTGAATATCAAATGGAAATTCTGAATATGAATTGTAATTTGCTGAATATAAATTATTACTTTCTGAATATAAAGGGCTGGTTTCCTCGAAAGCGGTGACGTTATATAGCGACCGTTACATAGCGGTGAAGTACGTTGTTAAAAATACTGCCATGTAAAAGTAATTGAGTGTAAAGTAAGAAGACGGTGAAGTTCACCGTAATGTAATATAGCGTCCGTCATGACAGTGGAAATTTTTCGTCAACGTTTTTCTCACCGTCATTGTCGTAGCGGTTTCAATTCAACAAAAAAACCTTCAAATTCGTTTACAAAAATAACAATTAATTGTTTTCAAAACAAATATTTTAAATATATAGAAGAGAAAAAAAGAAAAGTGGCCGCAAATTTACAATTTCAAATGGATTGAAGTCACCGCTACTTGCATGTAAGTTTACAGAAAAGCGGTGCTGCTAATGACGGTGACCATAGCTACCGCTATATAGCGAACGTTACACAGCGGCACCGCTTTCCGAGGAAACCAAGCCTTAAACTGAAAAAGGTGTAGTCAGAAAAAGTCTAATCTATTTTAGAAAAATACTAATTAGAAAAATTCCATTTGATACTACATTATTATTATAAGGCCTTATTACACCGCAACCATTAGTACGATCTATTGTAGACCATGGTACTATGAACAGAAAAAAGGCACTGGTAAAAAGGCACTGGTAAAATCAACAATTTATCTCCTTCTTAGGGCGTGAATGCAATGTTTGTTTCGATGTCCGGCACCCTGGGGATTGTTGCCACCTTTCGTTGTCTTGACGGAGTGTGTACTCCTTCAGCAACTCCTTCGGCAAACGGCATATGCAAGCTAATGCTGAAGGAGTACACGCTCCGTCAAGCCAAAGAAAGGTGGCAACAATCCCCAAGGTGCCGGACATCCAAAAAAACCTGGCCAAAATGGGATCATAAAAGATCTACAGGCATTCACGCCCTAAGAAGGAGAGAAAGCTCCATATTAATAGGTGTTTTAACTGGGCACTGCCTTATTAGTAGGCACGCAGAAAGGCTAGGTGTGCCCTATCGACGATGCTGTAGAAGCTGCAAAGATGATGAGGAGGAGGAAACGCCGAAGCACCTCATCTCAAACTGCCCGGCCTTAAGCGGCGCGACAACGCGCTTTTTGGGAGTTCCCTTCCTGGATAGCCTAAACCAGATCGCTGAACTGGACATAAAGGACTTGATGGCCTTCATAAAGTCATCTATGTGGTTCGAAGAGGAGTAACGGTGTCGGTTTAGGCCTTTCAAAACTGGCCTAAGTGTGCCTCTGCGGCAGACACTTCAACCTAACCTAATCTAACTGCATTCAACTGTTTGTACAGTCACAGATTTGTAAATTTAAAAAAAAAAACTAGGTCCCGCCAACTTGTAGGGAAAAAATAAAAACACCACACTATAAGTTGGAAGAGAAGTTCGGCATAAACTTGAGTATATTGACAACAACAATATAAATTAACTCTAACAATGCTCCTTCAACTCGAGTGTATGGCCCAGCATGAAAGCAGTCTTACTTTGACTCCTTTTGATGTAAAAATAAGACTTACTTTTATCTATATATACATATGTGGGACCGGAACTCCGCAGCGGACGACTAACTTAACCTTAAGTAACCTTAATTTACCTTACCTAAAAATACAACTCCAAAGCCCCATTTACATAAAACTTTGACAAATGCGCGCCTCGTTTTTGAGCATTTGCAAAAATTTCGCTTCGCTTTATGTTTAAAAAACATTGTATGAAAGTGGATCCTACAAAGTTGAATGCAACTGGGCCTTCACCTATATTATCAAACTTGACGAACGCGGAATTTGAAAGGAGCCATTGCAAGTTGAATTCAATAATTAAATTAAAAATACAATAAACAACATAATTTAAAAAATATAGAAAAAAAAAGTTGTGTTAACTTTACCGAGAATCGAACTCAGAGCCTTTAATCCATTTTTGGCTGTGTATGAACTAGTATATCAACTGGTATAATGCTGATGCAGAGGCTGACTAATATACCAATTGGTATGGTGCTGATGCAGAAGAGGACAATAGCTTTTCTTTTTCTCTTTTAACTGCCCCTTTTTTACCTTGTAATTCACAGATGCTTTTTCGTGTTTAGGTAAATACAAATAGTCGCTGCTTTCTAAAGAATAAACTAGTATATTGCTGATGTAGAGGCTGACTATGATACTGGTGCATAGACCGACTAGTATACCAACTGGAATGAATGTCAAATTCGTAGACTAGTATGACAAGTGGTACACTCAAAAAAAAATGTATCGGTATCGGTTTCATACCGGTTGGGTTAAAATGAAATTTCTAGAAGATCATTTTCTTCGTATCAAGGAAACAATGCATCATATAAAAAAGATAGTGAAAAGTATCAAATCTTCATTTTAGTTATTGAATCGCTGAAGAAAAGTATTAGATTGGCACTTCAAAAATGTCAATTTAAGAGTTTTAGTATCAATATAGTATCATAAATCATATAATTTATATTCAAAGATATTAAAATACAACTTATAAAATATCAATTGAATAATACGTTTGATGAAGAAAAAATGATACTCCAAAGTTGCATATGGACAATACTGTTTGTACAATTTAGCATCGCCCTGATACCAGCTGTTTTTTGAGTGTACGATCTGAATGGGCGCAGACGATAAACTTGAACAGACTTATGATCGCTGCCCCCAGCATGATATCAAAATCGTGCTCGGCGACTTTAATGCCAAGGTGGGCAAGGAAGGAGTCTTTGGTCCTACAGTTGGAAAATTCAGTCTCCACGATATAACATCCCCCAACGGCACTAGGTTGATTGACTTCGCCGCTGCTCGCAATATGGTCATCAGTAGTACCAGGTTCCAGCATAAGCGAATACACCAAGCCATATGGCTGTCCCCTGATCAAAGAACTAGAAACCAGATTGATCATGTTATGATCGACGGCAGACACAGCTCCACCGTTCTGGACGTGCGTACCCTACGTGGTCCCAATATCGACTCGGACCATTATCTTGTTGCAGCCAAGATACGCACACGCTCTGTGCAGCGAAGAAAGTGCGCACAGTAACGGAAGGAAAGTTTGACGTCGAGAAGCTGCGCATGACACAGACAGCTGATAATTTCTCCACTCGAGTCTCACACCTGCTATCAGAGGGCAATTCTCGACCTAACGATGTAACCGAGCAATGGAAGCATATCTCTCACTCATTGCATACCGCCGCTGAGACCACTATAGGGTTTCAGCGAGCCCGCAAGAACCACTGGTACAATGAGGAATGTAGCACTGCCTCGGACAAAAAGGACGCTGCATACAGGAAGACGTTGCGAACGGGCGCAACCCGCAGTGTATGGCAACGCTATAGTGATGCGAGGAAGGAAGAGAGGAAAAAAGAAACGTGAGGCTGAAAGGCGTGAGTGTGAGGAGCTTGAGATGCTGGCTGACAGGAATGATGCCCGAAAATTCTATGAAAAGATCCGGCGGATGGCGGAAGGTTTAAAGACCGGGGCAAGTTCCTGTAAGGACAATAACGGCGACCTGGTAACCGACGTACAGAATGTACTTAAATTATGGAGGGAGCACTTCTCCTCACTGCTAAATTGCGGGGGAGACGTCGAACCCGATACCCCAATCCCTGACGATGGAAAAGTCGTCCCACCACCTGACTATGATGAAGTGAGGATAGCTATATCCCGGCTCAAAAACAACAAATCGCCTGGGAAAGACGGACTACCCGCCGAGCTGTTCAAACACGGAGGCGAAGAGCTGGTAAAAAGCATGCATCAGCTCTTATGCAGAATATGGTCAGATGAGTGCATGCCTCCAGATTGTAATTTAAGTGTGCTCTGCCCAATCCACAAGAAAGGCGATCCCGCTAACCCCACTACTACCGCGGAATCAGCCTTCTTAATATCGCATATAAGGTTCTTTCTAGCGTATTGTGTGAAAGACTGAAGCCCATCGTAGACAAACTGATTGGACCTTATCAGTGTGGCTTTAGACCTAGTAAGTCTACCATCGACCAGATTTTCACGACACGCCAAATCCTGGAGAAGACCCATGATAAAAGAATCGACACTCACCATCTCTTTGTCGATTTTAAAGCCGCTTTTGACAGCGCAAAAAGGAGTTGCCTGTATGCCGCCATGTCTGAATTTGACTTCTCCGGAAGATTTATGGTCCTTCCCGTGATGCCAACGGCGAGTATCGAAGGAAATTTAAAGATGAGCTGTACGAGCTTTACGCAGGCTGACCATAGTTCAGCGGATTAAAGCCCAAAGGCTCCGCTGACTGGGTCATGTTATGCGAATGGACAAAGAAGCACCAGCACAGAAAGTTTTCCTATCGACACCCGAATTCGGCAGCAGAGGAAGGGGAGACCTCGACTGAGATGGAAACAACAGGTGGAGGATGACTTAAACTCCCTTGGGGTTTCCAATTGGCGTCAGTTATCGCTAAAAAGGAATGACTGGCGTGCTTTGATTCGAAACGGCCAAAATCGCATAGGCGGTTAAGCGTCATTATGACGCAAGCCAAGATTAGATTAGATTAGATCTGAATGGGCATAATGATTAGTATGTCCTGCCGCATAGACTGAGCAGTATGTCAACTGGTAAGATTCTGATGCATATATAAACTAGTATGTCAAATGGTATATTTCTGATGCAAATTTGAACTAGTATGTCAACTGATATGATTATGATGCATAAATGAACTGGTATGTCAACTGGTATGATTCTGATGCATAAATGAACTACTATATCAACTGGTATGATTCTGACGCATATATGAACTAGTATGACAACTGGTATGATTCCGATGCTTTTTTTAACTAGTCTTTCAATTGGTATGATTCTGATGCATATAAGAACTAGTCTGTCAACTGGTATGATTCGGATGCATATAAAAAGTAGTCTGTCAACAGGTATGATTCTGTTGCCTATATGAACTAGTCTGCCAACTGGTATAATGCTGATGCATATATGAACTAGTCTTTCAATTGGTATGATTCTGATGCATATAAGAACTAGTCTGTCAACTGGTATGAGTCTGATGCATATAAGAAGTAGTCTGTCAACAGGTATGATTCTGATGCCTATATGAACTAGTCTGCCAACTGGTATGATTCTGATGTATATATGAACTATTCTTTCAACTGGTACGATCCTGACGTATATACGAACTAGTATCTTAAATGGTATGATACTGATGTTTAATAATAACAAGTATATCAACTGGTATATCCCTGATGCAGAGGCTGACTACTCAGCCAATTGGTATGGTGCTGATGCAGAGAAGGACAATCGCCATCTCGTAGGACATCGCCGTGTTAAAAATACCAGTTGCTAATATGGAAAAATTACAGAACTCGAACTAGTTGAGGACGCCTGGCTGACTGGTATTTGATTAGTATAAAACTAGTTAAGTTGACTACAGGGTGGTTGCTGCTTAGGGTTGCCAACTAACCGCAATTTATTTCTTTTTCGTATATATTGGAAATGCCGATTTGGATAAAATTTGGCAAATAGACAATTTGATTCATTCTTAGATTATATAAATGTGTGTTGCCATTTGGGTCGATTTACAGAGTTGCCACCTTCCTCGATTTTTATTTTAAATATTGAGCAAGATATGCCAATATGGGTATCAAATGAAAGGTATTTTCGACCATATTCCAAATCTGACAATTTCATTGACCCATTTGGATGAAATTTTATTACAGTGTTAGTATGCTTCATTCAAATTTTTTCAACTTGGGTGTTGCCACTTGCGGTGTGTTACGGGGTTGCCACCTATTTGGTGACAACTTCGAGGAATACCGAGCAAGCTCGGTCACCTAGGTACTAGATTATTTTAGTAGTTGAAGGAGTAATTTTAGCTGATTTTTTAAGTTATATGCCTAGGTCCTCATAAAGCAAGCAAAAGTCTCATTCTCATTAGCCAGCGAACGACATTTTGCTCAATTTGAAATGTTTTTATTTAATTTATCATTTAAGTTCGATATAAAATGTTAAAAATTCGATAATTTTTGGCAATTTCTCAAGCATTTTCAATGGTTCATTGAATTACTTCGATGCAATTGCATCACAAAACCGCTTTTGCCTTCCAATCCGAACGAAACCCAAAAACTTTGATTTTGTCAAATTTTGTCTTCTTCTTATCTTGTGCTTGATGGTCAGACGATGGCGGAAATGAGATTAGGTATGGCACAAAAAAAAAGAAAAATAAGTATGAGTTGATGACCGCCAGAGATTTTCAAACTCGCAATAAAAACCTACAAGGCCAAGCGCTTAGCATGTAGGGAAGTTCGATAAAGTCGATAGAACTGGTACAATTATGCCCGTTCTTCAAATCCTTATACCAGTGATTTCATAAAATCCTCATACAACTTTGTTGAATTTTAGTGGCCTAGCATAAATACTTCCAACATGAAAAAACCCGTTTGTATGTGAGGTGCCCGCACCTTTTCTCCTATCCCTCTTAATTCTCAATGGTTTTCAGTTTCTGTTCTAAAGCTGGTTATAATCGGTAAATCCCTTTAGAATGCAACTTAAGTTATGCATACAATATTTGAATCTTATATATTATATGTGTAGTAGAGGCAGACGTACTATCTAAATGTGAGATCAGTGTCCCCCCTTTTACAACTCTCCTTCCTATCTTTCTTCGCCTTCACAGTATCTCCCTCGCTTTTTCTCTTCTTTCCCCTCTATCCTTCTACCACGCCCCTCTTCTTCAATATCCCATTCGTATTGGCCCCTGTTAATTTAGGCATAATTCTACCCACGTACCGAATTTGAAGGAAAACGCACCATGTATAAGATATTTTCAAATAGATCGGTCCCCGGGTTCACTTCCCGGAAGTAAGAAATTGTGAATCTAAACCATTCTCGAATACACCTTATACATATTTCATTATTTCTGAATTGAAGAAGTTAACTTCCTTCACGTGTACTGGCTACACGCGGTTTTTTTACCCTTTTATGTCCACTAGTAGGAAAGTAAGATAAACCAAAAAAAAACCATGGCCCGAATCACTTCCGTATTAAGTGGATTTTCTGTCTTCCTCCCCTGGACCATCTTCTTTCTTTAGAAATTTTTAGATGTCTGATCCTAATAAAACTAAATTCATGTTACTTAACACTAAATTCACAGCCAAGCATTATTTATATGTTTAAATGCGCTTTTTATCTAAGCGCAAATCGCACGTGTAACGTAACAGTCTTTTTTTGTAACGTAACAGTCCGAGCAGTTATGTGTCTGAAAAGCATAGAAAAATTGTTTTCAGTGTAATTTTTTTTTCATTTATTACACACGAGTTAAACCTTTAAAACTGTATACTACATGTTGAAAATAATCTGACAGAAGAGCAGACTTTTTCAATAACGTGAAGCAACTTCCAAACCTACTTCCAATATATGTAACGTAACAGTCCATACAAATAAGAAGAACTACAAAAACATGACATAAATATCGAATGTGCGGTTTTGCAGAAGTGGGATGTGTCGTTTTGCACTTTTTCCGACGATATATAACCTTCATTCATTAATACAAAATAATATATTAGACTTCCCAAAATTTCGAAGTTATTTTATTTCAACACATACAGTCTAATTTTGATCATTATGCCTCAAAAAGTATCCCGACAATTCGGACCACGGCAACCCGTGCCGACTTGCAGTTGAAGTTATCAGTAAAATTGTATTACATTCCACCGCGTTTCGCTCATTTAATGATTTATGAACTCGTTTTTCTCATATTGCTGTATCGTCACCCTTTAAGGACTTCGTGCTGTCCTTTAAAATTATTATACTCCAACTTTTCCGAAACTCTATGTGTTTTAAAAAATTGTATTGTAATAAGTGTTCTGAAAATGTGTATACAAATATTTAAGGATGCTCCTGTGCAGGACATACCCCAGAAATTGATTTTACAATATGGGAATAAAAAGAAAGATGTTCATGAGGGCCTGAAAGTAATGTAAGTTTTATTTTGATATCTTAATCCGTTTCGGAGATATCGAACAAGCTAATTAATACAATTTACTTGTTCTTTTCATATACAAGTATGAAAAGAACAGTTAAATGTTACTCATACGCCGTGTATGACCTATAAAAAGTGCACTGTAAGTCCATAGTTTCAAGATGTGCTAAATTATTTTTGATTAAACTTTAACTCAAAATCGGCACGTGTTGCCAAATCAACTCAAATTTTTTAACAGCTTTTGTATTATAACATTGAGAGCTAATAGATATAATTATGCATTTCTAATTCTAAATTCTGTGCAAACCAGGCAATATCATTCCCTTTCATATGCTTAATGGCTTGCTTGTACAATTTTAAGAAGGAACAAGTAAGAAAAAGGCTGTCTTCGGCTGTGCCGAAGGCTTTATACCTTTCATGAGTATGAGTCACGTTATTTGAAGCATGAACACACTATAAAGGAGTGACGCTCTTACGCTGATATATAAAGGATGCAATCATTTGTAGAGAGGCTATGTGGCAAATTAGGTCAACCCACTGTCGACATTGCCCACGCAAAAAGAGCAATAGTTACGTTTTTACCTTTTTAATAACAGGAGGAGGCCAAAATTTCGTTTATCGGAACTATCGATTGCATGGGAGCTATGAGTACTATTGGTCCGATCTTGCTGATTTTCAATATCGACATTTTCTATGTAAAAATAACAAAAGTTACAAAATTTCACTCTTTAATTACAGAAGTTATAGCCCGCAATCCGTTTATCAGAATAATCGATTGTATGGGAGCTATGAGTAGTTTCGTTCCGATCTTGCTGATTCCGACAAATTATTAATCTCATATAAAATAACGCCTCCATACCAAATTTCAAGATACCTCTAAAATTGAGGGACTAGTTTGCGTACACACAGACGGGCAGACGGACATTTCTAAATGGAATCAGCTCATCGTCCTGATCATAACGGTATACTTACAAACATCGGACAAAGTTATAATACCATTTCATGTTCATGAAAGGTATAAAAATTACAACGAACATTGAATACAAGAAACTATTATATATCTCGTCCGCCACCAGACTAATTTAAATTTTATAACGTAATAAATAACTGTGTTTTGTTTTAAACAGGAACTGAAACCGAAACCGTAACTGTAACCGATTAAACCCGATTCATTTTTCAAAACCGAAACCGAAATCGTAACCGTTATTTTGATCGGAAAAGGAACGAAACCGAAACCGTTTCTTTTTGTGGGAACATCTTTTCTTTTACCAAAGGGTACCCTGAAAAGCTTTCATGGAAGATTGTAGAGCAATGCCACAAAATACATGTTTTGACCTCAGTATCAAATTCCGAAAGAGGCAATTTAGCTATAGCTGAATGATCCATACATAACGTTAATAATATTTTTACATTGTACAGCAGCCGGCTGGGTATTGGACCAAATCAACTTTCTTAAAGCATTCTTAAAGAAATTAGGACATAAGTAAAAAAGATGGCGTTCCCCTTTTTTTCGAAGTTAGTCTCTAAAACTAAGTTACGGGCTTTCGAAATTCGAAGTTGGACCCCTCGAAAATTTGGTTTTCTAATTATTTTGTTAAAAAAATAAAAAAAAATACGACTGAATCTTTGTTTTTGGATGCGGATTCAGCCTATGTGGATTGAAGAATCTATCGCCTCTCCTCTCTCTCTGATGTTTTTGGCATTATCCAATTTTTATTAATCGAGCGCTTTTTAGAAATTATTAGAGTAATTTTATTACTATTCATACGTTTCACTAATACACAAGGATGTAACTGCGTCAATCTATTTTCTTCCTGTTTCTTATTTTGTCAAGTCAAAGTCATAAAATAAAGTTCCATCCTAGTCTACTATGCAATATATATGTTTACCAAAAGAAGGATAGTGGTATCTTAGTTAACATAACACATTAACCAAGTAGGGAGAATGAAGTCGCAGAATTTCTGCTTAAAACAACCATTAGTTTAGATTTCAAGGCCGATCGATCTCGCTCCTTTCTAATAAATCTCACTTGGTTAGCATTACCTCTCAATGCTATACTACAAAAAAAAGCCTGTTAAAAAATTTGATTAAATTTATTTTTTTTTTTCATACAAAAATATAGAGTTACCCTACTAGACAGTGTTTTTACATTCATTCAGCTTTGTAATGTTGCCTTTGAAAACGTGATAGAAAATCGTGATGTAAATATAAAACAGCTGATATTTACATCACGATTTTCTATCACGTTTCCAAAGGCAACATTGCCAGATGCAAAAAAACTACTAAGAAACGCAAAGCCTGATTCATTAGCTTTCAAATGAGCTCAAGTTGAATTTTGTAGCATTAGTACAAGCCGAGATATGATGGATTGAGTAGGTACATGTTTTCATTACTTCAAGAAAAATTCCAAACTTTGACAGATCATATCTCAGAAGAAAATCGAAAAAATGGCAAAACAAAAAATACGTTTCAAATCAATTTATAGTCCCTATGTGTATAAACCGAATTTGAACAAAATCCGTGACATGACGGTTGATTTTTTGCAAAATTTGGATCACTTGAAAGAGAAACGCTCTTATATGAGGAGCTTCAAACCAAAAAAGAATTACATTTTTTGGATAACTAGATTTAAAGTTAAAGCAGAAAGTTGTTTGGATTTATTTTGTTTTGGTGTGAAAATTTATATTTATTGTGTTTTGGTTTGAATGCTACTGAAGTTATTGCGTTTTGGTTTAGGTTGCCGAATTCTCAGAGAATGGGGCTTGTGGAGCCATTTTGATAACGATATATTAAATTCTGATTAGTCCCAGAGGAAAATACAAGTTTCAAAGCAATTTATCATAGTTCCTAGCAATAGCCATTGGATAGGAAAATACCACAAAATAATGTTTATGTGAGTAATTTATTCGTCAAACAAGATGCTACTACTGTCTCATTCAGTTTACCAAAAATGCTTTCATTCGTTAAGAAACTTTACTTCATACTATGTAATGATAGTGCAAAAAAATCGCAATATTTTGCAAAAATTACCTAATATAGAGGACACCCCCATAATCTACGGCCCAAAATAGAAATAAAAAGTTCTGTATATAGTTTAGTTTTCACTTTAGTAAATAGCAAAATCGTATGGAGTTATTGCGTTTTGTTGTGAATCGTATTTTTAAGGGCGATACAGAATGGCTAAAATCCCGGTTTTTTACAGCTAAAATATTTTGTTACATAGATTTCAGAAGGGGAAGTCGAGTTCCATAGTGGTCCCAGGTAGTGATCATTGCCGCCATTTTAGCCGTTTTCCGTCTAGATCTAGCCGTTTTTTTGTCATTTAGCCGGAAAAATTTGAATCTAGCTGCTAGCCGTTTTTTAGCCATTTTCTTATTTTTTTTTAGCCGTTTTTTGCCAATGTAGTAAACAATTTTTTTTTTTAAATAAACTTAGTTCAACACATCTAACATTTATGATAGCTCAGAGCAAGATATAGAAAATTGTGATATAGAAATATTGTAAAATGTATATACATACCTACATTTTTCTCACATTATTATTATTATTTTTTAAGTATATTCTTTACCTGATGCCTTATTTTATTGCGACTTTTCATTAAGTCAATTATTTTTAAAGCAGTGAGCTCTGCTTTAAATTTTGCTCATTGTACCTTTTATATAAGTCACATCTATATATATATATATAGCCAGGCGCGTATCTAGAAAATATTTTCGGGGTGGATCCAATTTTTTTTTCATAATAACCATTTTGACTGGAAAATGGAAATGACTTAGCTAAAGTTTAATTTTGTTACTAGCGCCTAGAGAAAAACAACAAAAAATAAATAAATTGTCTATTGAAAGAACATTAAAAAATTTTCGAGTTCCATTACAAAAAAAAATTATTTAAAGGAAAAAGATCAAGCTTTACGTAAAAATTAAAAATGGCCAAAATTGAAAAAATTTATAAAATTCTTTTTTAATCAAATTTTTACTATTTTTTTTAATAAATTTTTTTTTAAGTTATATTCTAAAAGAACGGAAAAAATACTTTAGAAAATGGTTTCCATGTTCCTTCTTGGCATGTCAATTACATGTCCTATAATTTAAAGAAAAAAGGCTTACACACAAAAAATTGCGAATTCAAACCCGTACACCGAAAGAAAAGTCGCTTGTAAAACTAACATTTCTGCTTTATCAATTTTACATTTCAGCAAAAAATGTCGTATTAATATTGAAAATTATCAAATAAACAGGGTTCGCGTTAAATTGATACGAAAGTTGCTGAATCAACATTAGCATGTATGACATTGTCATATCAATTTCTCATGTTAATAATACATTACTTCGAAAAGTTTTATTTATCATTAAAAATTATGTAAACGACCGGTATAAAAACTGCCAATCTCACATTTGTATAACATTCTCATGTTAAAACGGCATAAACCACGCTGCAGTTGACATTTATCACGTTCATAACACATTTCGAAAACCTTTTACGTGAAAATCCTATGAAAATTGTAATACTAACATTTGCAAAACTATCTCATGTTAAAATTAAGTGAATTGACATGTTTCATGTTTGTAACAAATTTTGACAACATGTTTCACGTACCACGTTAGCATTTGTGTAGCTGTTTCATTCTAAAATGAAATAAATCGCGCTGCAGTTGACAATCAAGTTCGGTCGTTGTAAAATAGTTTATTAACAAAAATAAATAGCAGAAAACCAACTGCGAAAATTGAACGTGAAGTGAAAATGGGTGATGAATGTTGTTTATTTGTAGAAAGCGTTTCGCCGGAAATGAAGGCCGCCGGCCAGCATATGGTTTATGAAGCATCGTCTGTAGGAATTGGTGCTAATGGAGAAAATTCATCTGTGCTACATTTACGAAGGAGCAACTGTAATAAATAAGAACTTTTACTTCCTGTGTAATGCAGAATAAAAATACAGTTTGCCAAGAAACTTCTTTAATGTGCTTCTAAAAATGTTAAGTTTGTCACCTTATCAAATGTATTGCATTTATAATATGTACCTAAGTATTTAAAAAAAAGTTAATAAATTTACTAAATATAATATCATTTCGATGTGATTATCATTAATTTTATTTGTAGCTTTTACGTTATTCTCACGTAAGTAGCAGTATTACATACTCTCACGTAAATATACATCATGGTCATGTTCATTTTACGTTTTTCCTGTAGGTACATACATTTCATGTCAATTATACATGAGTATCCCTTCAATAATATATAATGGTCATGTCAACTTTACGTTTCTCCTGAACGTTTTTACTTTTCATGTCAATTGTACATGAGAATGCCGACATTAATACATGATGTCCATGTTCATTTTACGTTTCAGTCAATTATACATGAGGATGCCCTCAATAATACATGATGTTTATTTGACGTTTTCCTGTATGTTTTTACGTTTCATGTCAATTGTACATGAAAATGCCTTCAATAATACATGATGGTTATTTCAACTACACGTTTTTCTAGTACGTTTTCATGTTTCATGTCAATTATACATGAGGATGCCTTCAATAATTCATCATGGTCATGTTTATTTGACGTTTTTCCTGTACGCTTTTACGTTTTTTTTGTGCATATCCATTTCAAATTTTATTTTTTACAGTCACATACAAAAAAATTGCATAAACTTGCGCATTTCGGGGTGTCCCTAAATTAGCGCCTGGATATAACAAATATGTATGTACGCTTTATTTATGTTTATTATAGCTCTGTATATTCGGATGCAAAGGATCTGTATACGACACTTTCTTATTGATATGAAATTGGAGCCGTTTTCTGAAGTAAACTTTAAAATTTATCTTAATTTTTTCATATACAATTTTTGTTTAGCGTGAACTTTAATATTTAAGGAAATGAAAAAAGCGAATAAAACTAGTGAAAAGTTGATTAAAAATTTTTTGCCGTTTTTCCGGCAAAAATTATAATTTTTTTCGCCGAAATAATTTTTTTAGCCGTTTTTTTCCGAATTATTAACTTCCAAAAGGTTTTTAAATTTGAAAAAAAAACAAAAAAATACACACAATTTTTGTGATATAATACGTTAAATTTATTTGCATGACTTACTTTTACTGATTTGCGATGATATTTTCTGCTTTGTTGCCATTTTTTAACATACATTTTTTCATACAACTATAAACAACTCACAGTTCAAACATTCATCACAAACTAAAAATGGACCTTGCCACAATTTGCGACACCGACAATAAGTTTTGACATAGAAATTCGGGGAATTCATTGCAATAAGGGGAATACCCGAGCTTGGTTTTCTTGCCAAACAAACGGTTGTGTTTGAAAAAACAGATAAGCTCGAAAAAGTTAACCGAAAAGTTTACTTTTTAGAGCTGTACGTGGACGCTCGAAATCACACTGAAATAAAAAGGTTGAAAGTGCACATTGAAAGTAACATATCAAAACCACTTTCAAATCGATTAAAGTAATACTGTAAATATTACAGTATGTACTGTAAAATTGGCAGTAAAAACATGTGATTTTTGAAAAATATCAATTAATGATATGAGTTCACTTTCAAATTTACAGTAATTCATGTCAATATGATAGTGCCCACTTTCAAATTAACAGTAATTCATGTCAATATGATAGTATATTCGAAGAATGATAGGGGGTCACTTTCAAAATTGATATTACCCACTGTTGGACGAAAAATGACAGGGTTTACTGTTAATTTGACGGCCGTTTCTTGTAGATTTTTTTTCAGTGCAACTTAGTCAACTTAGCCGAAGGAAGGTTTTACTTTCTCGCGAGTTTACTTTTGCGCGATTCTACTGTATATATTAATTGATCTACTAATCACTTCTGTATTTTTCATTGGTGCATTGCAATAGAGCCCGCGGAAATAGCGCCCGCGGGCGTTATTTAAAAAAAAAAAAAATAATGCCCACAAGCTGTAATTCCTCATAGAAAAAGAAATAAACGGGCTTTTACGTTTTTGTGGATTATACGATTTATCTAACAAGAAGTAATAGCAAAGAGAATATATCAACAAGAGCCACCACTCGTTATGAAAGCAAGGAAAAAGATGGATGCCGTTTTCTTTCAGGGTTTCGGTAATTTCGATATAAATATGTTATTGTCTAATCAAAACAAAATGGGTAAAAGAAAATAGACGAGAAATGAAATAACACAAGAGTCGAAACAAAAATTTACCAGCTGTCGAATTTACAAAACAGAGGAAAACAAAATTACCGAAACCCTGAAAGAAAACGGCATCCATCTTTTTCCTTGCATTTATAACGAGTGACGGCTCTTGTTGATATATTCTCTTTGCTATTACTTCTTGTTAGATAAATCGTATAATCCACAAAAAAGTAAAAGCCCGTTTATTTCTTTTTCTAGGAGGAAATACAGCCTGTGACTTTGGAATGAAAACCACCCTTGTTTTCCTCCATGTGTCCGGAATGTGATCAAAGGGAATGCAGGCCGTAAAGATCTCCTTTAACTCCTTAACCAGAGGTATCTGAGTCTTCTGCAGCATGATAGGGAGTATACTATCTACTCCCGGTGACTTAAATGGTGAGAAGCTATTTATTGCCCAGGCAATTTTGGCTTCTGCTAAGAGTTTGCTTATCAGCTCACTAGGTGCCTGCCGTTGCGCCTTTTCTCCCCTTTGCTCCGTCCCTCCAGGGTCGTCCGGGAAGTGAGCCTCAATCAGGATATCTAGGGTTTCCGCTGATGATCCCGCCCATGTGCCATCAGCGCGCTTTACAAAGGTTTTGTTGGAGTGTTCCCTGGCGGGTATTTTCCCGAGCCTTGCTGAGTCCTTCGTGAACTCGATAGATTCGCAATGCTCCTGCCAGGACTTCGCCGTTGCAACACGTACGGCTTTTTTTAAATCCCTCCGGGCGTTCCTGTACTCCTGGAAGTCTTTCTTGGCATAGCAATCATTGAAGCCCTTCCTCATCTTTGATCTTAGTTCGCTAAGATTTTTGTCCCACCACGGGGGGAAGGTCTTCTTGCTTCTAGTTATTGGGCAGGAAGCCTTATAGGTCCAGAAACCGAACTCGGTCGTCTAGAGTTTCTGTCGGTTGTATCGGTGTCTTCTTCCTACTGAGCCTATCACTGACTATCTTTTCAAATAGACCCCATGAGGTTCGTTTAGGATTTCTGTGCGGTTGTTTTATCTCTTCCTCCCAGTCTATATCAAAAAGGATCATTCGATGATCCGACATGGAGGTCTTTTGCGAAACCTCCCAGTTCCTTATCGAAGGTTCCTGGGAGTCAGATGCTATTGTAATATCAAGGACTTCTTCCCACCTGGCGAAGTTTACTGACCCCGGAAAAACAAAGGTGGGAGAGCTGCCCCTGTTACATATACATAATTTATTTGCTAACAGAAATTCAAAAAGAGACTCACCCCGTTCGTTTATTTCGCTGCTCCCCCATAACACATGCCTTGCGTTAGCGTCGCAGCCCATCAGTCCTCTCGTTTTTTTGTTTGGTGAGCAGCTGTACCTCCTCGGGAGGTAAAAAGAAAGCATTAATAGTATCCCTAACGGGGATGCATGCCCTCGGTTTACCTTCTCCTAGTGTATAAAATAAGTTGTAGCCCCTGACCTTGGAGCGCCATACCCAAGGCTCCTGCACCAAGCAGATGTCAATATTTTCCTCCCTTAGGAGAACCAGCAGGTTATCCGAGGCACATCTGGCATGCTGCAGGTTAATCTGCGCCACCCTAATCATCGGACCGGGGGGACGCACCTGCTTGACGGTCGGGGTTCGACGATGCATCAGCCCCGGCTAATGCTGCCAGCCTAAGCTCCTCTAGGAGCTTATTGGCATCGTCGACCTCATCCAGATTGTTATCCGGTGCTACTGCAGCTGGGAAAACTTTTACTCTGGCGTGCCTGACGCCATAGACTAATTTCCTTCCCCTCTTTTCGAGTTCCCCTAGGCACTCGTTGTTTATGAGCAGTAGCACCGGGTGGCTACTCTTCTGCTTTTCCTCTATCCTTAGCAGCTCCCAGTCGTCCATCGGGACGCCCGAGTTCTGCATTTTAAGACACTGGATGATGTTCTTCTCATCCAGTTTCATACTCGGCATGTTTGGCAACCAAACGCGCGCACGGGGCCTCCGGGGAATCTCCGAAGCATTGATGATCCTTAGAGTAAGACCATCGTAGGCGTTGCTAATCTTGGCAATGCCTCTCTCAAGAAAGTCCCTGGAGAACCCGTCCGCGCACTTTATCACCCTACAGCCCCGGCATACCTCCTCGCAGTTGAAGGCGGGGACTGGGGTTCAGTTCTCCATCTCAGATAGTCGTCCCTCTATGGAGTTCCAAACCGCCAGTACTCGCCTCCCGTTAGCCCCGTCAGCGTCAACCAGTTCAACCTGGAGGTGATCCCGGACCACCTCACTATAGGTGTTCCTGGCCAACGCTGCAGCACTAGTGGAAGAGCCATCATACTGCTGGTACCTGCCCCTCTTGCCATTTCCATCGTTCACCTCCAGTGAACGATTGCGCTTTGAGCGCGACTTTGTTTGTTGCTGCTGTGGCTGTGCACCGGGTTGGTTTGCAAGGGCGGTCTCGTACTCTTTGACCACTGCCTCGCACCAAACCTCCACGGCGTCTCTCTCATGCGCCTTGCCACTCTCTTCGTTCTTTTTTATTTTAGTTAGAATATACTGAGCCCTAAGGTATCTAGCCTTCTCTAGGCACCCTGAGGACTTCTTTGATTTCTTTTTGGGGCCCACTTTGGCTCGTGCGCCCCTATTTGATTGATTCGGAGCAACAGGGGTACTATGGCTGGTACCCTTGTCGTCCTTTGCTTAGGCGCTCCCCTGGCTGCTGGCCAGAAGCTCGTCCTCAGAGAGCGATCCCAGATCGCTCTCTTCCCCACTCTTCCTTTTTTTATTATCATTTGTTATTTCCTCCATAAGATTCCCACGAGTAAACTGGAATGGGTTGGTCCAGCCCGGCATAGCCAGTGTACCGGGGTAAGGCACTTATACAACCGACCTTGCCCGGGCATCGGAAGGGACCGTAAGCGATCAGCTATTCGATATACACCCGCTGACCATTCAGCCATCGGCACGGTGCCTGCACACCTTGGCTTAGGGTGGCGTTGACACGGATCTCCTCACATCTCATACATCAACCGGTGTTGTGTACTTATGTGCACTCCGCCCGAGGTTGCATGAAATGTAAGGTCTTCCTCTTTGTTCATTCCACGCCACGGCAAGGCGGCCAACAATGAATAGGGCTGACTAGTGTGAATTCAGCCAGAAAATTCTAGTTGTAAACTAGTATGAAATGGATATTTCCTGACTAGTATGAATTCATCCAGGAAATTCTAGTTGTATACTAGTATGAAATGGATATATCCTGACTAGTATGAATTCATCCAGAAAATTCTAGTTGTAAACTAGTATGAAATGGATATTTCCTGACTAGTATGAATTCAGCCAGAAAATTTTAGTTGTAAAATAGTATTAAATGGATATTTCCTGACTAGTATGAGTTCATCCAGAAAATTCTTGTTGTATATGAAATCGGAGGGGACCGTAAGCGATCAGCTATTCGATATACACCCGCTGACCATTCAGCCATCGGCACGGTGCCTGCACACCTTGGCTTAGGGTGGCGTTGACACGGATCTCCTCACATCTCATACATCAACCGGTGTTGTGCACTTATGTGCACTCCGCCCGAGGTTGCATGAAATGTAAGGTCTTCCTCTTTGTTCATTCCACGCCACGGCAAGGCGGCCAACAATGAATGGGGCTGACTAGTGTGAATTCACCAGAAAATTCTAGTTGTAAACTAGTATGAAATGGATATTTCCTGACTAGTATGAATTCAGCCAGAAAATTCTAGTTGTATAGTAGTATGAAATGGATATTTCCTGATTAGTATGAATTCATCCGCATACCCCAAAAAATAACTTTCGAGCCTGCGAACCTCATTTTTCTGAATTTTCTTCGACTTTTATTTTTAAGGTTTTTTTCATGACCTACTAAACAAACTTTCATTTGATTTTAGAATTTTCATGTATACCCTGTCCGACTCGAAAATGTCCGCTAAAAACGTTAACGATAACACTTTGTTGAAAAAAACAATATTTTTTTCGTTTTGGGGAGTATTTTTGCCAAAAATCGACCTTTTCGCTTCTTATTTTTTTAAGGGTTTTTTCAGCATTCCATGTTTTTGACGAAAACGAATTTGTCTCATATATCCTGTCCCACTCAAAATTATACGCTAAAAACTTTGGCGATAACAGCCCTGCAAACAAATTCCGAAATACTCAGCAAACATACTAGTTCATTGACTAAACATTTTGTGGCATATGCATACCCGTTCATTGTTGATTAGCTTTAAACCATTCAGTGCCAAACTACTCAGCGAAAATTTTAGTTCATTGACTATACATTTTGTGGTGTATTCATACTAGTTCATTTCTGATTACCTTCAAGCCAGTCAATGCCAAACTACTCGGCAAACAATATAGTTCATTGATTGTACATTTTGTGGTGTATTCATACTAGTTCCTTTCTGATTAGCTTTAAACCAGTCAATGCTAAACTACTCAGCAACATTATAGTTCTTCGACTATACATTTTGTGGTGTATTCATACTAGTTAATTTCTGACTACCTTCAAACTAATCAATTCCAAACTACTCAGCAGACACCTAGCTCGTTTACTATACATTTTATGGATGTTTTTATACTAGTTCTTTGCTGATTACCCTTAAACCAATCAATGCCAATCTAATCAGAAAACATACTAGTATACAACTATAATTTGCTGGACGAAATCATACTAGTCAGAAAAATCCTGGTTCGTACTAGTATGCAAGTATGTATGAATCTCAGGTTGTAATCATAC
This sequence comes from Campiglossa producta, assembly GCA_964058755.1. Classification (NCBI taxonomy): domain Eukaryota; kingdom Metazoa; phylum Arthropoda; class Insecta; order Diptera; family Tephritidae; genus Campiglossa; species Campiglossa producta. Next base: position 67,526,445 of record CAXKVI010000002.1, read on the forward strand.
TACACCTTTTTCAGTATATATTCAAAAAGTTTTCTGAAGATCAATTGTAATTTTCTGAATATCAACTGAATATAAATTTTTACTTTCTTAATATAAACTGAAAAAGGTGTAGTTAGAAAAAGTCGAATCTATTTAGAAAAACTACTAGTTAGAAAAATTCCATTTGATACTACATTATTATTATAAGGCCTTATTACACCGCGACCATTAGTACGATCTATACATGGTACTATGCAAACATTATTTGAAATTTTTGGTTTGCTTCTTTTTTCTCTTGTAATTCACAGATGCTTTTTCGTGTTTGGGTAAATACAAATACGATGCTGATGTATATACCCTGCAGTCTACTTAACTAGTTTAATACTAATCAAATACTAGTCAGCCAAGCGGCCTCAACTAGTTGGAGTTCTGTAATTAATATTATCCATATTAGCAAGTGGTATTCTTACCACGACGATGTCCCACGAGATGGCAATTGTCCTCCTCTGCATCAGCACCATACCAATTGGCTGAGTAGTCAGCCTCTGCATCAGGGATATACCAGTTGCAATATTAGTTCATATATGCATCAGAATCATACCAATTGAAATACTAGTTAAAAAAAGCATTAGAATCATACCAGTTGTCATACTAGTTCATATATACATACGTCAGAATCATACCAGTTGACATAGGAGTTCATTTATGCATCAGAATCATACCAGTTACCATACCAGTTCATTAATGCATCATAATCATATCAGTTGACAAACTAGTTCATATTTGCATCAGAATTATACCATTTAACATACTAGTTCATATATGCATCGGAATCTTACCAGTTGACATACTACTTCATATATACATCAGAATCATCATAACAGTTGAGTGGTTCAGATCATACTAGTCCACGTATTTCACATTTATTCCAGTTGGTATACTAGTCGGTCTATGCACCAGTATCATAGTCAGCCTCTACATCAGCAATATACCAGTTTATTCTTTAGAAAGCAGAGACTATTTGTATTTACCCAAACACGAAAAAGCATCTGTGAATTACAAGGTAGAAAAAAAGCAGTTACAAGAGAAAATAAAAGCAATTGTCCTCTTCTGCATCAGCACCATACCAATTGGTATACTTGTCACCCTCTGCATCAGCATTATACCAGTTGATATACTAGTTCACACAGAGCCAAAAATGAGCTAACTGTTCTGAGTTCGATTCTCGGTAAAGCCAACACAATTTTTTTTCTATATTTTTTAAATTATGTAGTTTATTGTATTTTTAATTTAATTATTGAATTCAACTTGCAATGGCTCCTTTCAAATTGCGCGTTCGTCAAGTTTGATTATATAGGTATGTATAGGCCCAATTGCATTAAACTTTGTAGGGTCCACTTTCATACCTTGTTTAAGTTTTCGTATCTTCTCTTCTCTACATATTATAAAACAGTCACTTTTTCTGTCTGTTTTTTCCCTTGAATGCTTAAATCTTGAAAACTAAGCAACGGATTTTTATGCGTTTTTTTTAATAAATAGATTGGTTGAAGAGGAAGGTTTATGTCATTATAACGTGAAGAAATATATAAAGGGGGCGTGGCAATCGGACAAAATGTGGTAAAAAACCATACATTTTTTGTTTACACAGCCATAAATCCTAAACGAATCCACCGATTAAAATGAAACTTACTTGAAGTTAAACTTTGAAATATTTACTTTCGTTCTGCATCAAAAAAAAAGTTGTTTCATATCTTATTTAACCAAAATTGTTTAAACAAAAACAGCACTTTTTCAAAAAAAGCTGTTTGGTTGTTTGTTCGCTGTTAAACGAATGAGCCATTAGAACTTGACAGCGAATAAACACACAAACAGCGTTATGAATTAGGTGGGGTGCATTGTGTATCAATACCAAGTGTGAACTCTTCTTTTGACAACACACATTAAAATGTCGGTTTGTTTACATCCTGCACATATTAAAATGTCGCCAGCACCGAATAACAGAAAAGCAATGGCGTTGTTTAACATCCTGCACACATCAACATGGCGGTCTCCTATCTTTTACCTAATGGTAGAAAGAGATGGGAAGATGGAAAGAAGTGAGACAAAAAAGGAAATTAAAAACAGGTGACTAAACTCACTTTGAAGTTTTCACGACTATGTCTATGATATCACACTTGTTATTACCACAATCTCAAACAGGTGTTAAACTCAATTTGGAATTTTGACGTCTATGCAGAAGAGTTTACACTTGGTATTGATACACAATGGTGGGGTGAGATCGTATGGTGAAAGAACGCTGTTTGTGTGTTTGTTCGCTGTCAACCGATTATGCGGGAAACTCACCCCACCTCATTCATGTTGAATTAGATCGTATGGTGAAAGAACTCGATACGTATGTTTGTAAGTACGTATGTACGAATCTCTCGCATAATTAAATTTCGGACGTATGTATGTATGAATGTATTTTCAATTCATGGCCTTATTGCCGTACTGAATTCCATGTAATTTACATTTCTCCGTGCGAAGCCGGAGCGGGTTGCTAGTATATATGTAGATAAAAGTAAGTCTTATTTTAACATCAAAAAGAGTCAAAGTAAGACTGCTTTCATGCTGGGCCATAAACTCGAGTTAAAGGAGCATTGTTAGAGTTAATTTATATTGTTGTTGTCAATAAACTCAAGTTTATGTCGCAACGTAAAAAAATGGCGGTTATATACCAACAGGTTGCCATAACGAGACTTTTGCCGAACTTCTCTTCCAACTTATAGTGTGCTTCTTTGATTTTTGTTGGGATTTTCCACATAGTAGTATCCCGGGACTGGCACTCCTAAACCGACACCGTTACTCCTCCTCGAACCACTTAGATGACTTTATGAAGGCCATCAAGTCCTTTATGTCCAGTTCAGCGGTCTGGTTTAGGCTATCCAGGAAGGGAACTCCCAAAAAGCGCGTTCTCGCGCCGCTTAAGACCGGGCAGTTGCAGATGAGGTGCTTCACCGTTTCCTCTTTGATTTTTTTCCTACAAGTTGGCGCGACCTAGGTTTTTTTTTTTTTAATTGAAAAATCTATGACTGTTCAATCAACAGTTGAATGATACGATGTATTTACTTCAACTAAAATTACCGGTCAAACAACCAAAATTTGGTCAAATCAACAGAATTTGGTCAACTTCAGGATAACAGTACGAGATTGTTGATTTTACCAGTGCTTTTTTCTGGGTATATACACCAGAAATATAGCAGTTGATATACTAGATCATATATACATCAGTATCATATTTGTATTTACCCAAACACGTAAAAGCATCTGTGAATTACAAGAGAAAAAATTAATTGGTTTCTACGTACTGCCGGTTCTGCGAGAAAGGCACATGTGCTTGCGAAACGACCCAGGTTGTATTTTTTTTATATTACAGCCTGGCCAAGAGCAGTACACCCGAAGTGACCCTGTCTAACGTGTCACGATTCCTCCCCCTAAATTTGTCATCCTTGGAGCAGTCCCTTGCAGCAGGGCTGCTCCTTATTCTCTTGTTCCGGTCTGACATTGAGCTAAACCCTGGTCCAACAGAATGGTTCTGCTGTGTGTGCCGGAAGAAAATTTATACCAGACGTTCGCATTCAGTGCAATGCACATCTTGTAAAGGTTGGCTTCACAAGTCTAGTTGCTCCGGACTAGATCCAAAAACACACCGGCCTCTTAGTTTCTTTAAAACCTTCGTGGCGCCTTGCTGTTCACGTCCTAGAACGTCTCGTGGCTCGCGACGCTCCGGCGTAGCACTATCGCCTCCCCCTCGCAATACATATATTGCTCAGCAAGCATTGTGTGTTCCCAGTTGTAGCTCGCGCCCTAGTGCGCCAACACCTTATACAGCAGCTCATAGCTACTTCCTACGTAGCACATCTACAGATGTAGTGAGCACTGCTGAGCTACAACCGCCGCCCCAAAATATTCCCCTCCCCTCTACTTCTTCCGGTACCGGCACAAATGTGAATCGAGGCCATCAGCTCCTGGTCCCTCACACTATGTGCACTGTTTGTCGGCACAGAATATATGCGTCCAGAGTGCCATCGGTCAAGGGCAATACCTGCCTTGGCCAATGTCACCTGCGCATATGCTCAGGGCTCGCAAACAGAAATTTATGGACTGATGCGTATGTTGCGCCGTGTTGTCGAGCTGTGCAGCCCACATTGCCGACAAATTCTACCTCGTCTCCCAACGAGCGGAATTTGTCGCCTTCAGGACTGCGACGACGATCACGGACTAGCATATTACCTCCACGGCGAGCGCATCAGTCCTTGACTCCCAGAGTGACCATTGCCTCTCCCCCGCATTTCAAAATAATGCAATTAAACTGCAACGGTATAACTGGCAAGATTGTGGAGATCACCAAGTTTATGCAGCAAAACTCCATCAAAATTGCTGCAATCCAGGAGACTAAACTTGGCACCCACTCGGATCTCAGAGCGAGTGGTGGCTACCACATTCTCCGGCATGATCGTACGGACAGTGGGGGTGGTCTTGCGTTCATCATCCACCAAACCGTGCGGTATAGGGAATTTGCATTCAACACCGACCAAGAGGACATACCCCTAGAGCGACAGGGTATTGTCGTTTCAGCTGGAGGTGTTGATCTCGAGCTGATAAACATCTACATACCTCTCGTCACCTGTTGTCCCAGAAGTTATCGCCCTGATTTAAGCGATTTCCTACGGGGCGATAACCGTGTCATTATGGGCGATTTTAATGCACACCACGACATGTGGCATTCACGCCATTCTGCTGACGGCAGAGGACGGGAAATAGCCGAGCAAATTGACGCTTCCACATTCTGCGCGGTGAACACGGACGCCCCCACGAGGATGGCAGTAAATTGCAGTAGCTCCCCAGACATAACAATTGTTAGTCCGGGTCTAATAAACTGCATAAACTGGTGCCCAATGGTGGCTTTGGCATCAGATCACCTGCCAATCGTCCTGTCCGTTGATCGTGCCCCGGATTTCATCACCTCTGAGAAGAGATCCTACGTAAACTTCAGGAGGGCTGACTGGGTTGGCTTTACTGAGTTTACTGAGAGCTCCTTTGGTGCTCTTCCCATACCGACTGACGTACGCCAAGGTGAAAAGGAAATACGTAAGGTCATAAATAGAGCTGCAGCCCTTTTCATACCAGCTGGGAGAATACAAAATATACGGCCAAACTTCCCAACTGAAGCTGCGGCCCTGGCCAATGAACGTGACCTTATACGTAGCATCGATCCCGCAGACCCACAGATCAGTGGTCTCAACGCGGAAATCAGACGGCTGGTAGATGAACACAAACATGCCAAATGGGAGGAGCATCTGAGGTCTTGTAACCTCTCTACCGGTGTTGGAAAATTATGGTCCACAGTCAAATCCCTGTCAAATTCGACGGGCCTACCAAGAAACGTAGACATCACCTTTGGTGATAAGACGTTTAGTGACCCGAAGAAGAGTGCAACGGCCTTTTGCCGACAGTTTGTACCACACCCTGCACAGGACAGGGACAGACGTAGGATCTTCAGGCGTGCGCATAAACACAAAAACAATGCCCCCGTTTCCATCATCGCTACAGAGGTTCGAGAGGCCATCAGGAAAGCCAAAAACTCTAAAGCCATGGGCCCTGACGACATAGCCATGGTGCATTTAAAACACATCGGCGAAGAGGGAGTAAAATACCTCACTACCGTCTTCAATTTGTCCCTGGCCACTTCTGTCATACCTGAAAAATGGAAGCAGGCAGTCGTGGTCCCACTACTAAAGCCTGGCAAGCCAGCTAACGTAGGGGAGTCTTATCGTCCGATATCGCTCCTCTCGCCAGTAGTGAAGACATTGGAGGCGGTATTACTTCCTCTTTACACATTAAAGTTGAGGTTAGCCGAGCACCAACATGGCTTTAGAAAAATACGGAGCACAACATCTGCTCTAAATGCCATTAACACTCAGATAACTGACGGACTCAACCAGAAAAGCCCTCATCACAGGACGGTTCTAGTTGCTCTTGACCTGTCTCAAGCTTTTGACACAGTAAATCATGGTCAACTGGTATCCGATTTGGAAGCTTCATCGCTCCCCCCTGTCTTAAGCGTTGGTCCGCCAATTATCTGAGTGGTCGTCAATCGTCTGTAGTTTTCAGAAACAAAAAATCAAAACCGAGAAAGATTAAACAAGGGGTACCACAGGGTGGTGTCCTTTCCCCGCTTTTGTTTAATCTTTATATTTCGAGGCTTCCTTCCCCACCAGATGGAGTCTCGATTGTTTCTTACGCAGACGATTGTACGATCCTAGCATCTGGCACTTCCGTTGATGAGCTGTGCTCCAGGATCAATGGTTATCTCCCCTCTCTTGTTGAGTTTTTCACTGCTCGGAACCTGACATTGTCGCCAACGAAGTCCTCGGCGACACTATTCACGACTTGGACGGCGCAAGTTGGCATGGAGTTAGAAATCTACGTAGGCGACCAAAAATTACCTACTGTCTCCCACCCCAAAATCTTAGGGGTAACTTTCGACCCAATGCACAAATTCGCTGCTCATTCAACCGCAATTGTCTCTAAGCTACAAAGCCGCAACAAAATTCTCAAGTCGCTAGCCGGCAGCACTTGGGGTAAAGACAAAGAAACGTTGCTGGCAACCTATAAAGCAATTGGTCGGCCGATCCTGAATTATGCGTCGCCGATATGGTCGCCGGGGCTTGCTGAGGTTCATTGGAAAAGACTGCAGGCCTGCCAAAACACCGCACTCAGAACCGCCACGGGATGCGTCCTTATGTCTCCAGAACATCATTTACATCATGAGGTGGAAATGCTCCCAGTTTTGGAGCACAATGAAATGCTAAAAAGGCAGTACCTGTTGAACTGTTGCAAACCACAACATCCCAACAGACTACTGCTTGAGTATGAGCCACCTCCTAGGACCGTAAGGGCGCATCTACGTGAGCATTTTGATGAGATCCGGCACCTCACACTTTCGCCGTTTGATCCAAAGGTGCATACGCAGGCCCTGAAGCACATCCATGACACGTCCGTTGCGTCCTATGTCTCGCTCTGTCCATTGAACGCCGTTTTGCACGCCAAACCACCTCGCGTTGCGGCTGAGGAACGTCATCTTCCTCGAGAGGCAAGGGTCACTCTGGCTCAATTACGCTCTGGACACTGTAGCAGGTTAAACTCCTACTTATCCAGACTAGACCCTGACGTGCCGAATGAATGTCCGGCATGCGGCTCGTCACCCCATAATACCAACCATTTATTTACCTGCTCTTCGGAGCCCACTCTTCTAACACCCATCTCCCTCTGGTCCAACCCTGTCGAAACTGCAAGTTTCCTAGGACTCCCGTTAGAAGAAATTGATGACAATTTAGGCTAAGGAAAAGTACACGCTGGGCAGGGCTACACTTTGTTACAACAACAACAACAACAAGCAAACCAAAATTTTCAAATAATGTTTGCATAGTACCATGTAGCACAATAGATCGTACTAATGGTCGCGGTGTAATAACGCCTTATAACAATGATGTAGTATGAAATGGAATTTTTCTAATTAGTATTTTATCTAAAAAGATTAGACTTTTTCTGAAAGTAACAATTTATATTCAAAAAATTACAATTCATATTCAGAATTTCCATTTGATACTCAGAAAAATATAAATGACATTCAGAAAATTACAATTGATATTCAGAAAACTTGCTGAATATAAACTTTCTTCGGCCGTGCCGAAGGCAAAATACCTTTCATGAATAAGCGTCACACTTACAAAATTTCACATTCTTAGCTCTTAAATTAAAGGAGTTATAGCCCAAAATCCGTTTATCGGAACAATCGATTGTATGGGAGCTATATGTAATATCGGTCCGATCTTGCTGGTCCCGACAAATGTTTCCTATATTGGAAAATGGTGGCCGCATACAAAATTTCAGCCAAATATCTCAAAAACTGAGGGACTAGTTTGCGTTCAAACAGACAGGCGGACAGACGGACATGGCTAAATCAACTCATCTCGTCATCCTGATCATTTCGGTATACTTATAGATTGGTCTATCTCTTCTTCTTCTCATACTTACAAACATGGGACCAAAGTTATAATACCATTTCATGTTCATGAAAGGTATAATGAACTAATATGAATACACCACAAAATGTATAGTCAATGAACTATATTGTCTGCTGAGAAGTTTGGCATTGACTGGCTTGAAGGTAATCAGAAATGAACTAGTATGAATACACAACAAAATGTATAGTCAACGAACTAGAATTTTCGCTGAGTAGTTTGACATTCACTGGTTTAAAGCTAATCAACAATGAACTGGTATGCATATGCCACAAAATGTTTAGTCATTGAAGTAGTATGTTTGCTGAGTAGTTCGGAGTTTGACTGCAGGGTGTGATCTAGTATGTCAACTGCTACATTTCACAGAAAAAAGGCACTGGTAAAATTAACAATCTCGTACTGTTATCATGAAGTTGACCAAATTTTGTTGATTTGACTCAGGGTTGGACGATTTTGAGTGAAAAATTATTCAAATAAAAAATTATTCATTATTTTAAAAATTTTGAGTGATGAGTGACCGGTTATTTTTATTCATAAAAATCAAAGTGATAAATAATAAGTTATTTTCAATTCTAGCGATTCTTGCATAAAATGACTTGTTACTCATCACTCAAGAAATGTTGAGTGATGATAACGCGTTATTTTTTATTTATGGAATTCTTGAATAACGATAAAACTTCATTTTTAATCAGTTATTTACAAATGAAAAATTTGTTCATCGAGACCCCGGCAAATTGTACCCATATGCGCAATACATTCGGTGTAACCTCGGGACCATTTGATATGTGGTCATATCATATGATGTCATATCATACGATGTCATATAATACGATGTCATATCATATGATGTCATATCATGTGATGTCATATCATGTTATGTCTTATCATATACTGTCATATCATGTGATATCATATTATGTATATGTGTGTCCCATTCGGTGTTTTGAGTGGGACGTATAAGTCCCGTTGGGTCTCTATATCACATAACTAAATAAAAACCAAGGCGAATAAATTTACAGGTGACTTTTTCCCACCATATGACTTCTTCTTCTTCCTTGAAAATCCAATCGTAGCTGTCAAATTTCTTATGTTGTTGCTTTGTCTGACATTTTTAGGCACAAGGAGTGTGTGCGTGCGTGTAGATCTGAATTCGCTCGAACACACCTGTAATGAATTCGCCTTGATAAAAACTAAACAGTATGTTGGATATTTTGTTTCAACTAAAAATCATTTATTTTGAAGGAAAAGTTAGTAAAACTGAAATTATATTTCCTAAAAATATTAGATAAATTATCGTTTATGATAAGGTGCGACACAATTCTTACAAAGTGGAATTTGACACTCATCACACATCGTTTTAGTGCATTTTTCAATATTATTGAGGCGACATCTTCGTCTTGTGGATCCTTCAACTGGTAAATGAGTAGCGGAATTCCTATAAGTCTTCTTCTTTTTGGAAATGCAACCAGACCTTCCATTGCGAACATTGGCTGCCGTTTTCTTCAGCAATAAGCTCTTCTGCTAACATCCGGTTCTCGCACTGTGCCTACCAAGGTTTTAACCACTCGTTCACCTAGCGTTCCAATCGTAGGACCTTCCTCTTGTCCACAGTATATATTAAAGTCATAACAATAACCAGTCTGAGAATCGTTGCTAGCACCAACAGGTTTTTCTGGAGATGAGAAATACATTTTCGAAGAAAGAGTTAAGAAACGATCGTGAGCAATTGCCGATTTAATAGCTTCGGTTCCCATTGCCTTATGTTTGGACCAGTAGTGTCTCATCGCAGGTAATCGCAAATACGACATTATAAGTGTACAACCGATAACCACTTGGCTTTCACCTACATCGGTAAGCTTCAAACTAGCATATTTCCGAGACTTACGCATTAGTTCCAGGCGCTCGTTCGTGCACTGTGTTATGTAAATAAGCAAGCTTTTCGGAAATATTTTATTGAATGTTTGTATTACCGAGTCAGATCGGCTGAAATTTGCTGCAATGTTAGGGATTCGTTGAGCTTGAACTATCTTACGCGGCTGGAAACTCTCATCAGGAATTGACCAAACCGTAACATTTTCGAAGTATGGCATATTATTATTTTCGCCGCTTTCTATAGATTGCAAATCATGATTGTTTGAAGAATTTCCCTCCTTATTTTCGTCAGATTTGTCTGTTAGACAACTTTCATCTGCAGAGGGCAAGTAATTGTCGTCACTGCCATCTGAAAAATCGACGTCAGAAATGTCACCAGATTCGTCACACTCCATAAGCTGGGCTAATGTTTCCTCCTCAATAGGTTGCTTGACATTGTGCAAAGTTTGTCTAAAAAAACAGATTACTAAAAATAAAAGAATGTCGGCAAGCTCTAAACGGGACATATTTATACCAACAAATAAACCTTACGGGACACATAGATCCCATAAATAAAAATTCCCATAATAACACTTAAAAACTGATATATTACTAAATTAATTAGCTTACCTAATAACAGCGATCCAGAATACACTTAGTTTTAATCAAAAATACTCTTTTAAATACGTATATACACAAAAAACCACTGAATATTCACATAAAAATAGCAATTGATGCAAGCACTGTAACATTCCGAAGAAAACTGAGCGGCTTCTGTTTACAGCTTCAGCACAAACAAAAAACACATAACCGTTACCTGAACTCCAATATACCAGATGGGACAGTTTTTAATGAGTTTAAATCAGCGATGCTCAAACGCACACCATTAAACTGTGCGATTGTGTTGAAGTATGATTAACAATTTTTAACAATTTTGTATAAAAAAAATAAATAAAAATTAAAAGGGTAAATGCATTTTTTGAATACAAATTTATAAGTAAAAAAAGAGAAGAGAACAACTAGAACCAAGTAAGGAAAGCTGTCTTCGGCGGTCTTACTATACACATTACACATCTTTGTTATAATTTAAAAAAAACTTACAAAATAATAGGATCCGAGTTATAGGAACAATCGATTGTATGGAGGCTATATATTATACGTGTTCAATTGTACTGACTTACACTATACACATTACATATGTAGAAAGTACTAAAGGTGCAATATTTTACGATCCTAACTTTTTAAATGCGGAAGTATTGGCCAAAAAGCCTTATATTGGAACAACCGGTTGTATGGGGATATATGTTATATTTACCCGATCTTCTTGATTTTCCTCTACACACTACATAAATTGAAAGTACTCAAGTTGCAAAATTTTATGTTCCTAACTTTTTAATTGAAGAAGTTTTGGCCAAAAAACCTTATATCTGAACAATGGGTTGTATGGGGGCTATATGTTACATTTGCCCGATCTTGTTGATTTTCACTATATACACTACATAAATAGAAAGTACTCGAGTTGCAAAATTTTACGTTCCTAACTTTTTAATTGCAGATGTTTTGGTCAAAAAACCTTATATCTGAACAATCGGTTGTATGGGGGCTATATGTTACATTTTCCCGATCTTTTTGATTTTCACTATATACACTACATAAATAGAAGGTACTCGAGATGCAAAATTTTACGTTCCTAACTTTTTAATTGCAGAAGTTTTGGCCAAAAAACCCTATATCTGAACAAGCGGTTGTATGGGGGCTACATGTTAAATTTGCCCGATCTTGTTGATTTTCACTATATACACTACATAAATAGAAAGTACTCGAGTTGCAAAATTTTACGTTCCTAACTTTTTAATTGCAGAAGTTTTGGTCAAAAAACCTTATATCTGAACAATCGGTTGTATGGGGGCTATATGTTACATTTTCCCGATCTTGTTGATTTTCTCTATATACACTACATAAATAGAAAGTACTCGAGTTGCAAAATTTTACGTTCCTAACTTTTTAATTGCAGAAGTTTTGGTCAAAAAACCTTATATCTGAACAATCGGTTGTATGGGGGCTATATGTTACATTTTCCCGATCTTGTTGATTTTCTCTATATACACTACATAAATAGAAAGTACTCGAGTTGCAAAATTTTACGTTCCTAACTTTTTAATTGCAGAAGTTTTGGTCAAAAAACCTTATATCTGAACAATCGGTTGTATGGGGGCTATATGTTACATTTTCCCGATCTTGTTGATTTTCTCTATATACACTACATAAATAGAAAGTACTCGAGTTGCAAAATTTTACGTTCCTAACTTTTTAATTGCAGAAGTTTTGGTCAAAAAACCTTATATCTGAACAATCGGTTGTATGGGGGCTATATGTTACATTTTCCCGATCTTGTTGATTTTCTCTATATACACTACATAAATAGAAAGTACTCGAGTTGCAAAATTTTACGTTCCTAACTTTTTAATTGCAGAAGTTTTGGTCAAAAAACCTTATATCTGAACCATCGGTTGTGTGGGGGCTATATGTTACATTTGCCCGATCTTTTTGATTTTCACTATATACACTACATAAATAGAAAGTACTCGAGATGCAAAATTTTACGTTCCTAACTTTGGCCAAAAAACCTTATATCTGAACAATCGGTTGTATGGGGGCTATATTTTACATTTACCCGATCTTGTTGATTTTCATTATATACACTACATAAATAGAAAGTACTCGAGCTGCAAAATTTTACGTTCCTAACTTTTTAATTGCAGAAGTTCTGGTCAAAAAACCTTATATCTGAACAATCGGTTGTATGGGGTCTACATGTTACATTTGCCCTATCTTGTTGATTTTCACTATATACACTACATAAATAGAAAGTACTCGAGTTGCAAAATTTTACGTTCCTAACTTTTTAATTGCAGAAGTTTTGGTCAAAAAACCTTATATCTGAACAATCGGTTGTATGGGGGCTATATGTTACATTTTCCCGATCTTGTTGATTTTCTCTATATACACTACATAAATAGAAAGTACTCGAGTTGCAAAATTTTACGTTCCTAACTTTTTAATTGCAGAAGTTTTGGTCAAAAAACCTTATATCTGAACAATCGGTTGTATGGGGGCTATATGTTACATTTTCCCGATCTTGTTGATTTTCTCTATATACACTACATAAATAGAAAGTACTCGAGTTGCGAAATTTTACGTTCCTAACTTTTTAATTGCAGAAGTTTTGGCCAAAAAACCTTATATCTGAACAATCGGTTGTATGGGGGCTATATGTTACATTTGCCCGATCTTGTTGATTTTCTCTATATACACTACATAAATAGAAAGTACTCGAGTTGCAAAATTTTACGTTCCTAACTTTTTAATTGCAGAATTTTGGCCAAAAAACCTTATATCTGAACAATTGGTTGTATGGGGGCTATATGTTACATTTGCCCGATCTTGTTGATTTTCACTATATACACTACATAAATAGAAAGTACTCCTAACTTTTTAATTGCAGAAATTTTGGCCAAAAACCTTATATCTGAACAATGGGTTGTATGGGGGCTATATGTTACATTTGCCCGATCTTGTTGATTTTCAGTATATACACTACATAAATAGAAAGTACTCGAGTTGCAAAATTTTACGTTCCTAACTTTTTAATTGCAGAAGTTTTGGTCAAAAAACCTTATATCTGAACAATCGGTTGTATGGGGGCTATATGTTACATTTGCCCGATCTTTTTGATTTTCACTATATACACTACATAAATAGAAGGTACTCGAGATGCAAAATTTTACGTTCCTAACTTTTTAATTGCAGAAGTTCTGGTCAAAAAACCTTATATCTGAACAATCGGTTGTATGGGGGCTACATGTTACATTTGCCCGATCTTGTTGATTTTCACTATATACACTACATAAATAGAAAGTACTCGAGTTGCAAAATTTTACGTTCCTAACTTTTTAATTGCAGAAGTTTTGGTCAAAAAACCTTATATCTGAACAATCGGTTGTATGGGGGCTATATGTTACATTTTCCCGATTTTGTTGATTTTCTCTATATACACTACATAAATAGAAAGTACTCGAGTTGCAAAATTTTACGTTCCTAACTTTTTAATTGCAGAAGTTTTGGTCAAAAAACCTTATATCAGAACAATCGGTTGTATGGGGGCTATATGTTACATTTTCCCGATCTTGTTGATTTTCTCTATATACACTACATAAATAGAAAGTACTCGAGTTGCAAAATTTTACGTTCCTAAGTTTTTAATTGCGGAATTTTTGACCAAAAAATCTTATATCTGAACAATCGGTTGTATGGGGGCTATATGTTATACTGGTCCGATCTTGTCAGTTCCGACAAATGATTCCTATATTACAAAATGGTGGCCACATACAAAATTTCAGCCAGATATCTCAAAAATTGAGGGACTAATTTGCGTTCAAACAGACAGACGGACATTATATGAAAAAAAACGGAACATACCCCCTTCTTCCACAATTTATATTGAAAACTTGGGTACATACCCACTTCATCCATGAATTATCTTCTACAATTTTCAGATAAGACAGAAATATAGATATGCATACAAACTATTCACCAATGCCAAAAACAGAATTGAGTGAGAATGAGGATGCCCTTCATCCATGGATGTCTTCATTTATTACTTTGATTTTTATGAATAAAAATAACCGGCCACTCATCACTCAAAATTTTTACAATGATGAATAATTTTTTATTTTTATTTTTTTCGTCACTCAAAAATAAAATTTACCCATCCCTGATTTGACCAAATTTTGGTTGTTTGAACGTTAATTTTAGTTGAAGAAACTGCATTCAACTGTTGATTGAATAGTCATAGGTTTGTCAATTAAAAAAAAAAAAAAACTGTAGGTCCCGGCAACTTGTGGGGAAAAAATCAAAGCAGCGCACTATAAGTTGGAAGAGAAGCTCGGCAAAAATCTCGTTAGAGGTTATGACAACCTGTTGGTATATAACCGCCATTTTTTTACGTTGCGACATAAACTTGAGTTTATTGACAACAACAATATAAATTAACTCTAAAAATGCTCCTTTAACTCGAGTTAATGGCCCAGCATGAAAGCAGTCTTACTTTGACTCTTTTTGATGTTAAAATAAGACATACTTTTATCTATATATGTATACATATGTGGGACCGGAACTCCGCATTGGACGACTAACTTAACCATACCAACCTTTATTTACCTTACGTAAAAATACAACCCTAATGGCCGTGTTAGCGTGGACTTAGGCTTAATTTGACTTGAAAATCGTAAATCTAACAAATGGGTAGGACGTGTTCTTAGTTATCCAAAAAATAGCTTAACTTAGAAACTTGGGAATCTACAGATTTTTGATTTCCAAGTTAAGTTTTTAAGTATAGCGTTCTAAATTTTTGGATTAATGAATTTCATACGGCAAGTACAAAGCAAGACGTCAAAAAAATATAATTTCAGAAATAATAAAAACAAACACAAATTAAATGACACGTTGAATAATTGAATCTAAGTTTTTTTGTAAATTAAGTTAAGTCAAGTTAAGTTAAGTCCACGCTAACACGGGAATAAAGCCCCAATTACATAAAACTTTGTGAAACTTTGACAATTCGCGCATCGTTTTTGCGCATTTACCAAAATTTCGCTTCGCTTCACATTCAAAAAACTTTGTATGAAAGATCCTACAAAGTTTAATGCAATTAGGCCTTTACCTACATACATATGTATATTATCAAACTTGACAAACGCGCAACTTGAAAAGAGCCATTGCAAGTTGAATTCAAAAATTAAATTAAAAATACAATAAACTACATAATTAAAAAAATATAGAAAAAAAAAATTGTGTTGACTTTACCGAGAATCGAAATCAGTATCGTTAGCTCATTCTTGGCTGTGTAAGAACTAGTATATCAACTGGTATAATCTGATGCGGAGGCTGACTATTACACCAATTCGTATGGTGCTGATGCAGAAGAGGACAATTGCATTTCTTTTTCTCTTGTAACTGCTTCTTTTTTACCCTGTAATTCACAGATGCTTTTTTGTGTTTGGGTAAATACAAATAGTCGCTGCTTTCTAAAGAATAAACTGGTATATTGCTGATGTAGAGGCTGACTATGATACTGGTGCATAGACCGACTAGTATACCAACTGGAATGAATGTCAAATTCGTAGACTAGTATGACAAGTGGTACACTCAAAAAAAAATGTATCGGTATCGGTTTCATACCGGTTGGGTTAAAATGAAATTTCTAGAAGATCATTTTCTTCGTATCAAGGAAACAATGCATCATATAAAAAAGATAGTGAAAAGTATCAAATCTTCATTTTAGTTATTGAATCGCTGAAGAAAAGTATTAGATTGGCACTTCAAAAATGTCAATTTAAGAGTTTTAGTATCAATATAGTATCATAAATCATATAATTTATATTCAAAGATATTAAAATACAACTTATAAAATATCAATTGAATAATACGTTTGATGAAGAAAAAATGATACTCCAAAGTTGCATATGGACACTACTGTTTGTACAATTTAGCATCGCCCTGATACCAGCTGTTTTTTGAGTGTACGATCTGAATGGGCGCAGACGATAAACTTGAACAGACTTATGATCGCTGCCCCCAGCATGATATCAAAATCGTGCTCGGCGACTTTAATGCCAAGGTGGGCAAGGAAGGAGTCTTTGGTCCTACAGTTGGAAAATTCAGTCTCCACGATATAACATCCCCCAACGGCACTAGGTTGATTGACTTCGCCGCTGCTCGCAATATGGTCATCAGTAGTACCAGGTTCCAGCATAAGCGAATACACCAAGCCATATGGCTGTCCCCTGATCAAAGAACTAGAAACCAGATTGATCATGTTATGATCGACGGCAGACACAGCTCCACCGTTCTGGACGTGCGTACCCTACGTGGTCCCAATATCGACTCGGACCATTATCTTGTTGCAGCCAAGATACGCACACGCTCTGTGCAGCGAAGAAAGTGCGCACAGTAACGGAAGGAAAGTTTGACGTCGAGAAGCTGCGCATGACACAGACAGCTGATAATTTCTCCACTCGAGTCTCACACCTGCTATCAGAGGGCAATTCTCGACCTAACGATGTAACCGAGCAATGGAAGCATATCTCTCACTCATTGCATACCGCCGCTGAGACCACTATAGGGTTTCAGCGAGCCCGCAAGAACCACTGGTACAATGAGGAATGTAGCACTGCCTCGGACAAAAAGGACGCTGCATACAGGGAGACGTTGCGAACGGGCGCAACCCGCAGTGTATGGCAACGCTATAGTGAGGCGAGGAAGGAAGAGAGGAAAAAAGAAACGTGAGGCTGAAAGGCGTGAGTGTGAGGAGCTTGAGATGCTGGCTGACAGGAATGATGCCCGAAAATTCTATGAAAAGATCCGGCGGATGGCGGAAGGTTTAAAGACCGGGGCAAGTTCCTGTAAGGACAATAACGGCGACCTGGTAACCGACGTACAGAATGTACTTAAATTATGGAGGGAGCACTTCTCCTCACTGCTAAATTGCGGGGGAGACGTCGAACCCGATACCCCAATCCCTGACGATGGAAAAGTCGTCCCACCACCTGACTATGATGAAGTGAGGATAGCTATATCCCGGCTCAAAAACAACAAATCGCCTGGGAAAGACGGACTACCCGCCGAGCTGTTCAAACACGGAGGCGAAGAGCTGGTAAAAAGCATGCATCAGCTCTTATGCAGAATATGGTCAGATGAGTGCATGCCTCCAGATTGTAATTTAAGTGTGCTCTGCCCAATCCACAAGAAAGGCGATCCCGCTAACCCCACTACTACCGCGGAATCAGCCTTCTTAATATCGCATATAAGTTTCTTTCTAGCGTATTGTGTGAAAGACTGAAGCCCATCGTAGACAAACTGATTGGACCTTATCAGTGTGGCTTTAGACCTAGTAAGTCTACCATCGACCAGATTTTCACGACACGCCAAATCCTGGAGAAGACCCATGATAAAAGAATCGACACTCACCATCTCTTTGTCGATTTTAAAGCCGCTTTTGACAGCGCAAAAAGGAGTTGCCTGTATGCCGCCATGTCTGAATTTGACTTCTCCGGAAGATTTATGGTCCTTCCCGTGATGCCAACGGCGAGTATCGAAGGAAATTTAAAGATGAGCTGTACGAGCTTTACGCAGGCTGACCATAGTTCAGCGGATTAAAGCCCAAAGGCTCCGCTGACTGGGTCATGTTATGCGAATGGACAAAGAAGCACCAGCACAGAAAGTTTTCCTATCGACACCCGAATTCGGCAGCAGAGGAAGGGGAGACCTCGACTGAGATGGAAACAACAGGTGGAGGATGACTTAAACTCCCTTGGGGTTTCCAATTGGCGTCAGTTATCGCTAAAAAGGAATGACTGGCGTGCTTTGATTCGAAACGGCCAAAATCGCATAGGCGGTTAAGCGTCATTATGACGCAAGCCAAGATTAGATTAGATTAGATCTGAATGGGCATAATGATTAGTATGTCCTGCCGCATAGACTGAGCAGTATGTCAACTGGTAAGATTCTGATGCATATATAAACTAGTATGTCAAATGGTATATTTCTGATGCAAATTTGAACTAGTATGTCAACTGATATGATTATGATGCATAAATGAACTGGTATGTCAACTGGTATGATTCTGATGCATAAATGAACTACTATATCAACTGGTATGATTCTGATGCTTTTTTATCTAGTATTTCAACTGGTATGATTCTGATGCATATATGAACTGGTATGCCAACTGGTATATCCCTGATGCAGAGGCTGACTACTCAGCCAATTGGTATGGTACTGAGGCAGAGAGGACAATTGCCATCTCGTAGGACATCGCCATGTTAAAAATACCACTTGCTAATATGGAAAAATTACAGAACTCGAACTAGTTGAGGCGGTTTGGCTGACTAGTATTTGATAAGTATTAAACTAGTTAAATTGACTGCAGGGAGTTTTTGAAAAAAAAAATTGTTTTCGGGTTTTGGGATTTGTTTTGGTCGAAAAAACTACTTTTTCGATTTTTTATGCATTTCTTTTTCATTTTCAAGGCTCCAAATCATTTTATATGAATTTTTTCGGTGTCAATTGGCGTAGTCTCAACTGAATTCATGCGTTAAAGGCGTTGGTTAATTCAGTTTTTTAAAAAAAATTGATTTAATAGAGTTTTAGAAGAATTTTGGTCGAAAAAACCAATTTTTTTAGATTTTTCATTGGCTTATTGGCGTGTTAGGAGGTGCTCCCCCTATTAAAAAAGTTTAAGTGAACCAACCAGATTTTCTGAGTATGAGGGTTCGTAGAGATTCTTCTGTAGAATCTTTAACTAACCGCGCTTAAAGCTCAAAGGACCTATTTGTTTGGATGCCTGAAACTCTGTAATTAGAAGCAATGTTTGGATCAAAGAACATGATTCTGAAAGCCTGAACGTTTCTCTTTATCATACAATAGCACTTTACTTTCGCCGATTCATAGCAGACAAGTACGAGCAGATTTTATAGCACACCTTTTGACGAATTCGACTTTTTGCTCATTTTTCGAGGCCCATACCAGTAAATGGGATCTAAGTCTTTGGAAGGCTGAATATGATAGAAAAAACATTTGTCTTTTCTGCCCAAGTTCAAAAAGTTATGTGTCAGTTACTAATTAGAAGTTATGCAAGTTTACGTAGATGATCCCAAATACAATTTTTTTTTCCCCTATAGAATTTACAAGTAGAAAGGTAAAAAAATTTCAAATGGGATCATCTACTTGCTCTTACCCCAATTTTCCTTAGCAACTGCCACCTTGACCTTGGACAGTAAAGACAATTTTTTGGGATATCATATTCAGTCTTCCAAAGATTATATCTCATTTACTGGTAGACTTATGGACCTCGAAAAATGAGCAAAAACTCGAATTCGTCAAAAGTTGTGCAATAAAATCTGCTCGTGCTTGACTGCTATGAATCGGCGATATATAGCGCTATTGAAAGCGTTCAGGCTTTCAGAATAGTGAACTTTGATCCAAATATTGCTTCTAATTACAGAGTTTCAGACATCCAAACAAATAGGTCTTTGGAGCTTTAAGCGCGGATTGTGGCAGAGCTAAAATCAATATAAAAATTCCAAGGATAGTTAAAGTTTCTACGGAAGAACTTCTAAGACCACTCATACTCAGAAAATCTGGTTGGTTCACTTACACTTTTTAATAGGGGGAGCACATTCCCCCTAACACGCCTTTGCCTTTCAGCAGGAGTTCTGCCGGCCTGGCTGACGTCATTCGGTAACAAACGAGTCCGCAAATGTGGAAATTGACCTTGCCTCGATTGACCCAATTTTTTATGTTGCCAGCTCTCCGTGTATAAAATTGAGCCAATGAAAAATCTAAAAAAAATGTTTTTTTCGACCCAAATTCTTCTAAAACTTCATTAAATAAATTTTTTTTTTCAAAAAACTCAATTAACCACGGCCTTTAGCGCATGAATTCACCTGAGACTACGCCAATCGGCACCGAAAAAAATACATAAAAAATGAATTGGAGCCTTGAAAATGAAAAAGAAATGCATAAAAAATCGATTTTTTTTTCAAAAACTGTTATCGCCAACGTTATAAGCGCATAATTTTGAGTGGGACAGGATATATGAGACAAACTCGTTTTCGTCGAAAACATGTTTGCATGTATGCTGAAAAAAAACCTTAAAAAAAATAAGAACCGAAAGGGTCGATTTTTTGACCAAAACAATCCCCAAAACCAAAAAAATATTGTTTTTTTTTTTCAAAAAAACTGTTATCGTCAACGTTTTTCGCGAACATTTTGGAGTCGGACAGGGTATACATGAAAATTCTAAAATCAAATGAAAGTTTGTTTAGTCGGTCATGAAAAAAACCTTAAAAATCACAGTCGAACACTGAACCAAAACCGTACATGTTTTTTACGAACAAAGTTTCATAGAAGTTCACGCTGATTTTTTCATAGAATCTAAGAAAAATAACATATAATTTAAGAAAAAATTCTTATCATATATAAAAAATACGTTACATTTTATTAACGTCAGAACTTCGTTCTTAACATATAAGAACTGAAATTCATTATTTTTACCACGCTTTTATTAGGTTCACTTGTATGTTTGTTTGTTTGCTTGCTTGCTTGTATGTATGTAACTCTCGTTCGGTTTAAGCCCCAGTGGCCCAAAAACCGTAAAATGTCCCTAAAATATTGGTATCAAACGAAAGGGGAACGCCCCAGGATTCATTTGGACTTCGATATATTTCGATAAATTTATCGATAACTGAGTTATCGGTCAAAATATGATTGCCCAAAAACCTAAAAAAATCCCTACAATATGGGTATCAGAAAGGTGAAGTCCCCAGGTTTCACTTGGATATCGACATATTTCGATAAATTTATCGATAACTGAGTTATCGGTCAAAATGTGGTTGCCCGAAAACCTTAAAATTTCCCTACAATATGGGTATCAAACGAAAGGGGAAGGCCCCAGGTTTCATTTGGACTTCGATATATTTCGATAGATTTATCGATAACTGAGTTATCGGTCAAAATATGATTGCCCAAAAACGTAAAAAATTCCCTACAATATGGGTATCAAAAGAAAGGTGAAGGCCGCAGGTTTCATTTGGACATCGTCATATTTCGATAAATTTATCGATAACTGAGTTATCGGTCAAAATATGATTGCCCAAAAACCTAAAAAATTCACTACTATATGGGTATCAAACGAAAGGTGAAGGCCCCAGGTCTCTTTTGGACATCGACAAATTTCGATAAATTTATCGATAACTGAGTTATCGGTCAAAATATGATTGCCCAAAAACCTGAAAAATTCCCTACAATATGGGTATCAAACGAAAGGGGAGGGCCCCAGGTTTCATTTGGACATCGACATATTTCGATAAATTTATCGATAACTGAGTTATCGGTCAAAATATGAAGGCCCAAAAATCTAAAACAATCCCTACAATATGGGTATCAAACGAAAGGTGAAGGCCCCAGGTTTCACTTGGACATCGACATATCAAAATATGAAGGCCCAAAAGCCTAAAAAATTCCCTACAATATGGGTATCAAACGAAAGGTGAAGGCCCCACGTTTCATTTGGACAACGACATATTTCGATAAATTTATCGATAACTGAGTTTTCGGTCAAAATATGATTGCCCAAAAACCTAAAAAAATCCCTACAATATGGGTATCAAACGAAAGGTGAAGTCCCCAGGATTCATTTGGACTTCGATATATTTCGATAAATTTATCGATAACTGAGTTATCGGTCAAAATATGATTGCCCAAAAACCTAAAAAAATCCCTTCAATATGGGTATCAGAAAGGTGAAGTCCCCAGGTTTCACTTGGATATCGACATATTTCGATAAATTTATCGATAACTGAGTTATCGGTCAAAATGTGGTTGCCCGAAAACCTTAAAATTTCCCTACAATATGGGTATCAAACGAAAGGGGAAGGCCCCAGGTTTCATTTGGACTTCGATATATTTCGATAGATTTATCGATAACTGAGTTAGCGGTCAAAATATGATTGCCCAAAAACGTAAAAAATTCCCTACAATATGGGTATCAAACGAAAGGTGAAGACCGCAGGTTTCATTTGGACATCGTCATATTTCGATAAATTTATCGATAACTGAGTTATCTGTCAAAATGTGGGCCCCAGGTTTCATTTGGACTTCGATATATTTCGATAAATTTATCGATAACTGAGTTATCGGTCAAAATATGATTGCCCAAAAACCTGAAAAATTCCCTACAATATGGGTATCAAACGAAAGGGGAGGGCCCCAGGTTTCATTTGGAAATCGACATATTTCGATAAATTTATCGATAACTGAGTTATCGGTCAAAATAAGAAGGCCCAAAAACCTAAAAAAATCCCTAAAATATGGGTATCAAACGAAAGGTGAAAGCCCCAGGTTTCACTTGGACATCGACATATATCGATAAATTTATCGATAACTGAGTTATCGGTCAAAATGTGGTTGCCCGAAAACCTTAAAATTTCCCTACAATATGGATATCAAACGAAAGGGGAAGGCCCCAGGTTTCATTTGGAATTCGATATATTTCGATAAATTGATCGATAACTGAGTTATCGGTCAAAATATAAATGCCCAAAAACCTAAAAAGTTCCCTACAATATGGGTATCAAACGAAATGTGAAGGCCCCAGGTCTCATTTGGACTTCGATAAATTTATCGATAACTGAGTTATCGGTCAAAATATGATTGCCCAAAAACCTTAAAAATTCCCCACAATATGGGTATCAAACGAAAGGTGAGGGTCCCAGGTTTCACTTGGACATCGACATATTTCGATAAATTTATCGATTACTGAGTTATCGGTCAAAATATAATTGCCCAAAAACCTAAAAAATTCCCTACAATATGGGTATCAAACGAAAGGTGAAGGCCCCAGGTCTCATTTGGACTTCGATATATTTCGATAAATTTATCGATAACTGAGTTATTGTCAAAATCTGAGGCCAAATGCCTTAAAATTCCCTAACAATATGGGTATCAAACGAAGGGTGAAGGCCCCAGGTTTCATTTGGACTTCGATATATTTCGATAAATTTATCGATAACTGAGTTATTGTCAAAATCTGAGGCCAAATGCCTTAAAATTCCCTAACAATATGGGTATCAAACGAAAGTGGAAGTCCAGAGGTTTCGTTTGGACTGCTGTATTTTTCGATATATTTATCGATAATTTCCTAGGACATTTCACTAAAAAGTAAAAAATAAATATAGTTTAAAAAAACTAAAACTCACGCTTTTAGAGAGTATTGAACTAAAAATTTGAAAATAATTTTAAAAACCCTACACAGTAGTATTGTGGAAAAAGCGTGGTCCGCTTTGTCCCATAATTTTCGTATATCGAGCGCTCGACGCTTTTCCCACATAATGCTAATTTCTTTACTGCGCTTTCATTGGCTTTACTTGTACATATGTACATTCATATGTATTTTTGCTTATTTGTATGTAACTCTACTTCAGTCTACCCGATAGTGGCATATGACTGTCACAAAAACCTTGAAATGTGCCTTCAATGTGGGTGTCAAACGATAGGAGGTTGCATTTGGACTTCGATATATTTATCGATAACTAAGTTATCGGTCATAATGCCCACTACCTATATCAAACGAAAGGGAAGGTCCACAGGTTTCTATTATTTAAACCAAGGAATATTTCGATATATTTATCGATAACTGACTTATCGGTCAAAATGAGGTTGTCCAATAATATTGAAAATTGCCAACAATATGGGTATCAAACGAAAGTGGAGGCCCAGAGGTTTCGTTTGCACTGCGGTATACTTCGATATACATATATATCGATTACTTCATAACACACTTAACTAAAAAGTAAAAATAAATATAGTTTAAAAAGCGAAAACACGCGCTTTTAAAGAATATTGCACTAAAAAGTTAAAAAAATTTAAATAAAAAACGAAGATTATGGAACAAAGCGGACCACGCTTTTTCCACAATACTACTGTGTAGGGTTTTTAAAATTATTTGCAAATTTTTAGTTCAATACTCTCTAAAAGCGTGAGTTTTAGTTTTTTTAAACTATATTTATTTTGGCTGAATTTGTTCCTAAATGTTACGAATTTGTTCTTAAATTTTAAGAAATTACGTACGTACAATTTTTTCACTATGATTATAAGAACTTTTTCTTATTATTTAGAACTTGTTTCGTAGATTTCAAGAACTATTTCTTATATTTTAGGAAAGTGTCACCGTGACGAACCGTGTTACTCTTCGTTGAGAGCGACGATATAAAAAAATTATGCAAATTTTGTTATTACTTTTAAATACAATTTTTTGTAAAAAATATTTAACAATAATAATTAAATTTTCATTGATAATATGCTTCGTTTTTTGGATTTTCTTGCAAAGAGTTCGTATATTATAAGAATTAGTTCATAAAATTTAAGAATGGATTCATACATTTCAAGAATGGGTTCTTGAGTTCTATAAATGAGTTCGTAAAATTTAAGAATGGATTCATACATTCTAAGAACGAGTTCGTATAATTTATGTATGGATTGTCATATTCTAAGAATTAGTTCGTAAAATGTAAGAATGGATTCATACATTCTAAGAACGAGTTCGTATGTACAAATATGTATGGATTGCCATATTCTAAGAATGAGTTCGTACAATTTAGGAATCTTTTCATACGTTTTAAGAATGAGGTCGTAGTATGTATTGACATATTCTAAGAATGAGTTCGTAGATTCTAAGAATGAGTTCTTGGATTTTAAGTATTATTATTGAAATTTTGTTTGACATGAATATTTACGAATTTTCGTTCTTAAATTCTACGAAAATGTGCTTTGGAGACCTTTAATGAAAAAAAATTCGTAAAATATATGTACTTTTTCGCACTTTTTCGTTTTTTTGGTTCAGTGAAGAAAGTTCAAAAAAATTAAATTTCGCAGGCTCGAAAATAATTTTTTTGGGTATGTGTAGTGGAACTTTTTTTTCCTGAGCCCAAAACCTATCGGAAAATCGATGGCGCGATATCGGTTAACTTGCGTTCATACAAATCGACCCAGCCTAATGTATATCATACTTAAATATGTGAAAAACTCATTTTCGGAAAATTTGTCAGTTAGGGCCTTTGTGAATTAAGGTAACGAGATACAAACACGTTTTTTCAATATTTCGATTTGAGCTGAAAACTACTTTACAACTAGTTGACCTTGAGCAATACCAACAGCTCCGTCAGAATCGGGAAGGACCTCTCTGAGCCATTTGAAACCAAACGAGGCTTCAGACAGGGCGACTCCCTTTCGTGCGATTTCTTCAATCTGATGCTGGAGAAGATAATTCGAGCAGCAGAGCTAAACCGCAATGGTACAATCTTTTAC
Source organism: Campiglossa producta (assembly GCA_964058755.1). Lineage (NCBI taxonomy): Eukaryota > Metazoa > Arthropoda > Insecta > Diptera > Tephritidae > Campiglossa > Campiglossa producta. Next base: position 67,552,265 of record CAXKVI010000002.1, read on the forward strand.
AAGAGCGTGCAATTGCTGGCGTATGCCGATGATATTGATACCATTGGCCTTAACAACCGCGCCGTAAGCGCTGCCTTCTCTGGACTGGATAAGGAAGCGAAAAAAGTGGGTCTTGCCGTGAACGAGGACAAGACGAAGTATTTGCTGTCATCAAAGAAAGAATCGGCACACCTGCGCCTTGGCAGCCATGTCACTGTTGATAGTTACAAATTTGAAACTGTGAGGGACTTCGTCTATTTGGGAACCAGTATCAACACCGAAAATAATATCAGTCTAGAAATCCAGCGGAGAATCACTCTTGCCAACAAGTGCTACTTTGGACTGAGTAGGCAATTGAGAAGTAAAGTCCTCTCTCGAAGAACAAAGATCACGCTCTATAAGTCTCTCATCATACCTGTCCTGATGTATGGCTCAGATTCATGGACAATGTCAAGAGAAGATGAGATGGCCCTTGGAGCATTTGAGAGAAAAGTTCTCCGGAAGATTTATGGTCCTTCCCGTGATGCCAACGGCGAGTATAGAAGGAAATTTAACGATGAGCTGTACGAGCTCTACGCAGATCTGACCATAGTCCAGCGAATTAAAGCCCAAAGACTCCGCTGGCTGGGCCATGTTATGCGAATGGACAAAGAAGCTCCAGCACAGAAGGTTTTCCTATCGTCGCCTGAATTCGGCAGCAGAGGAAGGGGGAGGCCTCGACTGAGATGGAAACAACAGGTGGAGGATGACTTGAACTCCCTTGGGGTTTCCAATTGGCGTCGGTTATCGCTAAAAAGAAATGACTGGCGTGCTTTGATACGAAACGGCCAAAATCGCTTAGGCGGTTAAGCGCCAATAAATGATGATGATGATGAAGTAGTATGGGTTCAGCCAGAAAATTCTAGTTGTATACTGGTATGAAATAGATATTTCCTGACTAGTGTGAGTACTGCCAGAAATTTATAGTTGTATACTAGTATGAAATGGATATTTCCTGACTAGTATGAATTCAGTCAGAAAATTCTAGTTGTATACTAGTATTTTTCTGACTAGTTTGAGGTTTCGTTGCAGGGAATGTATGTAGATTAGACTGGGCGAAAATTCAAAATTTGGTTTTACAAAAATTATATTTACGCAATTCACAAGGTCTATTCGTCTGTCCTGCTATATTTAAAAAAAAATGTATATTGGAAACCATGGAAACATACAACGATAGACGAATACGACAATCTTGTGAATTGCCCAATTGATTTTCTCTTTAAGAAAGGTAAAAAAAAATTACTGTAATTTTTACAGATTTTTAAATTAAAGTCTAGAGGTATATCATCGCTAGTTCAGATTTTACAGACTTAACCTCCAATTTGGTATAAAAATGACAAATCATTGTTGAAAAACACCAATTACCTGAACATATTTTTGTAGGAAATTGAATTCTCCACAAAAGCTGCCTAGACTGAAATTTTCTCAGACTAGCCGTATTCTATTATTCTAGCCAGTGTTGCCGTTGGGGACCCTAAAGGGTCAATTTGACCCTTTTTTAGAGCCAGGACCCCGGATTCTACTTTTTCAAAAAAGTACCATTTTTGACCCCTTTTCACTTTCAAACTGCAATGAAATGCAATTTTGTCGTTTTTTTTTGGTTAAAAACCAAAAAAATCTCCTTGTCTTGCCTACTTAACTGAAGTCTTACTACTGGCAACGCTGTATAATGTGACAACTCCGTCATATGTATGTATGTATACATTAGGGTGATTCAAATACAAAATTTTTAGATTTTTGGGTCTTACCCCCTACCATGATATAAATACTACAGGTAAAACCCTTAGTGACACTAATGACATTTTTAAGCAATTCTCATACTCATTTATTTTTTTCCACGACTTTTCTGTTTGGTTTTTTCATCAAATAAATTACAAATCGAAATAATTTATTTTTATTTTTCTTCAATTTGCGATTATAAATATGGCTAGAATTGTTAAAAATAAGGACTGTAAAAGGGGAGCGAATACCTCTAGCAGGCTAATTTATAGGGCTCTTGATTCTAATCGATTACTCGACTAGTCGATTAGTCGAGTAGTCGATTACCCACTTTTGTCCTGTTTGAAAATCGAATAGCAGATATTCGATTTCAGCTAGTCGACTAGCTGTCACTAATCGAATACTAACGATTCAATCGGGTTTTACCCGGGTAATAAGGCGGCAAATTTCTATTGTAATTCGCATGCACACGGAGGGAAATCTATGGATCGAACATCCATAATTATTGATATCACATTAAATAAAAATTGATAATCCTGTCCCATCAATGAATATGGATGTTTCATCAATGCTTTTTTGATAAATCACTATTGAAATGGTATCCATATAAACTATTGATAAATTCTAAATAGTTTAAAAAACAAAATTTTATATAATTTGGCATCTGGTTTCAGTAAGATTCGAACCCTGCTCCTCTGGCACGTTAGCCCAATCTTCTGTCATTCGGCTACGGCATATTATAAAATTTTTAGAAAAATGTTCAACATAAGAAATTTGTCACAACATTCAATGCATTTCTCTCAGTGCAGATTTATGTGGTATCTGCCATTTTCGCCAATTTATTTGCTCATTTCTTTGAAATTTAAAAAAAATGTAGCAGGAGCACAGAACATTTGTGTAGGTAGAAATACAAAATGAAATTTTGAAAAATGTATGTATGTATGTAGATAAAAAAAGTTTGAAATTTTTTTTTAATACTGCAAAACGTTCTATGTCAATATTATTCTTTCAGGTTTAAGTGCACAATGGAGGCATCTTCCTCTTATTCTACGTCGCCGTTTGAATAAAAGATAGTTGAAAGATTGATTCGTGGGGCAAAAAAAGTAAAAGTACATTAAAATACACCTAATTTTCCAAAGAACTCAAAAATTACAAACCTTACATAGAGCGATTTGATGTATCATCAAAAATATACGAGAACATTAGAGTGCCAAAAAAAAGTTCCACAATTTCTATCGGAATGATTAAGCTTGAGAACTTATTTTTTTTGTAGCAAAATTGCTTCTGCCGGCAAATGAAAGATATCCAATGAAAATAAAAACAAATTTGACATGTGAGAAATTATAAGCACCTGCAACTCTAGTGTTTTGGTTTCTGTTTGAAAACTTTAGATTTGTAACAAACTTTTCAAATTGTTATTTGTTTCATGCGCTGCTAAGCGCTCTCCTATGCTGCTGTTATGTCCGGCCGAGTTAAAATACAGGAGATGATTGAAACATGAGCTTTTAATCCAATTTAAGATTGTATAATTTCCCCTCGTTCACCGCAAGACCGACTTTTTTCGCTTCCTTATCTAACCCAGAGAAAGCAGCGCTTACGGCGCGGCTGTTAAGGCCAATGATATCATATCATCGGCATACGCCAGCAATTGCACGCTCTTGTAAAAAATTGTGCCACTGCGGTTTAGCTCTGCTGCTCGAATTATCTTCTCCAGCATCAGGTTAAAGAAATCGCACGAAAGGGAGTCGCCCTGTCTGAAGCATCGTTTGGTTTCAAATGACTCAGAGAGGTCCTTTCCGATTCTGACGGAGCTGTTGGTTTTACTCAACGTCATTTGGCAAAGCCGTATAAGCTTTGCAGGGAAGTCAAATTCAGACATGTCGGCATACAGGCAACTCCTTTTTGCGCTGTCAAAAGCGGCTTTAAAATCGACAAAGAGATGGTGAGTGTCGATTCTTTTATCATGGGTCTTCTCCAGGATTTAGCGTATCGTGAAAATCTGGTCGATGGTAGACTTACCAGGTCTAAAGCCACACTGATAAGATCCAATCAGTTTGTATACGATGGGCTTCAGTCTTTCACACAATACGCTAGAAAGAACCTTATATGCGATATTAAAAAGACTGATTCCGCGGTAGTTGGTGGGGTTAGCGGGATCGCCTTTCTTGTGGATTGGGCAGAGCACACTTAAATTCCAATCTTGAGGCATGCACTCATCTGACCATATTCTGCATAAGAGCTGATGCATGCTTTTTACCAGCTCTTCGCCTCCGTGTTTGAACAGCTCGGCGGGTAGTCCGTCTTTCCCACGCGATTTGTTGTTTTTGAGCCGGGATATAGCTATCCTCACTTCATCATAGTCAGGTGGTGGGGCGACTTTTCCATCTTCAGGGATTGGGGTATCGGGTTCGACGTCTCCCTCGCAATTTAGCAGTGAGGAGAAGTGCTCCCTCCATAATTTAAGTACATTCTGTACGTCGGTTACCAGGTCGCCGTTATTGTCCTTACAGGAACTTGCCCGGTCTTTAAACCTTCCGTCATCCGCCGGATCTTTTCATAGAATTTTCGGGCATCATTCCTGTCAGCCAGCATCTCAAGCTCCTCACACTCACGCCTTTCGGCCTCACGTTTCTTTTTTCTTAAAAGGCGTCTCTCTTCCTTCTTCGCCTCGCGATAGCGTTGCCATACACTGCGGGTTGCGCCCGTTCGCAACGTCTCCCTGTATGCAGCGTCCTTTTTGTCCGAGGCAGTGCTACATTCCTCATTGTACCAGTGGTTCTTGCGGGCTCGCTGAAACCCTATAGTTGTCTCAGCGGCGGTATGCAATGAGTGAGAGATATGCTTCCATTGCTCGGTTACATCGTTAGGTCGAGAATTGCCCTCTGATAGCAGGTGTGAGACTCGAGTGGAGAAATTATCAGCTGTCTGTGTCACGCGCAGCTGCTCGACCTCAAACTTTCCTTCCGTTACTGTGCGTACTTTCTTCGCTGCACAGAGGCGTGTGCGTATCTTGGCTGCAACAAGATAATGGTCCGAGTCGATATTGGAACCGCGTAGGGTACGCACGTCTAGAACGGTGGAGCTGTGTCTGCCGTCGATCATGACATGATCAGTCTGGTTTCTTGTTCTTTGATCAGGGGACAGCCAGGTGGCTTGGTGTATTCGCTTATGCTGGAACCTGGTATTACTGATGACCATATTGCGGGAAGCGGCGAAGTCAATCAACCTAGTGCCGTTGGGGGATGTTATATCGTGGAGACTGAATTTTCGAACTGTAGGACCAAAGACTCCTTCCTTTCCCACCTTGGCATTAAAGTCGCTGAGCACGATTTTGATATCATGCAGGGGGCAGCGATCATAGGCTTGTTCAAGTTTATCGTAGAAGGAGTCCTTCTCTGCGTCGTCCGTCTCCTCAGTCGGCGCATAGGCGCAGATAAATGTTATGTTGAAAAACCTCGCCTTGATGCGGATCGCAGCGAGACGCTCGTCCACAGGATTGAACGCTAATACTTGGCGGCGAAGTATTTTCCCCACCACGAATCCTACACCACGCGCTTTGCCGCGAGCCTGGCCACTATAGTATACGTCACAAGGACCGATGGTCGTCTTTCCTTGCCCCGTCCATCGCATTTCCTGCAGGGCGGTGATGTCGGCCTTTGCGCCTACGAGGACATCAACCAGTCGGGCAGCGGTACCGTCCCTTGAAAGGGTCCGGACATTCCCGGTACATGCCCTAATATCCAAATCATTATTCCTTATTCGTTTTGCCGGGTCGTCAACATTAAAGGGGGTCCTCTTCCGAGGCTTTGGTACATTAGTTTTCATTGGAATTAAGGTTTTTACGTGGCGGGTCCCAAGCCCAGCGCACAACCCGTTTTGGGGTTTTTGGAAAATATTTACACATTTATATAGCGAGCCGCTTGCTTCAGGACAGACGCCCGCTTGCAGCCGCACCTCATGGTGAACAGACGCTGCGCAAAAGACCTCGGTGAGCCCTTAAACCAAGTATGTCAGAGTGGCCCCACCGGGGCTCCCTCTCTTTCTGCCGCGAACCTAGATAGTTCACGTTGCCCAGAGTGTACGAACGAGGACGCAAGAGTCGGGATTGGGCAAGGTCGCACAGCATCCACACCCCATTACACTCCGTGCATTATAAGATGGATAGGGGTCGACGAAATGAAGTGGATAGAGAGCAAAGCGAGTAAATCTGCGCTGTACACGCTCGATCCTATCGATATGAGAACTATATAAAGGGTTCCAAATAATTGATGCGTACTCCAACTTAGACCGGACTAGACAGGTAAAAAGTGTTTTCCTTGTATAGGAACGCCTAGATCAGAAAATACCTCGACTGAGGGCAGTTGATTATTAAGAATCGAGTAACTTGAAGTTATACGAGTACGCGTTCGTGACAGGGTTAAATGAAAAAAATTTGTATAGTTAAGTGACAGCTTTCTTCATGGTCCTCTCGCTGCGGACTTAGCATCAACCCGGGAAAGGTGGAGCTTGTCCTTTATACCAGGCGGTACAAGATACCACCGTTGAACCTACCAGAACTAGATGGCGTGCGCCTGAACTTAGCTGACAAAGCCAAATTCCTAGGCACAGTTCTAGATAGAAAGCTTAACTGGAAGGAGAATGTCATCCAGCGCCAGAGGAAAGCGTGCATTGCACTTTACACGTGTAAAAGAGCCATTGGCAAAAAATGGGGGCTCAGCCCCAAATTTGCAGATGGATCTACACTGCGATAATCCAGCCAATTATGCTGTATGGAGTCGTGGTATGGTGGCCTGCGTTAAGAAAGGCAACAAACCTAAATCTGTTAGGGAAAGTCCACAGATCGAGCATGATCTGTATAAGCGGGGCGTTAAGAACAACGCCCAATGAAGCTCTCCAGGCCATTCTTGGATTTTTGCCACTCGATCTGGAAGGGTACCGGGCAGCAGCAGCATCGGCTGTGCGTCTAAGGGAAACGTCCGTCTGGGGCGCAAGCACTATTGGACACTCCTGTATTCTAAGATCTTCCAGCTTTCTCCCTCTGAGCACAGATCGGTGTGCGACCACAACAGTCGGAGATTGTTGTTTTAGAATAAACATTCCCAGCAGGGAAGACTGGGAAAACATAGATCGGTGTCCCGCTACTAATGGCGGCACTTTTATATACACCGACGGCTCGAAGTTGGACGGCAGAGTCGGAGGAGGGGTTTACTCAAGGGATTTGGACCTAGAACTCTCCTTTAGACTACCTGATCACTGCAGCGTCTTCCAGGTTGAAGTTTCAGCAATCATGGACGCCGTGACTTGGATAGGTGAACGCACCATCGGACAGGATATCTGTATTTTCAGCGACAGCCAAGCGGCCATCAAATCCCTTGGCTCTTACTCGTTCAACTCTGAACTGACGCTCAGCTGTCGTCGATCTCTTCAAGAGATGGCCCAACAGAACCGCGTGAACCTCACATGGGTCCCGGGACACAGGGACATTGAGGGAAACTGTAGGGCAGACGAACTTGCCAGGCAGGGCACGACCAAGCAGATTCTTCAAGATAAAGAGCGCATAGGTATGCCGTTTGCCACGTGCAAGCTAATGCTGAAGGAGCATACACTCCGCGAAAGATGGCTACAAGCCTCAGGGTGCCGGATATCCAAGCAAACCTGGCCAAAATGCGATCTTATCAGATCTAGACACATATACGCCCTAAAAAGGAAGGAAATCTCCATATTAATAGGTGTTTTAACCGGGCACTGCCTTATTGGTAGGCACGCAGCAAGGCTAGGCGTTCCCTACCGACGATGCTGCAGGAGTTGCAAAGATGATGAGGAAGAGGAAACGGTGGAGCACCTCATCTGCAACTGCCCGGCCTTAAGCGGAGCGAGAAGGCGCTCTCTGGGAGTTCCCTTCCTGGTTAGCTTAAGCCAGGTCGCGGAGCTAGACATAAAGGACTTGATGGCCTTCATCAAGTTATCAAAATGGTTCGAGGAGGGGTAGCGGTGTTGGTTAGGAGTGTCAGTCCCGGGTTTCGGCTATATGGAGAGTCCCGACAGCACTGGGATTTTCCATATGGCCGGGCCCGGGACTGACTTTCCTAGTGTTTGGTGGTATCACAACGGGCCTTTTATTACTGGCCTAGGTGTAGCTTTGCGGCAGCCACTTCTACCTACCTACATACCTAAGTGACAGCTTATTTTTAAGACTCCAATCAGCAAGATTGTTGAGTTCGCTTTGTAACCGAAGCGCGTCAGATACACATGTAACTCTAGAATACAATTTCAAGTCATCTGCGTAGAGAAGAAATTGTGAGTGGTTAAAGCAGGACCGGATATCATTGATAAACAGTACAAAGAGAAGCGGGCCTAGAATACTACCCTGCGGTACTCCTGAGGTTACCACAAAAGAGTAGGACGCACTACCAGCAACATCTACAAACGTTGTTCTGTTCGTGAGGTAGGATCTCAACCACAGAAGAAAGACGGAATGGAAACCAAGGAGCTCCAGCCTGTGTAATAAAATATCATGAGAGACTGTATCAAAGGCTTTAGAGAAATCGGTGTAAATGGTATCGACCTGGGATCCACTCTTAAAGGCCGACAAACAGTATTCTGAAAAACCCGCAAGATTGGTTACGGTGGAGCGACCACAAACAAAGCCATGTTGGTTGGGATCGATAATTTCTTTGACTGCGAAGAATATCTTATCTTTTACCACCTTCTCAAAAAGTTTTGAAAATGTAGTTAATTTTGAAATCGGGCGGTAATTTCTGACATCATTTTTATTGCCTGATTTGTGGATGGGTGTAATGGAGCTCACTTTCCATTTGTCGATGAAAATGCCAGAGGAAAGGGAAAGGTTAATTATGTGAGATAAAGGTAAAGCTAGAGATGAGGAGTATTTCTTAAGGAAAAAAGAGGAGAGACCATCGGAATCGTTTTTAAGAGAGGCTTGACACGTTCAATTTGCGCGACTTCTTTTTGTGCGAAAACCCCGCATAGGCTAATAATAGCACAGCAAAATCGACTTCGATAATCAGACCAGCATCATCTGGATGTTTGCGCTCAAATTCGAGTGTGAACATTTGACGTTGTTTTTTAAGAATAATTTATTTACAATATTTTTGACTGAAACAAAATAAAATTGACATTGTCAAATATATTGCCATTCTTAAAAAAACAGTGAACGTAGTAGATTTTTAAATGACACAAATTTATTTTTATCGGGAAGATGAGAAATTGAAAATAATTAAAGGCCACTTTAAAGTGAGGAATAGTTTATCTGCCCGATAAATAAAGTTCACTTTATCGGGTGGATGAGATAATGGGACTAAGTCTTATTAATTTATCATTTACTCAAAACTGAGTTAAAAATACTGGGTCTATTAAAAAAAGCGCCACCTTATTAATTTATCATTTACTCAAAACTGAGTTAAAAATACTGGGTCTATTAAAAAAAGCGCCGCAGTCCAAATTTTCATTTTTTATTTTAATAAAAATTTAAAATATTTAGCCTTATTAGTCTAACTTTACCCAAAACTGAGGTAAAAATAATGGGTCTATTAAAAAAAAGTGCCGCAGGTGCCTTATTAATTAATCATTTACTCAAAACTGAGAAAAAATACTGGCTCTATTAAAAAAAAGCGCCGCAGGGGAAAATTTGGAATTAAAATCGCGCGATTTTTAATTCCAAATTTTCATTTTTTATTTTAATAAAAATTTAAAATATTTAGCCTTATTAATTTAACTTTACTTAAAACTGTTTTAAAAATACTGGGTCTATTAAAAAAAAGCGCCGCAGTCGAAAATTTGGAATTAAAAATCGCACGATTTTTCATTCAAAATTTTCATTTTTTATTTTAATAAAAATTTAAAATATTTAGCCTTATTAATCTAAAATTTACTCAAGGCTGAGTTTAAAATACTGGGTTTATTAAAAAAAGCGCCGCAGGAGAAAATTTTCATTTTTTTTAATAAAGGAATGCAAAGATTTAGGCCCGTTATCTCATCTTACCTTTAGTTTTAAAGGTCACTTTATCGGGCATATAAGTGTATTTCCGTTTGCTCAAGTTACCTATAATTTATTGGGCAGATAAATTTATCCGCCACTTCATCTGCCCTTTAAAATTGGTTGTTAACTTTAAATTCAGGCATTGCCAGCTATTTTTTAATTTTATTTACATTTTTGTATTTTCTGACATTTCAAATTATTTTGAATTAAATACGAAATTATCAAAACTAAAAGAATTAAAATGGAACAATCGCGTTTGTTTTATATAAATAGCTTGGAAGAAGCTTTTGAAAATACGGAACCAAGAAATATATCCGCAAGGGTATACCGTCAGAGAGCAGAATATTTGAAGAAATTCGGCGAGGACGATTTCGTTAAAAGGTTCAGAATTTCAAAAACGTCCTTCCGATTAGTTCTGCGAAAAATTGGCTATAAGTTGCAATCTTTTACCAAAAAGTGAGTATCTATTAAGATAATTGTATTGATAAAGCTCTAAATATATTGCATTTCGCAGATCGATGTCAATAACTCCAGAAACCAAGCTGCTAATAGCTCTTAGATTTTGCGCAAGTGGCAACTTTTTGATAACAGTCGCAGACTTTTGTGGAGTGAGCACTTCCACAGCAGGTCGTGCAGTGAAAAAAGTCTCGGTAGCATTGGCACAATTATATAAAGAGTTCATTAAATTACCCACGGACTCGATTTCCATGGAACGAACCATAACGACTTTTATAAAATAGCCAATTTTCCTAAAGTAATCGGGGCAATTGATTGCACCCATATTCGAATACATTCGCCAGGAGGTAACAGTGCAGAGACTTTTCGAAATCGGAAAGGATACTTTTCTTTGAATGTTCAAGCAATGTGCAATGCAACTTTGATGTTTCAAGATTTGGTAGCAAGGTGGCCTGGATCCGCGCACGATAGCAATATATTTCGAAACAGTCGGTTGAAATTTAACGTGGAAGACGGTGTTTTCAAAAGTAATTTTATACTCGGTGATAGTGGCTATAAGCAAACCAAATACATGATGACCCCATTATTGAATCCAGCTAGTCCAGCAGAAAGTCTGTACAACGAATCACAAATACGTACAAGAAATGTAATCGAGCGAGGCTTTAGAGTCTGGAAGCGGCGTTTCCCTATCCTCTCTCTCGGCCTAAGGACATCGATGAGCACAACAATGGCTGTCATTGTAGCGTGCGCTGTCCTTCACAATATCGCTATCCTTTCAAAAGACCCACTTCCCCCAGGGAATGAATTTGTTGTACCAGAAATTGCAGAAGATGTCGTAAATAGCTCTGATGAAAGGAGGTCGAATTCATTAGTAAGGGCCAAATTAATAGAAGACTACTTTGCAAAGTAAGTTAAAATATTCTTAATACTTAGTTTAGCCGTCCATACTAACATACTTGTTTCTTTTAGATTATAACAAAAAAATTCAACAGCTAACCAGAAGGATTCATACGTCACTGCTATATACATATGTATGAAGTTTAAGCCATTTTTATGTACATATCTAATGCAGAAATAAATGGTTGAAATTAATGGCCTTCTTATCTGAAAGACGATATGAAAAAAAGAGATATATGGAGTATAGAGTAAGAAAGGATAAATGGGCAGGAAACAATTGTTTCAGGTGCAGTAGAATGCATTTTTCGGCAGGACGTCTGCTGGGTCCTCAAGTATTTATAAATAGATCACGTATATCGGTTTATTTCGAATACAAGTTTGAAGTCAATCTTTTAATTATTAAATGCATTGATTTTATTAAAACATTTCTTCTAGGTCTTACCCCTTGAAAAGTAAGTAATTGATAAGAAAATAAGCCTTGCAAAAAATAACCGCTGTATCTTAACCTATAGAGGTCGCTAGTTTTTTTAAATTCTTCCATAGATTTTTTACTCGTTTCCCATAATTTATCTTTATTTTCTTTAAACAATGAAGACGTTAAGTATTTGTATTTGTTTATTTTTTTATGTAGAAAGAGGAGTTCAGGAGAAAAACTCCAAAAAATAAAAAAAATCTCCCGAAAAAGTATAAAAATTTTGACTGCACTTTTTTAATGTTTGATTAAGTTTCCTGAACTTTTTGAAGCGGCACAATTCAAAATCAAAAAGGTCTATTTCCAATTTTCCTGGACGGCCAAAACCGAATATTTTATGAATTTTTCATATTTTATTTAATCTATTTTTTAAAATTACGCACAAAATAGAATGAATGAATTTAAAACATAATTTTACACCTCATTTTTCGCCATATCGTGACAAAAAACTATGGAACGAACAAATGCAAAACCGTGATCTACACTTTGGTCAAAAATGAGATTTGCTCACAACGGTTTTGCGCAATAGAATGTTAAAAAACGACATTTGAATTTGACCCAGTACATAGGGGTTCGGGCTCAAGTTCTTTGTTCCTCTTAGATTGGCAGCATTTACGTAGTTTGTAGTTTTCCATTTGTTCGTTACATGATTTTGCATTTTTACCGACAATATATCGAATAACAAACATTTATTTTCATTAGGAAAAGCATAAAGGTGAATATTGGAAAGGAAAATTAAAAAACTCGAAATATTATGGTTAAAATAATTCATTATTTCAAAACTTGTTTGAACTTTTTTATGGTGCTAAAAAAATTTAAAATACAGATTGATTCAACTCTTTAGTTAGTACTACGAGTATTGGCAAAAATATTGTAATGCTAGTATGTGAATTATAAAAGCAAGTAAATTTCGAGTGTGTTATAGGTTTTTATAAAACGCAATATATATGGACATTAAAGAGCTAGACTGTTCTTTATTCTTTCGGAACCAAGCTCTAAGGCTTTGTTTATATCAAAAAATAAGGCTCTAAATATATAAGCCCTTAATTATAACGTATGTAGTGCCACATCGCGTTTTTGCATTTTCCATATTTCGCCCTTTTTCTTAACAATCTACACATTTTTTAGTTTATTTCAGAAAGTTACAAATTATATTCAGAAAATTGCAATTAAGTCATACGATTTTGTTATCAAAAAATGCCAAAGAAATTTTGATTCGGCTTATATATGTATTAGGGTGACTCAAATAAAAAAAAATTGATTTTTATTTTTCGGTCTTACCCCCTGAAACTTTAAATATTGATGAGAAAATAAGCCTTGCCAATAACACAGTGCAACAGCCATTTTACACTTTTGAAGCGACCTAGTAGATATTGTTGTTGTTGTTGTTGTTGTTAACAATGCATTGCCCTGTCTAGAGTGTATGATCATTCCGAAGATCTTCATCAAGCTCTTCTAAGGGGAGTCCAAGGAAACGTGCAGTTTCAACAGGGTTTGTCCAGAGGGACAGAGGGGTTAGAAGAGTAGGTTCAAATGAACAATTGAAGAGATGTAGAGTATCATGGGGGGTCCTACCACATGCAGGGCATGTGTTTGAGATTGTGTCATTAAGTCTGGACAAGTAGGAGTTTAACCTTACACTATATCCAGACCTAAGCTGTGCCAGGGTAACTCTTGTCTCCCTTGGTAAGGTGCGTTCTTCTTCAGCAATATCCGGTGGAGGAATGTTCAGAACGGGGTTCACAGGTAGAGATCCGACAAAAGTATCTACCGACTCGGTGTGGATGTCGGTTAGAGCCCGCTTATGATTCTGCAGATCAAACGGCAAGGTAATATGATGCCGGATCTCATCATAATGTTTACGGAGATGTTTCCTTATGTCTCTCGGGAGCGGATCTATGTCCAAAAGATGACGGTTTGGATGTGCTGGCTTGTGGCAGTTCAGAAGGAATTGCTTGCTCAGCATTTCCGCATGCTCTTTTACATTGAGCAGTTTTGCCTCCTGATGGAGGTGAGACTCGGAAGACATGAGGAGACATCCCGTAGCAGTTCTGATGGCAGTATTTTGGCAGACTTGTAACTTCGTCCAGTTGGTGTTATGTACATTAGGCGACCATATGGGTGCAGCATAGTCAAAGACTGGTCGGCCAATGGCCTTATATGTAGTCAACAACGTTTCTTTGTCTTTTCCCCAAGTACTGCCGGCAAGTGACTTGAGGATCTTGTTGCGACCACGTACCTTTGAGACCATTGCAGACACATGACCAGCAAATGAGAAAGTATTATCCAATGTCATCCCTAATAACTTTGGGTGGCTGACAGTTGGTAGCTTAGTGCCGTCAACGAAAATGTCTAATTCATTTCTCACCTGGTGCGTCCACGTCGTAAAAAGCGTCGCCGTTGATTTAGTCGGAGATATCGTCAGATCTCGCTCTGTGAAAAACCTGGAAAGGTCGCAGAGGTAACCGTTGATTTTATTACAGAGTTCATCAGTATAGGGGCCCTTCCCCGTCGCCATTATTGTACAGTCGTCAGCATAAGAAACGACGGAGACACCCTCTGGTGGTGGGGGCATCTTCGATAGATAGAAATTAAACAGTGTCGGGGATAGGACACCACCCTGTGGCACCCCCTGTCTAATTCGTCTTGGTTTTGATGTTGCGAGTAGATATTGTTCATCTGGTTGAGTTATACACGAAACGCCCTTTAAAATGTTTGTAACACCCCCAAAATCTGGTTTTAAGGCCAAAAAAGGGTTTTTTCAGAGGCATTCATTACTTAATTATACCATTTTTTTGGGAAATTACTGCAAGTTAACCAAAATCTGATATTTTGGTCCCAAGCGCCCTACAGGAGTACTGTGTTCAATTAGGCAGGTCGATTTCAAAATCGCCCAAGTGAAAAATAAAATCGTATTTTAGGGATCAAAATAAGTTACTTTACCTAAGGAAGCATACTTCTAAAACTAATTCTGATGTCTCGACTTTTTGCTTTTGTCCTTGAGCGCAAAAGTTTGAAAAATCCTTAGTTGACCCATTTAGAATGCCCGAATCGTGCTCAAATGTATCACCGACCCCAACTAGCTTTGAAGGGCTGACGGACCCATGGCGGTGGCACACCCCCTAAACCACCACCTGGGGAGTTCCCCACACAAACATTTAAAAAATTAACCATTTTTGGCACTTTTTATGAAAAAATCAATGAAATGGCTATGTTTTTTAAAGTTCTTAAGAGAAAAATGAACTCCAGAAATAAAAAAGATAATCGCTTAGCTGATTTTATCACGTAAAGTGTCAAAAATTGTGATTTGTTGATGTTTTTGTATGGGGACCCCAAAGGTCTTAGGGGGTGCGCCACTGGCATGTTTGGGTCGGCCTTAAAAAGTTAGTGGGGGTTGGTCATACATCTTAACACGGTCGCGGCACTCTAAATGGGTAAACTTAGGATTTTTCAAACTTTGGCGCTCAAAGTCAAAAGTATGTACAAAGTCGGGACATCACAATTGGTTTTAGAGGTATGCTTCCTTCGGCAAAGTATCTTATTTTGATCCCTAAAACACAATTTTCCTTGTCACTTGGGTGAATTTCAAATCGACCCGGCGCTTGAGACCAAAAAATTTGATTTTGGATTATGCTGCATATCTTGAAAACTTGAAGTCATTTCCAAAAAAATAAAAGTGGTATAACTAAGTAGTGAATGCATATCGATGACACATTTCCAATAAGGTTCAATCATTGTCAATTAGTGGCAAAAAATGGCTTCAAACCGGTAAAAATTAAAAAAAAATTTAACTCGCGTGAAAAACATGTCATAACCTTTTCAAATGAACAAAAGACTATACATACATATTTCTAAAGTGTGAACAATTCTCTACCCAAAACCTTTATGATTTCAAATCGGTTGAAAGCTTGATTTTTATTGATTTTTTTTCAACGAAAACTCTGAAAAAACGGTTTTTTGACCTTAAAACCAGATTTTGGGGGCGTTAGAAATCATTTAAAGGGTGTTTCGTGTATAACTCGACCAGATGAACAATCTCTACTAGGTCGCTTCAAAAGTGTATTCCATTTTTTCTTTTTTGTCGCACTGTGTAATTAGCGCTCTAACTTAACCCTTAGGGATGGCTATTTTTTTCGCCCTTTCCCATACATTTTGTATGGGGAAAATAGCATTTTTTTCAAAGGGAATTTTCCTTTAATTTTTGAAACTTTTTTCAAAATAATTTTAAATACTCTCAAAGTTGAAGCTTTGAAGCTTCCAAAATGGTTAGCCATATGCGATTATCTTAACTACAAAAATAATTACAGCCATTTAAAATTTACTTTATTTTATACGTGTTACTGTGTATGTGTGTGCAATAGCACAAAACTCGGTAATTTTTAAATGGCTGTAATTATTTTTGTAGTTAAGATAATCGTATATGGCTAACCTTTTTGGAAGCTTAAAAGCCTCAACTTTGAGAGTATGTAAAATTATTTTGAAAAAAGTTTCAAAAACTAAAGGAAAATTCACTTTGAAAAAAATTCTATTTTCCCCATACAAAATGTATGGAAAAGGGCGAAAAAAATAAGGGTTAAGTTAGAGCGCTAATTTTTGCAAGGCTAATTTTCTCATCAATACCTAACTTTTTAGGGGGTAAGACCAAGTCAACATTTTTTTTGAATCACCCTAATATACATACATATCTACATTATGGCTAATTTTTTATGCTACTTAAACTTAATTCCATTTTCTTTTCCTGCACTTGAAGTTGTAACAGCTCATTCTTCAGCTTCAGGCCTATGAGCTCTTGCTCATGCTTTTCTTCAGCTCGCCGATTTTCCTCTTTGTAAAAATTTTGTTGTAGCAACCTGAGCGCAACTCTCTCATCATCAACATTTCGCTTTCGATGGGATAATCCGTCGACTTTCAGTTTTTTTGACTTTGGATTTTGCAGGTTGTTTGGGTTCCAGGAAGACTACCCCTCATTCTCATCCATTTTTTCGGAGATCACGTTTTCCTTGAATTAAATTAAAATATTCTCAACAAGTTTGAGTATTAAAGGCATAGGTTTTACCAGGTTTTGTTGGTTTTTTGGAGTATTTGTCGCACTTGCACGTTTACCACAAGAACTTTTATTTAGATCAATATTGATTTCCGGTGCAATCGAGCCCTTAGCAAACTTTAAATAATGATCAGAAACGGTTGGGAATTTTTTTTTAGTTTAATTAGGACATAATAAACTCAATTCCGTGAACAGAAAGTCAATATGTCGTTTCGTTTGCCTGCCAGGTGAGAAATAAGAAACAGTGCCTCAGGGCACACTTACCGTTTAGAGCGAAAAAAATTAACACGTACAATTTTTAGAAAGGAACAATGTTTTTATTGAAAACAGTTAAAACAAGCAATGAATATAAACAAATAGATTATTTCTTTGTATGATATTCCCCAGAGGCACTGAATGCAGTCCTGAGCATTCTACCGGTTGACTTATGCGATAAACTATCTGCGGTATACTCAGCATTGCGACTCGGGAATTTACCAGGATGGAAAGCCCTTGGAGAAGGTCACTCTTCCATCCTTAAAAATCTCCCTGTGTATAGTTCGGACTATTGTATACCGAAATACTGTTTCGAGGAGAAATTAGATATTATAATAACTGAAATGTAATATCGGGAGAGAGGACCTCCTCATGACAACGGTTCAATCCATGTGTACACAGATCGTTCGAAACTTGATGATTGGGTGGGCGGAGGGGCTTACGCCGCTCAGTTGGGACTTAATTTTGGCTTCCGACTGCCTGACCACCGCAGTGTCTTCCAGGCAGAAGTGGCCGCTATACAGGAAGCTGTAGAATTACTGAAGACAGTGAACATCAATAGCGGTGATGTATACATATTCTCTGATAGCCAAGCAGCCCTCAAGGCGCTGGGGTCTTCACATGCAACTCCAGGGCTGTGTAGAGCTGCCGCAAATCTCTCAATGATATGACTGAGCAACTCTCAATTCACCCGGTATCGGTGCCTGGACTCTGTGGCATAACGGGAAACGAGATGGCAGACGACCTACTCAAACTCAGAAGGGAGGAACTCTCATTACTTATGGTACTTCTCACAGGGCATATAGGCTTAGGCAGACATGCAGAAAGGTTGGGTCTTCCCTTTAACGACTCCTGCAGAAGCTGCATAGACGAGAAGGAGCCTGAAACAGTGAGACATCTTCTATTTGAAGGTCCCGCACTGTGCGACATTAGGTTGAAATATCTGGGGTATGGTATTTTCTATCATCTCGGCGAGTTATCAAGAATTAAGCCAAAGGATATTCTGCGCTTCGGGGAATCCAAAAAAAGGTTTGAGTAGGGGGTCATTTAGATCCATGTGGTACCACAACGGGACCTACTTGTCACTACCGATTCCATTATTTCATGGATTTCTTCGTCCGATAACTTCGACAATTTCACACGCGACATCGTACAGAGGTTTAATAATAGTATATTTGTATTCACTTAATGAAAACAAGTTATGAAATAAAAGTAAAACCGACTATAGAAAGCACTTTTAAAAAAAATCAATGTGCATAAAAGTTCGCGCGGACCGACAACACTGCCCTGAGGCACTCATTAGTTTTTGCACTGCCGGGCGGAAAATTCCACTTCTTTTAAAACTTTTGATATAAAATCAGCAAGTTAATGAGCACAGCTTTACGAAAAAAAATTATAGAGCTCAGCGGACTTCTCAAAAATAAAAAGTTTTGATATTGAAAATAATAAATTTCTTTATAAAAAAAACGACCTTTTTCTCGACCTGTTCGCAGAAAACTGAGTATAGAAGACAAACGGTCCACCGGATTTTATTTTAACTTGAGAAAGAAATTTCCCTAGAAATATGGGAGAGAGAGTTACATTCATTTTTTTAAGAAAAAATAATTTTTTCATACGGAAATCTTGATTTTTGTGATGCCTGCCCTGGGGCCGTCTTACCGGTTAGAGGGTTAAATCAATAGTCTTCTCGGGAGCAATGGAACCCTCAGTAATTTCATTGATATCAATATTGTACTCCGGTGTACTGGAACCATAACGTTTATTTGGATCAATATTGTTCTTCGGTGTACTGGAACGGCCTACATGAGGTATGAGGATATAGTATTTTAAGTCGTAAATAGCATATTTTTTATTCATTGTTTTAGAGATCCTTGCCTATCCCTGTTATCTGGCTGAAGTTTTTGTCATATTTAGGACGGAGTCTGAAAATTCCTGATACTACGTACGACAGACACATGTGTACAGATCGGCCATTTAAAAACAGTCATAGTTGCACAGAGCCGCTTAAACAAGTGAACTCGAAGTAAAATTGAAACAAACTTCCCCGAGCTGGGGTGTCTGGCCGGAGTCCTGTCATCGTTACTGGTCCAAAAACAATAAAAAATACCTCAGGGTGATATTCTATGACATATTTGTGAAAATAATCTATATATGTATAGACGGCTAAAAAAATGAACCTAAATTTTAAACCCGTATAAAGTTTAATCAATTTTCAAATCTTTTTGTACAATATTTCAAACCGTCCAAATACCTACAAAGATTTTCAATTTCTTTTGGTTTCGATTTAAAATCTAAATGAAAAAGCAGTCTAAATTTTTTATTTTTGTTTTGTTTAAATATAATTGAATTTTGCCCACAAGAACTTCATGTGCGTCATAGCTCAGCGGTAGAGCAGTCGGCTGTGACTCCTGAGCGTTTTCGTTTGAATCCTGCCAACTGCCACATTTTTTTGGTTTTATTTTATTCTTAAAACTTTTCGGTCTAAAATGTAAACTTTTGTGTTTGAAAATTCAAATTTATTTTTGAAAGCTTATTCAAGATTGAATTTTGCCAACAACATTTATGTGTGCGATGTAGCTCAGTGGTAGAGCAGACGGGCATGATGCGGGGAGTCTTGGTTCGAATTCCCGCCAACGGACAAACAATTTTATCTTTAAAAAATTGTTAAAACATTTCTTGTTTATAATTGAAACCCGATTCATTTAGCCAATTTTCATGAAAACTGGTCTATATTGAATTTGAATCCAAATTTGGTTTCGTCATATATGTAGTCCAAAAAAGTTTAAAATTTAGGTTCAAATTTTTAGCTGTGTATAGTTACACTAATATACATAGAAAGGCCCTAACCAATTTTTTATTTTAGATCGAGTTGCTGATGGTACTATACTATATTGTAGTGAAATATTACAGACAGTGATATTTTTGCTTTCGAACAAGCCATCGTTGCTATGGTTTACTTTACATTCATTTTTTTTCGAGTAAGTTTTCGATCCAAGAAAATATGAGTTAGTGCCTTTCTATATTAGGGTAACGATATATGAGCCCCTTAAAGTAAAAGTGACGTAAGTTCACATTTTTTTGAACTTAGATATTAAAGGTTTTGTGTTGTCAACTAATAAAGGGGTACCCTTAATTTGACAAGCTAGTTCTGCTATTTATTCGGTTGTATTTGGAGCTGTGCAGGCCCGCTTCAAACAATTTATCAAAAACTCATAATAGAATGACTAGGGGGTCCATCCTACCAAACTATATCATTTTAACCATTTACGTAACCGAATTATGTCAATTTAGGTGATTTTCGATATCGAAAAAGGGGGCGTGGTTATCATCCGATTTTCCTCATTTCCAATAGCAACCTACCTTGGCCAGAAAGTAACCTGTATACTAAATTTCATGCAAATATCTCAATTTTTACTCAAGTTATCATGTACACGGACAGATGGACAGACGGTCGTACATGCCTTCATCAACTCCTTTTCAACCTAAGAACTTTCATATATGGAACTCTTTATCTATCTCGATTATTTTGTGCCGTTATGTGGACGAAATTATAATACCCTTGTACTAGCTAAAACGCTAAAAAGTTAGGAAGGCGTGGCACCTCCCAAACAAACCTAATTTTTTAACCTGACTATCTCTAAAAGGGTTTAAGGTAGGGACCTGGAAATTGGTGTGGTGATAAACGATATCATTGCCAAACTAACGCAAAAAAAGGGAATTATAGGAGAACGGGGCGTGGCACCTTTCATACAAATTTAATTTTTGAAGCTGAGTATCTATAAAATTGGTGTGGAGATAAACGATCCCATGCTTATGAAAAAATACCTTAGTTTTGGGGAAAAGGGGCGTGGCACTTTCCATACGTACTTAATTTTTAATTGTTTCCCCTCATGCTGGCTTGGAAATGTATACCAGGAATCGATCTCGATAGAAAGTTTTCCCATAAAATCTAGATTCGTCTAAAAATTCAACAATTTCATGTTCCAAACTAATATGTCACTTACGCGGTTTTTGCATACATGTATGCATTTAAAAATTATTTTGTACTTACAACAACTATCAGCATCGAAGGTATTCTGCATTCCGGCAGGATAGTCACCCATAAGTGCTGCAACTCTCTCGGTGGTAGCGCTTAAGGTTGCATTTTCACTGCGCCCTCCACCTGTTCTGTAGGTACTTGCCTTTTCCGCTGCTATTTGCACCCTGGACCTTCGTTTGAGGCTTTCAAACTTATCCTTCAAAGACTTCGGATCACGATGAAAACCGCTCTGGGAACTAAATAGTTCCGCCACTTTCTTCCAGGCGGTTTGCTTCTGCTTCCAGGTAACCGCGTCTGATTTTTTATTCTCTAAGATGTGCCGATGGTCTTCCACGAGCTCAACCAGAAGAAGCTCTTCATTTTGGGAGAAATTCTTTCCTCTTCTCCTTTTTTCTTCCATTTTTTTCAACTTTTTATTTTTATTTTTTTTTTTAAATCACAATTTATTTATAATATTTTTTTGACATAATCAAAATAACTGACATTTCATTGTCAAATGTATTGCCATTCTGAAAAAAAAACAGTGACGTTGCCGTATTTTCATCAGCTGCAAGTTTATTTTTATCGGGAAGATGAGAAATTGAAAACAATTAAAGGTCACTTTAAAGTGAGGAATAGTTTATCTGCCCGATAAATAAAGTTCACTTTATTGGGTGGATGAGATAATGGGCCTTAATAATTTTTATTATTTTATTATTCGAGAACTTTAAATTTCCGCACGGCATTATCTCCTTTTGTCAACACGGGCGTTATTTCTTTTTCAAAAGGGAAATAACGCCCGCTACAAAAAAAAAATAAAAAAGCGGGCGCTATTTCCTTTTTAAAAATGAAATTACGCCCCCGGGCGTTATTTCCAATTAAAAGGAAATAGTGCCCGCGGGCGTTATTTCTCTTTCAAAAGGAAATAACGCCCGTTATCAAAAAGAAATAGCGCCCGCGGGCGTCATTTCTTTTTTAAAAGGAAATAACGCCCGCGGGCACTGTTTCCTTTATAAAAGTCACTGGAAATATACTTACTTGAGAGTGATGCCCAAAGAACGGAAAAATTTTCTTCAGAGCGCTCAAAACAATATTTCACCGTTTTCTTTCACCTTGTAAGCCACATTAAGGCCCACGAGGGAGTGCATCGTTTTTCCTAATCCATAAATTTGTGATTCTCTTCAATGAAACTTTGCAAGCAACTCTACCCGTCGAATTTTCAAAAATGCCTCCCTTAAAAGTGGGCGGTGCCACACCCACTTTAAAAATTATAACAAAAAACCATAATAGAATGACCAGGGGAATGCATTTTGGCCATTTCAGCTACCGAGATATGTCCATTTATGTGATTTTCGAAATTTTCGATTTCGAAAAATGGAACGTGGTCATCATCCGATTAGCCCATTTTCAATAGCAACCTAAATAGGCAAGAAAGTAACCTGAATACCAAATTTCATGCAAATATCTAAATTTTTACTCAAGTTATCGTACTTACGGACAGGCGGACGGACATGCTTTTTTCAACCTAAGAACTTTCATATTTGGAACTCTATATCTATGTTATGGGGACAAAATTTAAATACCCTTGTACTAGTACGCTGGGTATAAAAATAAAAGAGTCACGTTGAAGATTCCTCCTTCGAACAATGTTTTCTATCCTTCGGACACATTGCTGAAAAAGAGTGAAAAATCAAGTTTTAGCCTTAAAATTAGAAATGCAAATTTGTCGTATTCAGAACCGTACATAAAGCTATAACACTAGAAGAGCTTATGGTATAAAAGTTTTCATTAGCTCCCAGTGAGCACGTGCGCCTTTACTCGCGTCTATGTGGATGGCTTTTTTACCTGTTACAATTACCTGTTTCTTTTAACGCGCCAAAAAAAAAATAAGAGCAAAGAACAATCTGATCAAGGGTAACTTCGTTGCTTTGTAATGCTTTGCATTGCCGACGGCATTTTCGTTCCAGATTATTGCCGGTTTGCATTGCAAGATTAATGGCATTCTGTTTGTTTTGGCTTTCAATTCTTTTTGAGCATGCTTTGAACTTCACTCAGCTCAGTAGTTTTTTTTTACGTTGGATCATACGCATTTGGTCAGCAGGGGCTTTATTATAGCCAGAATTTGCACTTGGCCGTGGCTTAGCTCAGCCAACTTATATGTCGCTCTTTTGGTATTTGATATTGCAGCCTCAAAGTGCATATAACAATAAAAAGTCTTTCAAATACTCAGCACTTGGCAAACAAATGCATCGCAGCCAAGCGATAGCCGCGCATTCCACGATCAATTTCCAAGCATTTTATAGCCCGAAACCGCATTTATATAAACATCTTTACTTACCTATACATCATATAAAGCATCAGAGCGGTAGCGAGTGTTTTGCTTTAAAAAATTACAATTACTTCAGGTATACTCCCTATTTTGCTAGTATACCTTGTACCAATTTCATCGTTCTACCTTAATCAGTTTAAAAATTACGACCCGTGAAATTTTCAAATATGCCTCCATGAAAAGTGGGCGGCGGCACGCCTACTTTTTAAAAATGATCAAAAAATTATAATAGAATGACTAGGGGATTCATCCTACTAAACTATATAATTTTAGCCATTTCCGTTACCGAATTGTCAATTTAGGAGAATTTCAAAATTTTCGATATCGAAAAAGGGCATGGCTGGAGGGCGATTTTATCAAATTTCATCAGATATACTCGCAACGATTCCAGTATGCTTTGTGCTAAATTTCCCCGTTCTATCATAATCAGTCTAAAAGTTACGACCAGTCGAATTTTCAACAATGCCACGCCCACTTTAAAATATTTATGGAATAATCATAAGAGAATTACCAGGGGGATATACCTATAAAACTATATCATTTTAGCCATTTCAGCTACCGAGATATGTCAATTTAGGTATAAGATTTTCGATATCGAAAAAAGGGGCGTGGTACGGACGGACGGACGGACGCACCGAAAGAAAAGTCGCTTGTAAAACTAACATTGTTGCTTTATCAATTTTACATCTCAGCAAAAAATGTTGTATTAATATTGAAAATTATTAAACAAACAGGGTTCACGCTAAATTGTGACAAAAGTTGCTGAATCAACATTAGCATGTATGACATTGTCATATCAATTTTTCAAGTTAATAATACATTACTTCGAAAAGTTTAATTTAACATTAAATATTATGTAAACAACCGGTGTCACGTCAAATTGGTAAAAAACTTGTTGATTAGTACGTCATATCAATTTCTTATGTTAATATACATTTCGACATCGTATTGATATAAAAACTGTTAATTTCCCATTTGTATAACATTCTCATGTTAAAATGGCATAAGCCGCGCTGCAGTTGACATTTATCATGTTCATAACACATTTCGAAAACCTGCTTCACGTAAAAATGATATGGAAATATACTAACATTTGTATACGTAATTGTTTTATTCTTAAATGAAATGAACCGCGTTACAGTTGACACTTAAGTTCGGGCGTGCTGGGAATTTACCCATCGTCGCCTCAGAAAACGAACGGCGAATGTGCAAATTGACCATTTTCTGGTTTTGATGCAGAATAACTAATTCAGGGCTGATCATTTAATTTCTGCAAACCGTTTTTTTTTTCTATCTTCTTTAGTTTTTGAGTTATTTACTGTGCGTTTTGCCGTATGTTACAAAATATAACAATTCGGGTATGCTTTTAGTCGTATGTAGCAGAAATATATCACATACCCAATTTTCCATAGAAATTCATTTTTTGTTATCATTAGAAATTTTAAGCTACGTTTACACTGCACCAAAAGTGACGCATTTGGTCATAAGCATTTGTCGCATTCATGCGTAGCTTAACCTCAGTAACGCGCGCAATTCTTTCAGTCAGCTGTGTATCGTTGAGCAAGCAAGATGGAGCTGTTGTCGCCTGCCCCATTGTGTATCAGTACAAGTGTGGAATCTTCTGCATAGACGTCAAATTTTCAAAGTTAGTTTAACACCTGATGATCAGAGTTGCTTTTTTGGAAAATAGTATCAATTAGCGCCGAGTTGCATTCGATTGCGTAAAAAAAATAGTAGTAAATAAAGGGGTAATAGTTCTCTAAATTTATAAAATGAGGTGAAAAATAATAGTTGAAAACTTCTTAAGTCTGGTTTTCATTAGGTCAAATTTTGAAAATTTCTATCGACTTTATCGAAATAAGCGGTAATTGTCTACTTTAGCTGTCAACTGCCAATAAATTAGATAAAATTATGGAAGGGGACTCTGGTCGAAAAACCGAAAATTGACCCGGCTTCGATACCAAAATTTGGGCGGAATCCATGGTATTTATGTGCAGACCATAATGAGCTGGCAGCCTTCGGCAGCGCTTATAAAAAAATAACCTGGGCTACGCCATCCCAAGTCCGGGGTGTTGCCTGAACCGTGCCACGGTACGCACTTTTTTGGACGTTTTTAGGCGCAGTCTAATGTAAATACAACAACCACATGAAATCTTGAAACTTGGATTGCAAATATCTCCTCAGAGAAGCAAAATATTAAAAAAGCGCTTCCGGATTCGTGATCCTGAGTTCAAACACCGCCATTTTGAGCCCCTTCTCATAATTTTAGCTAATTTATTAGCAGTTGACAGCTAAAGTAGACAATTACCAAATAAGCAACCGAATCTCGATAAAGTCGATGAAATTTACACCTTTTGACCTAATGAAAGCCAGCCTTTAGAGTTGTAATTTATAAAGTTTATTTTACATTTTGAACTTGTAGCACTCGTTTCAGAATTTGTTTGCTACTTCTTAGAATTTGTAAAGATTTAAAAACGTACTGAAAAAGGCAAGAAAAAAATGAAAACTGCTAACAACATTTCACGACAGGCCAATTGCATTATGCTGGCGAAATTTGATGTTGGGACCTGGCTTAATAAATTAAACACAAGCTATCTAAAAAAATTGTGTTCTCATTTTCGAAGTTCGAACATTAAAATTTTTCCTGTAAAATAAATAAAATTTAATCGTTAAGTTTTGTATTTTTTTTTGCAAAATATACCTAATAAAAGATTCGCTTAAAAATTTCCTTACAAGTTGGAATGAAAAAGTTGTGCAACACAGCAACACTTTTTTGCAAACAAGAACCCTGTCTCATTGTTTTAAGGTCCTGCACAAAACCCTGGTTTGCAGAAACCACAATAGCAACCCAGATTTTTGACATGGATGTGTGTTTTGATTGACGTTGAAGTGTGTTTTGACATTTCTGTCAAAGCTACATTTCACACTTTATGTTGTACACAATGCCTGCCCCTAATTTTTTGTAACAAAAAATTGTTTATTTATTTAGTGATTTTTATAAATATATACATACGTACATATACGTTTTTTTTAAGTATGTTAAGTTTTGAATTTAAATAAAAAGACTGTGGACAAAAAGTATGCCTTTTATTTAAAATACATTCATCGTGCTCATATTTTCTAAGTAAAATATGTCTCACATAAAATACGGACGTCAAATTAGAACATTTTTATAAAAAATGGTAAGTCATTTTTTAAAAACCCATATTTTTTAAAGTTTATTATTAGTTTGTTGGCAAAGCCCAATACTTTTGTCGTATGTGCTATGAGTCAAAAATATATTTGTGAGCAGACGTCACATACGACAAATGCATTCTGAATGAAATGTCGTATATCTTCTAAAACTTTGAAGATATTAAACTTATGAAAATAGGAAATAATAATAACTACCACTCTCTACAACTCGTTAAAATTTCAGAAAAAATGACCGCACAGTTTTTGTATAGCTCCGCTCTAAACTTTAAAGTCGATTTTCTCGAAACAGTGTTTTGTAACATACGACGTTCGTTTTCTGAGGCGACGACATATAAGCAAAGATAATTAACATAAAAACAATTGTAAAAGTGAAGTGAAACAGCAGCGCAATAGAGCTGGAAAACTATCGATATTGCCGCCTTGCAATATTTTCGATATTTTCAAAATTGACTATCGATAGTATCGACAAAATTCAAATGGCTTCAAATAACGGCTGATTTGCACGGGTCGATTTTTTGTCGTGCCACCGTATAAATAGCGATTCAAATATCGACAGCAGGTATTGGTTTCCTTTAGCACCCAACTGTTAAAAAACTGGATAAATTTATGGGAGAGGGATCAAAATACGTGTTTTGGCCTCATGATTACAAATCCGGAAGCGCTTTTTAATATTTTGCTCCTGTGAAGAGATATTTGCAATCGAAATTGTCCCTAAAAATTTGGAAAAAGGTGTTCTGCGGAGGAATACTGGGGATGGCGTAGCCGGTGTTGGACCGGCTGAGGGTCGCCAACTCAGAAAGGTGTTCTGCACACAAATACAATGTATCCTGAAGCAAATTGGGAGCAGACCCGGGTCATTTTTCGGTTTTTTGAACATAACTTTTCACTTAAACAAATAATTGAAAAAGCGCTTCCTGATTCGTGATCTTGAGGCCAAAACACGCCTCTTGATCCTTCTCCCATAATTTTAGCAAATTTTTTAGCAGTAGTGTTAAGAAAACTTAATAAATAATTCTTTTTAAAAAAATAATAATTTTTTCACAAAATTTGACCTTCATTCGTGAAACTTTTGAAATTCTAACAAGTGACGCTAGAAATGTGCATACTTTCAAAATGGTCGATATATCGCTATCGAAAAAAAACCATCGATAGTGCCTCACCAAAAAAACTATCGATAGTGCCATCGATTGTTTTCCAGCTCTACAGCGCAAGAGGAATTGGTGCTTCATCTGTATTAAATTTACGAAGGAGCAACTGTAATAACATATAAGAACTTTTAGTTCCTGTGAAATGGGTAATAAAAGTTTTTCTAGAAAGTAATTTTATGTGCTTCTAAAAGTGTTAAGTTTGTCACCTTATCAAATGTATATAAGTGTTTATTTAAAAAATGTTAATAAATTGATGTCAAATAATATCATTTTGATGTGATTCTCATTTAAAATAAAAAGTTTTAGTATGTAGATTCAATGTACATATACATTAAGCTGTTCCTTAAGAACAAAAATTTTTTCGCCGGGCGGAATATGATAGATTTTGCTTTAAAAATAAGCTGTGCAAAATTTCACGCGAATTGGATAACTTTTAGAACTTGCACGTTGCATTTGAAAGTTTTAAAAACTATATGCATTCAAGGTGCAGCAGATTATATAAAAACGTCGATAGCCGTAAACTTGGTACACGTTTATTACGTGAAAAAACGTGCAGATTGCGATTCTGAAGAGGAAAATCAAAAATTCGCTATAGGTTTTGAGATTTCGCAATGTTATTGTTTTTAAAAAAGTGAGAAAACACCATTTTTGTATTTTACGAACAATCTCCAGCTTTGCTTATCCGATCGAACTCCTCTATTCACCGCATCCAAGGTCTTCGATTGCTCTAAAAATCTGCCATATAATGGGTTTCAATCATATGCCCATTAAGAGCTATTAGTAGGTTTAGTCGAGAAATTTTACAAATATCAAGTCACAGTGTCATTAATTGTAAAGTACATCGTAAAGGGATAATTATTTTGCCTTGATTTTTATGTCGTTTTAAAGCTTAATCATTTTGAAATAATTTTCTCGATTGTGAATATCGATATACCAAATGTAGCTACATATATAGTCATACTAAAATGGCTATAACTTTCGTATTTATGAACTGATTTGCAAACAGCTTTGACCAATTTTATTTGGAATTGATTGAGCTTTGACATCGTATCAAAATAAAATTGAAAAGTTTACTAGTTTTCGCTGTATATCAATACATACTACGAGGTGAAATTGTGCTCTATTTCTCTCATTAATCTGCTAATAGCTTCTAACCTGGTCATCTCATTGAAAAGCATTATATGACGGATTTTTAGAGTTATCGAAGACCTTTGATGCGGTGAGTAGAGGGGTTCGATCGGATAAGCAGAGCTGGAGATTTTTTGTCAATTACAAAAATGGTGTTTCTTTCACTTTCTTAAAAACGATAACTTTGCGAAATCTCAAATCCTATAGAGAATTTTCGATTTTTCTCTTCAGAATCGGAATCTGCACGTTTTTTTTCACGTAATAAACGTGAACAAAGTTTACGGCTATCAATGTTTTTATATAATCTCCTGCACCTTGAATGCATATAGTTTTTAAAATTTTTAAATGCAACGTGCAAGTTCTAAAATTTATCAAATTCGAGTGAAATTTTGCACACCTTATTTTTAGAGCAAAATCTAACATATTCCGCCCGGCGAACCCAACATTTGCAAAAAAAAAGTTGATATAAGGAACAGCTTAATGAACATATACGTTTTTCCCGTAGGTGCATCCATTTCATGTCAATTTCACATGATCATCCCTTCAATAATACATGATGGTCATGTTCATTTTACGTTTTTCCCGTAGGTGCATACATTTCATGTCAATATTACATGAGCAAACCTTCAATAATACATGATGGTCATATTCATTTTACGTTTTTCCTGTACGTTTTTACGTTTCATGTCAATTATACGTAAGAATGCCTTCTATAATACGTTTCATATCAATTATACATGAGAATGCCTTCAATAATACATGAATGGTCAGGTTTATTTTACATTTCATGTCAATTATACGTACACGGCTAAAAAAATGGACCTAAATTTTAAACCCGTATAAAGTTTAATCAATTTCTCAAACTTTTTTGTGCAATATTTCAAACCGTCCAAATACCTACAAAGATTTTCAATTTCTTTTGGTTCGATTTAAAATCTAAATGAAAAAGCTGTCTAAATTTTTTATTTTTGGTTTGTTTTAATGTAATTGAATTTTGCCCACAAAAACTTCATGTGCGTCATAGCTCAGCGGTAGAGCAGTCGGCTGTGACTCTTGAGCGTTTTCGTTCGAGTTCTGTCAGCTGCCACATGTTTTTTAGTTTTATTTTATTCTTAAAACTTTTCGGTCTAAAATTTAAACTTTTGGGTTTGAAAATTCAAATTTATTTTTGAAAGCTTATTCAAGATTGAATTTTGCCAACAACATTTATGTGTGCGATGTAGCTCAGTGGTAGAGCAGACGGGCATGATGCGAGGAGTCTTGGTTCGAATTCCCACCAACGGACAAAAAATTTATTTTATCTTTAAAAAATTGTTAAAACATTTCTTGTTTATAATTGAAACCCGATTCATTTAGCCAATTTTCATGAAAACTGGTCTAGATTTAATTTGAATCCAAATTTGGTTTGGTCATATATGTAGTCCAAAAAAGTTTAAAATTTAGGTTCAAATTTTTAGCCGTGTAAGAATGCCTGCAATAATACGCGATGGAAATGTTTATTTGACGTTTTCCTGTACATTTTTACGATCTTTTTTAAGCACATCCATTTCACATAGAAATGATATTTTCGAAATTGTGAAATTGACATTTTTTCTTTTCAGTTGCATTTGGTAAACAAAAAATGTTAATTTTACGGTGGTTTTTGATATTTTTTTTCTTTCGATGCGGACGGACATGCCTTAATGAACTCTTCTTTTCAACCCAAGAACTTTCATATATGGAACTCTATATCTATCTCGATTATTTTGTGCCGTTACGTACTACCGTTATGTGAACAAAATTAAAATACCCTTGTACTAGTACGCTGGATATAAAAATTAATCCTTTATGGTACACCACATGTAAATTGTATATGTTAATTATAACATACGCGATTTTTGTGAAAAACGTTTGGTTAGAGTTTTCTTGCCTTAGCCTATAAAACAATTGCATTCCAACCGTTCTTCACTGGCACCGAAATTTTTTTACTGCCAATAAAATTCTTCTAAATTTGCTACAGAATATTCTTTCGTATTGCTAATTTGAATTAAAGGTAAAATATAAATATTTAGGGTACTCACAGTCCCATATTACCAGCCATGCTAATATTGCCAGCTGGCAATGTTTTGGCAGTTTACCAGGTGTCAAATATTTTGTTTTTGTTTTGCCTGCAAATAGAAGATACCACTTTGTGGCAATATTGCCGCGCTTGTTCCTATGTTTAAATTTGTGGCAAAATTGAAAATTGTCATTTTGCTTTGTTTTCAAACAAAAATTTGTCATGAATAAATAAATTGAAAGGAAAAAAGTAAGTTTTTTTCATATTTGGAATTTAATTAAATAATTTAAATATGTTTATACATAAATATTTTCAGATTTCAGACGTGAAATAACAAAGGCCATGCAGGAGATAAAAGGGGGTGCTCACAGTCGTCAAATGGTAATGTGGCAAACTTAAAACGTTTTAAGTTTAGCAGATGACTGTGAGTGCCCTAATTGAATATTTAAAGCAAAAGTTAATTTACATTTTTTTTTTTTTTTTTGTAATCTGAAAAAGTTGTTTTCAAGGGGGTTAAAATATTTTTCTGTTTGACATAATACCCTGGTTCCGATTGAGAGCAACGCCAAATTCAATCACACTTTGTTGAATACATTTTGGTCTTTACGCTCTAGACAAGTTAAATTTTATCAAGCAATAGACTCCTTGAATATTTTTTTTAATAAATTCCCGTTTTTGGGACAAAATGAAATTACGCCACTTTCAAAAATAATGGCTCATATATTTATTTATGTGGCACGTATGTATTCATATTTAATTTCAATTGGCACATGTGTTTGAGATCGATTTTAAAGATATTTTAGGTACAAACAAACGAAGATATCTACGATATAAAAGGAACAATAAAGTAAAAAAGTTATTATTATTAATTAAACAAAGATTAATGTACACATACAAAGGAACAAAAAATAAATGCATAGGGGTATTTCCATCGTCACTCGCGTTACATAAGAAACAATATTCTACTAGTTAAAATCACTTTACGCTTTACATTTAACATTTCCAAATAATATTCACGGCTAAAAAAATGAACCTAAATTTTAAACCCGTATAAAGTTTAATCAATTTTTCAAACCTTTTTGTACAATATTTCAAACCGTCCAAATACCTACAAAGATTTTCAATTTCTTTTGGTTTCGATTTAAAATCTAAATGAAAAAGCAGTCTAAATTTTTTATTTTTGTTTTGTTTGAATATAATTGAATTTTGCCCACAAGATTTTCATGTGCGTCATAGCTCAGCGGTAGAGCAGTTGGCTGTGACTCCTGAGCGTTTTCGTTTGAATCCTGCCAGCTGCCACATTTTTTTAGTTTTATTTTATTCTTAAAACTTGTCGGTCTAAAATGTAAACTTTTGTGTTTGAACATTCAAATTTATTTTTGAAAGCTTATTCAAGATTGAATTTTGACAACAACTTTTATGTGTGCGATGTAGCTCAGTGGTAGAGCAGACGGGCATTATGCGGGGAGTCTTGGTTCGAATTCCCGCCAACGGACAAAAAATTTATTTTATCTTTAAAAAATTGTTAAAACATTTCTTGTTTATAATTGAAACCCGATTCATTTAGCCAATTTTCATGAAAACTGGTCTATATTGAATTTGAATCCAAATTTGGTTTGGTCATATATGTAGTCCAAAAAAGTTTAAAATTTAGGTTCAAATTTTTAGCTGTGTTGTGATATCGTCACATCTAGCTAGAGGAGCTTTGTTGAAACTGCCAAAAACATTTAATTAAATTAGTAATTAAAAGAAAAAATTGTCCGTCACTCGCATTACAATTTTTAGCTCAGAGATTTTGGAGAATTTTTCGAATCTTAAACTCTGTGAAATAGCTTCCTTGAACTAATTTCTGTTTGCAGAATCGCCGTAACCCTAAATATTGACCAAAAAGTGGGTTTTGACCTTCTGGCACAAGTTCAGTGTTAAGAAGACCAAATTTAGAAAATATTTGTGAATATTTGGTATTTAACTCTTATTTAAAAAAAACCGCGTGTAGCCAGTACACGTGAAAGAAGTTAACTTCTTCAATTCAGAAATAATGAAATATGAATAAGGTGTATTCGAGAATGGTTTAGATTCACAATTTCTTACTTCCGGGAAGTGATAAATTTGAAAATATCTTATACATGGTGCGTTTTCCTTCAAATTCGGTACGTGGGTAGAATTACCTATGCCTAATTAACAGGGCCAAGACGAATGGGATATAGAAGAAGAGGGGCGTGGTAGAAGGAGAGAGGAGAATGAAGAGAAAAAGCGAGGCAGATAGTGTGAAGGCGAAGAAAGATAGGAAGGAGAGTTGTAAAAGGGGGGACACTGATCTCACATTTAGACAGGACGTCCGCCTCTACTACACATATAATATATAAGATTCAAATATTGTATGCATAACTTAAGTTACATTCTAAAGGGATTTACCGATTATAACCAGCTTTAGAACAGAAACTGAAAACCATTGATGAATTAAGAGGGATAGGGGAAAAGGTGCGGGCACCTCACTTTGTTTTTCATGTTGGAAGTATTTATGCTAGTCCCCTAAAATTCAACAGAGTTATATGAGGATTTTATGAAACCACTCGTATAAGGATTTGAAGAACGGGTATAATTGGTACCAGTTCTATCGACTTTATCGAACTTACCTACATGCTAAGCGCTTGGCTTTGTAGATTTTTATTGCGAGTTTGCACAGCTAAAAATTTGAACCTAAATTTTAAAATTTTTGGACTACATATATGACCAAACCAAATTTGGATTCAAATTCAATATAGACCAGTTTTCATGAAAATTGGCTAAATGAATCGGGTTTCAATTATAAACAAGAAATGTTTTAACAATTTTTTAAAGATAAAATAAATTTTTTGTCCGTTGGCGGGAATTCGAACCAAGACTCCCCGCATCATGCCCGTCTGCTCTACCACTAAGCCACATCGCACACATAAATGTTGTTGACAAAATTCAATCTTGAATAAGCTTTAAAAAAAAAATTTGAATTTTCAAACACAAAAGTTTACATTTTAGACCGAAAAGTTTTAAGAACAAAATAAAACTAAAAAAATTTGGCAGCTGGCAGGATTCAAACGAAAACGCTCAGGAGTCACAGCCGACTGCTCTACCGCAGAGCTATGACGCACATGAAAATCTTGTGGGCAAAATTCAATTATATTCAAACAAAACAAAAATAAAAAATTTAGACTGCTTTTTCATTTAGATTTTAAATCGAAACCAAAAGAAATTGAAAATCTTTGTAGGTATTTGGACGGTTTGAAATATTGTACAAAAAGGTTTGAAAAATTGATTAAACTTTATACGGGTTTAAAATTTAGGTTCATTTTTTTTAGCCGTGTGAAAATCTCCGGGGGTCATCAACTCATACTTATTTTTCTTTCTTTTTGTGCGATACCTAATCTCATTTCCGCCATCGTCTGACCATCAAGCACAAAATAAGAAGAAGATAAAATAAAAGTTTTTGGGTTGCGTTCGGTTTGGAAGGCAAAAGCGGTTTTGTGATGCAATTCATCATCATCATCATTTATTGGCGCTTAACCGCCTAAGCGATTTTGGGCGTTGCATATCAAAGCACGCCAGTCATTCCTTTTTAGCCATAACTGACGCCAATTGGAAACCCCAAGGGAGTTCAAGTCATCCTCCAACTGTTGTTTCCATCTCAGTCGAGGCCTTCCCCTTCCTCTGCTGCCGAATTCAGGCGACGATAGGAAAACCTTCTGTGCTGGAGCTTCTTTGTCCATTCGCATAACATGGCCCAACCAGCAGAGCTTTTGGGCTTTAATTCGCTGGACTATGGTCAGATCTGCGTAGAGCTCGTACAGAGCATCGTTAAATTTCCTTCGATACTAGCCGTTGGCATCACGGGAAGGACCATAAATCTTCCGGAGAACTTTTTTCCAAGGGCCATCTCATCTTCTCTTGACATTGTCCATGAATCTGAGCCATACATCAGGAGAGGTATGATGAGAGAGTTGTTAACGTCAGCAACTGCACGCTCTTGTAAAAGATTGTACCATTGCGAATTAGCTCTGCTGCTCGAATTATCTTCTCCAGCATCAGGTTGAAGAAATCACACCGAAAGGGAGTCGCTTTGTCTGAAGCCTCCTTTGGTTTCAAATGGCTCAGAGAGGTCCTTCCCGATTCTGACGGAGCTGTTGGTATTGCTCAACGTCATTTGGCAAAGCCGTATAAGCTTTGCAGGGAAGTCAAATTCAGACATGGCGGCATACAGGCAACTCCTTTTTGCGCTGTCAAAAGCGGCTTTGAAATCGACAAAGAGATGGTGTGTATCGACTATTTTATCATGGGCATTGTCCAGGATTTGGCGTACCCTGAAAATCTGGTCGATGGTAGACTTACCAGGTCTAAAGCCACACTGATAAGGTCCAATCAGTTTGTCTACGATGGGCTTCAGCCTTTCACACAATACGCTAGAAAGAACCTTATATGCGATATTAAGAAGACTGATTCCGCGGTAGTTGGTGCGGTTAGCGGGATCGCCTTTCTTGTGGATTGGGCAGAGCACAGTTAAATTCCAATCTGGAGGCGCTTTGTTGTTTTTGAGCCGGGATATAGCTATCCTCACTTCTTCATAGTCAGGTGATGGGACGACTTTTCCATCGTCAGGGATTGGGGTATCGGGTTCAACGTCTCCCTCGCAATTTTGCAGTGAGGAGAAGTGCTCCCTCCATAATTTAAGTACATTCTGTACGTCAGTTACCAGGTCGCCATTGTTGTTTTACAGGAACTTGCCCCGGTCTTTAAACCTTCCGTCATCATGACATGATCAATCTGGTTTCTTGTTCTTTGATCAGGGGACAGCCAGGTGGCTTGCGAGCAGCGGCGAAGTCAATCAACCCAGTGCCGTTGGGGGATGTTATATCGTGGAGACTGAATTTCCCAACTGTAGGACTGTATATAGCGAGCCGGTTGCTTCAAGACAGACGCCCACTTGCAGCTGCACCTCATGGTGAACAGACGCTGCGCAAAAGACCTCGGTGAGCCCTCTAACCAAGTATGTCAGAGTGGGCCCACCGGGGCTCTCTCTCTTTCTGCCGCGAGCCTAGATAGTTCACGTTGCGCCGAGTGTACGAACGAGGACGCAAGAGTCGGGATTGGGCAAGGTCACACAGCAACCACACCCCATTACACTGTGATGCAATTGCATCGAAGTAATTCAATGCACCATTGAAAATGCTTGAGAAATTGCCAAAAATTATCGAATTTTTAACATTTTATATCGAACTTAAATGATAAATTAAATAAAAACATTTCAAATTGAGCAAAATGTCGTTCGTTGCCTAATTTTTATGTTAGCCTGGTAGCCCAAAATATTTCTTCTTCAAAATTCGAAGCGTAGGAAAATAAGCATCTTAAGCATGACAATAACGCATAAGAATGAGACTTTTGCTTGCTTGTTTTTATGAGCACCTAGGCATACAACTTAAAAAATAAGCTAAAATTACTCCTTCAACTACTAAAATAATCTGCTTCAATTTTCTAGTACCTGGGTGACCCAGCTTGCTCGGTATTCCTCGAAGTTGTCACCAAATACGTGGCAACCCCATAACGCCGCAAGTGGCAACACCCATGCTGAAAAAATTTTAATGAAGCATACCAATAAAATTTCATCCAAATGGGTCAGGCCAGGTGCCAACCCTGCTTGAAATTGTCATATTTGGAATATGGTCGAAACTATCTTTCATTTGATACCCATATTGGCATATCTTGCTCAAAGTTTTAAAAAAATCGAGAAAGGTGGCAACCCTGTAAATCGAAACAATTGGCAACACCCAAGTATATAATCTAAGAATGAATCAAGTTGTCTATATTTCAAACTTTATCCAAATCGGTCAAGCAGTTCTCCAGATATACGAAGCTTCCTCGGAAAGCGGTGCCGCTCTATAACGTTCGCTATGTAGCTTCCGTTATACTCACCGTCATGAGTGGCACCGCATTGTTGTAAACTCCAATAATGTAGACTGTGAACTCTCTGGAAATTCATTCTTGAAATTTGCTCCTTAATTGATGTTTTTTGTTTGTTGCACAATTTTATTAATTTTTTTAGAGAATAAACAAGAAACAAACTGACGCTTTGTAAATCAATTTGAAATATTTGAATGAATTCTCACCGTTATGACATGACGGTGGGAAAAAAACGTTGACCAACGAATTGACACCTTCATGACGGTCGCTATATTTGTATGCTTGCCTCTATATTACATTACGGTGAGCTCACCGTCTTCTTAGTTTGCACGCAATTACTTTTACATGGCAATATTTTTGACAACATACATACTTCACCGCTATGTAACGGCCGCTATATAGCGTCACCGCTTTCGAGGAAACCAAGCCTTCAGTAGCAACCATGGTAGAAGAATATAGAGGTAGTTCTACTTCTTCTTCTTGGTCGCCATTGCCCTCATTTGACATAACCGTGTTAGTGACGTTTCGTTTTGGAAATGAGCTACCGTATTTTCATACCAGAAAAAATTTTGAAGTTTATTGAAATAATTTATTAAATTTCACAATGTAGTGTGTATCTAGAAAAAATATTTTAATATTTGGCTACTTTTAAATAGCAGATCTTCACACATGTGTCGTAAAATGCTATCCTTAAGTAGAATCAAGCATTTCTGGACATCATCTCATGGCAAAAACTTCAGCCAGATACCTCAAGGTTCGGGAACTTTTTTTTCCTATTAATTTGCTTTCTCTTGGTTGTCCCACTTTTACTGTTTTTAAATGGTGGATCTTTTCACATGTTTCGTAGGATACTAGGCTTAAGTAATTTCAATCATTTCTAGACTTCGTCCCATGGCAAAAACTTCAGCCAGACACCTCAAAGCTCGGTATTTTCACTAATTTTTGAATAGGAAATATAATATATCCATAGGGCCGATTTCACAATCTACGCTTGACGCAAACTGGGATTTAATTGACGTATTTTTTACGGTTACTGTCAAATTAATCGCAATTAGCATTAACCGGCTTTTCGAAACAGTCCTTAACCTCTCAACACTTAAATCGAAAGGTTTTGTCGCATTAGTACGACGTAAAAGGTTTTTTAAACGTTATTTTTAGGTAAATATGGTTTCTAATACGCTTTTTTGAAGCAGAGATGTATTTTGAGCCATTTACAAATTTTAAAGCAGCTATATGGATCCTATTTTGTAAGTATTTTTACTTTAGAAAGCATGTTTTTTTCCCATATAAAAAATACCCAAAATTAAAAAAAAAATTACCAAAAAAATTATTTGTTGAGGTGGCAGCGCTCTGTGATCAACTGGCAAAAGATACGAATGACAACTAACACAGTTTATGTCAAAGTGAAAATACCTTTAATTTTTTTATATCATGGTAGCAACCCTTCTTCAAATTATCATATTTGGAATACGGTCGAAAATAACTTTCATTCGATACCCATATTTAATCCAAATTGGTCAAACAGTTCCCGAGATATACGAAAAATATAAATAAATTGCTGTCAGGTGGCAACCCTAAGTGGCAAACCTGCTTGAAATGATCTCATTTGGAATGCGGTCGAAAACACCTTTCATTTGATACCCATATTGGCATATCTTGCTCAATATTTATTGGACCTTATCAGTGTGGCTTCAGACGTGGGGTGGCTTTCCGTAATTCGATAGTCGACGCTCGTCAGCTCGATATTTCAATACTATTAAAATTAATTTGAATATGAAAATGTGTTTTTTGAGAAAAATTTACCTACGCGCTGCAAGAACCAGACAAGCCGACATATGTTTCGATGATACTGGAGTTACATCTCTTCAAGGACTTTTTTCCCGGCATTGTGAGAGTCGAACTCACAACACTGTAGTGACTTGTATGCTAGAAGGTCTAGCACCTTAGGCCACTACCCAGCTTGAAGGTAAACCCTTCTCAGTGTCCATTTATGCATATATTTATACTTCCATATAGAACATTTCTTTAATTTCAATGCTAACTTATATGAAAGATTTGCGAATTTTTAGGACTTGGTGTGAAACCTATGAAAGAATTTTCATACTTAATTAAGCACGAATATTTTTCCATTTTTAACATTTAAACTCTTTGTTGCTTTTTTGACTTGTAGTCTATTGCTGTAAATACCGACGGTATTTACAAGCAATTTTCGGGATTGTATGAAAATGTGTTTTTTGAGAAAAATTTACCTACGCGCTGCAGGAACCAGACAAGCCGACATATGTTTCGATGATACTGGAGTTACATCTCTTCAAGGACTTTTCTTCCCGGCATTGTGAGAGTCGAACTCACAACACTGTAGTGACTTGTATGCTAGAAGGTCTAGCACCTTAGGCCACTACCCAGCTGAAATTAAAGAAATGTTCTATATGGAAGTATAAATATATGCATAAATGGACACTGAGAAGGGTTTACCTTCAGTCGGTATTTACAGCAATAGACTACAAGTCAAAAAAGCAACAAAGAGTTTAATTTGAATAAGTAAAAAATTTGTTTTTGACAAATTTATCAAGAACACAGAATCGTGCGGTTAGTCCATTGTTAAATTATATAAGGTTAAGCAGATTTTGACATTTGCCAAGGCATAGCTTCCTTATTAGAGTTGCATTTACGAAGGATGCAAAAAGGGTAAAAAAATCCCCCTTTAGGAAAATTGTAGTAGAAAAGGAAGGAACGCCGTTCGCAAAATTTCAGGATTTTTTTTTCCGGAAATCTGTCTTTTCCACATTTATTTTTTAAAATTATTAGGAAAATTAAATTAATTTTAAATTTAACTGTAAAAAGCATGCCCTTTTTGTGGATAGCAGTAAACATGTACGAAATAAGCATATAAAATGGTTTATAATTGGATCCTTTTTAATAAATTTCATCAATCGCCGGTATGAAAAACAATCTCTTAACGTCTGTGGCAGCGGTCTCAAGAACTGACCTCGGAGATACAAAGGAGAAAAAAGCTACATCTGAGTTTTCAGCAAAGGGAGCGACCGCGATGGCAACTACGGGTCTGGACTCCCAGGAGACATCTCTCCTCCGTTCTGCGTACTTGGAAAAACGATTGGCCGCAAGGACCCTGAAGAAATATGAGGAAGTTTCGCAGGAAACGATGTCGCCGTTGGTGCAATCTCTGATACCGGATTTCCAAACCACTTATGTGCCAAAGAGGGTAAACGGAAACCCTTTCAAGCGCAAGAGATCGGACGTGGAGTTAAAACCTCACCCCGGAGTGGGCAAACCAAGCTTTGCCGAAGTAACTAAGGACAGGATCCTTATAGGCACTCTTGACTGAGGCAACGACCGTTTGGCCATACCCAAAAACTGGTGGCGTTACGTCCGGAACGAAATCGGTAACGCTCTTATTGACGTTTATTTGAAGACTCCGGGTGGTACAGCGGCGGTCACGGATGCGGGTTGGTACCAGGGACTCATTAAAATAATCGCGTGTGACGACGCATGAACTGTTGCACTGTACAAAGTAGCAGCAGCAATACTGGGTGAAGTCTACAAAGGTGCAAAAATCGAGGTGGTCGATTGGAATGGCATTCCATCCCTGCAGAGCCTGAGAGAATTCTCACGATAGTCCAGATAATAAATCCGTCCCTCTCGACGCTGGACTGGAGTGTCGGGGATGCGTTAGGGCCTGACAGACAAGTTGTCTTCACCATGAATAAGGAGGCACTCGAGCCCCTTAAAAGTTGCAATGGACTAGTGCATTAGAGTGTAGGCCAGATCGTTATCCACGTAAACCGTACCTATGCAGATCGCGCTGCCATCTTCGCTGCTCCGGGGGACTCGAATATCGAAGTACTGTAAGAGGAAACGGAGGAGTCCGACGCGAAAAGCATGTTATCTGCCACAGCACTTTCGCAAAGTGACGTGAACAGCTCAGAGATGGAAGACAGCCTGCTGGACGGGGAAGGCCTCGAAGTCACGGTGGTAGCAACCAATCCTGAGCGCATTATCTCCGATGCTTCAGTCAGCAGGGCTCCCATTACGCCAACTCGTCGTTAAGAGACAACCTCTCATGTTGGTGGTGCTTCAGATAAATCTGCACATTTCTAAAGTATCCTCGGCTGCTTCAAGTAATCGTCTTTCTAAATACGACATGGATGTGTTCCTCATCCAAGAACCCTGGGTCAACAGCTCAAGGATCTGCTGATTGGGGACTATGGGCTTCAAGCTCATTCGAGCTAGCGAGGAGGGCAAGGGCGGAATCTGCATTTTGGCTTAATGTGTGCTGGACTCTTTTCTTATAAGATGCTGGACTCTTTTCTTTGATTTCAATTCAGCTTGAAAAGATGAGCTAACGTATTTGTATGCTGACAAATGGCTGCAGAAAAGGAAAAGTGCTATTATTGAATTAAAATAATAAATTTTCATAAAAATCTTACCAAATAGACAATTTTCAAAATAAAAATAAAACAAACTTCAAAAGCTTTCAGTGTTGCTGTAATTTTGTTCGTATCAAGAATATTGGTTTATACTACCATTTTCATACGATTTTCAAAAGAAGTAGCACTGTCAATCAGACAAGGAAGCACGAAGCCGAGAAGTGTCAAAAACGTCTCGGACTGCTTAACCTTATATTATTAAACAATGGGTTAGTCTATGGATGTAAACTAGACTAGGCCAAAAAAATATCGTTTTTTTATTCAAAAGTTATATTGATTTTATTTTTGAAAAATACTGCTGTTAAAATTACAGAAATTAATATTAAATTCTAGAGGTCCATCAACGATAGTTTATATACCTGACTAGCTGACCCGGCAGACGTTGTCCTGCCACAAATTTATTTCCCTCTCTGTTTCTCTAACCCGATCCCTATATCTATTTTAAACCATATCCCTATCTCCTTCATATAGGAGAAACCACGCCCCCTTTTTCCTTATCCCCAGTTTTTTTGGAGGTGTCCGGGATTGATCTTATATAACTCCTCACAAAATTTCAGTGGTCTAACCTAAATACTTCTAGAGATATGGACTATGGTGCCACGCCCCCTTTTTCTTTATCTCCAGTTTTTTTGGAGATTTCAGTGGTCTAAACTAAACACTTCCCGAGATATGTACTATGAAATATTTAATTTGTATGGGAGGTGCCACGCCCCCGTTTTCTTTATCCCCAGCTTTTTTGGAGGTGGTAGGGGTTGATCTCATATAATCCCTTACCAAATTTCAGTGGTCTAACATGAATACTTCCAGAGATATCGACTATGAAGTATTTCATTCGTATGGGAGGTGCCACGCCCCCTTTTTGGTTAACCCCCAGTTTTATGGGTGAGAATGGTGTTGTTATTCTATAGGCCTGTACCGATTTCCAGGTCCCTACCTTAAACCCATTTAGAGATATTCACCTTGAAGAAAAATGTTTGTATGGGAGGTGCAACGCCCCCCTAATATTTTGTTCTGATTTTATAACATGACCTGCGCGTGGTAATAACAAATAAACCCCCTAAAGGAAGTATATGATTTGGTTCAGCCGTTTTCGAGTTTTAGCGTAACGACTGAACACCATTTCATTTTTATATATATAGATTGTATGGGAGGTACCACGCCCCCTTTTTCGATAACCCCAAGTTTTATGGGTGAGAATGGTGTTGTTATCCTATAGCTCTATACCAATTTTCATGTTCCTACCTTAAACACTTTTGAAGATATTCACCTTGAAAAATTCAGTTTGTATGGGAGGTGCCACGCCCCCTTTTCCGGTTACCCCTTCTTTTATGTGTAACAAGGCTTTTGATACCATATAGGTCTATACCAATTTTCAGGTCCCTACCTTGAACCCTTTCACAGATATTCTGCTTAAAAAATTTGGTTTGTATGGGAGGTACCACGCCCCCTTATTGGATAACCCCCGGTTTTATAGGTGAGAGTGGTGCTGTTATCCTGTAGCTCTGTACCAATTTTCATGTTCCTACCTTAAACACTTTTGAAGATATTCAACTTGAAAAATTCAGTTCGTATGGGAGGTGCCACGCCCCCTTAATATTTTGTTCTGATTTTAAGACATGACCTGCGCGTGGTAATAACAAACAAATCCCCCAAAGGAAGTATTTCATTTGGTTCAGCCGTTTTCGAGTTTTAGCGTTACAATTATATGTACACCATTTCATTTTTATATATATAGATATTTGGTATACCTGAACATATTTTTGTTGGAAATTGAATTCCCTACAAAAGCTGCTTAAACTAAAATTTCCTCAGACTAGCCGTTTTCTAATATTCTAGCCTCAAACACACCGAGCCAAAAATGCCTAATAAAATTAATACACTGAGAGAAATGCATTGAATGTTGTGACAATATCACTATTGATAGCGACGAGTTTGATGCAATATTCATTCAGAATGAGCGAGTTATCAAATATTATTTGCTCCCAATTAAAAGTAAAATGACATGTCCACCATTTCGATATGTTGTACTATTTTTTATATTTATGGATAGAATACTAATATATTTGAACGGCATGTCAATATCTATGGTCGTGATATGAATTTCTATTGTCGGTATATCCATATCCATATTTACTGCATAGTAATAATGGTAGAGACAGCGTATTAATATATATGGGCGAAATGTAAATTTTTCTGGGACGCATAATCATAATAGTTCAACAATTTTTACTATGGATTTTCTAACAATATTACAACTTGTTGGAGCGGTTTTTTAAATTCAAGATTTTTTGAAATTCTTATGATTGAACATTTTTCTAAAAATTGTATAATATGCCGTAGCCGAATGGTAGAATACTGGGCTAACGTGCCAGAGGAGCATGGTTCGAGTTCCACTGAAACCAGATGTCAAATTATATAAAATTTTGTTTTTTTAAACTATTTAGAATTTATCAATAGTTTATATGGATACCATTTCAATAGTGATTTATCAAAAAAGCATTGATGAAACATCCATATTCATTGATGGGACAGAAATATAAATTTTTATTTAATGTGATATCAATAATTATGGATGTTCCATCCATAGATTTCCCTGCGTGTAAGATTGTCTTTATGAGCAGTTTTTGGGCTGAGGGCTAGTCGAAACGACGGAAACGAAAAAAAACGATACGCAAATCTATTTGGT
The DNA here is from genome assembly GCA_964058755.1 of Campiglossa producta. NCBI lineage: Eukaryota > Metazoa > Arthropoda > Insecta > Diptera > Tephritidae > Campiglossa > Campiglossa producta. The sequence continues at coordinate 67,596,043 of CAXKVI010000002.1, forward strand.
TTAATGAGGAAATTCTTATTGATATTATTAAGTGTAATTTCCTCTTATTTCTTTTCGATTTCTTTTCAAGATTTCCTTACACGGAGGGAAATCTATGGATCGAACATCCATAATTATTGATATCACCTTAAATAAAAATTGATATTTCTGTCCCATCAATGAATATGGATGTTTCATCAATACTTTTTTGATAAATCACTATTGAAATGGTATCCATATAAACTATTGATAAATTCTAAATAGTTAAAACAAAAAAAAATTTTTAATAATTTGACATCTGGTTTCAGTGAGAATCGAACCATGCTCCTCTGGCACGTTAGCCCAGTATTCTACCATTCGGCTACGGCATATTATACAATTTTTAGAAAAATGTTCAATCATAAGAAATTCAAAAAATTTTGAATTAAAAAAAAACCGCTCCAACAAGTTGTAATATTGTTAGAAAATCCATAGTAAAAATTGTTGAACTATTATGATTATGCGTCCCAGAAAAATTTACATTTCGTCCATATATATTAATACGCTGTCTCTACCATTATTACTATGCAGTAAATATGGATATGGATATACCGACAATAGAAATTCATATCACGACCATAGATATTGACATGCCGTTCAAATATATTAGTATTCTATCCATAAATATAAAAAATAGTACATCATATCGAAATGGTTGACATGTCATTTTACTTTTTATTGGGAGCAAATAATATTTGATAACTCGCACATTCTGAATGAATGTTGCATCAAACTCGGCGCTATCAATAGTGATATTGTCACAACATTCAATGCATTTCTCTCAGTGTAGAAATATGAAAAAAAAAGATGAAAGAGAAAAACTTCTTATTTTAATAAGATGATCTTAGGGTTCTTAACAAGAACATTTGACTTGTTAATGTTTTCAAAAGGAAATCTTGTATCATCATCAGCAGACATCATGTAGAACAATTATACGCTGGGAAGCAGAAGTACCCGATGGCTCGATGGTAAGCACCTGTGTTCAGCATTCAATATTAGGTAAGTCCAATATTATTTTGTGATGGTTTTGTTAGGTTAGAGAAGAACTGCGGCCTGCTGTGCTAATTCTGATCACGGATTTGGATTTACACAGAGCCAACAATGCCTAATAAAATAGAACAAAAGTCATAAGATATCTCTATAGATTTTCTTCAAGAAGATGTGCTTCTTATTATTGTAGAGACCGTCTTTTTAATTTTATTAAGAATATTTTCTTTTTAATATTTTAAATGAAAAATAAAATGAAATCGCCCTCACCGAGAATCGAACTTACAATTTCCGGAATGATAAACCCAGCTGTTAACCATCAGGCCATCGCTCACTTTTGACTGCCAGCTTCTAATTACCGATATGTGTAGAGTTGTTAATGTTTCAAAGGAAAATCTTATAAATATATTTAAGAAGATTTCTTTTTAACATTTCTAATTAGGAAAAAAAGAGAGAGAATCGAACTTACAATTTTTCGATTGCTAAACCCAGCTGCTAACCATCCGGCCATCGTATACTAATAATTGCCAGCGTCTAACTACACCTTTGTACTAAATGTATAGTTTTTTAATAAGAATTTCTTCTTAAAACCAAAAAGATTTCCCTACAGTTTTTTCTTCGTTTGCACCGTTGCGACTACCCCTTTGCCCAAAAGCTGATCATGAAGACAATCTTATTAATTTTATTAGGCATTTTTGGCTCTGTGTAGATCGCCAAAACACATGAAAATTATTTTATTTAGTTAACAGATCTGTCAACTTTTTGTTTTTTTTTGTGGCTGCGCTATTTGAAGACTGTAAAACTACACCATCGCAGAGAAAGCATATATTAAGCAAAAATATGTTTGAACGTATATGAGAAATGTATATTTTTGGTTATAATATTGATCATACACTGATAAAAATAGTTCTCTCAAATATAGCGAAACCTGCTACACGGCTAAAAAAATGAACCTAAATTTTAAACCCGTATAAAGTTTAATCAATTTTTCAAACCTTTTTGTACAATATTTCAAACCGTCCAAATACCTACAAAGATTTTCAATTTCTTTTGGTTTCGATTTAAAATCTAAATGAAAAAGCAGTCTAAATTTTTTATTTTTGTTTTGTTTGAATATAATTGAATTTTGCCCACAAGAACTTCATGTGCGTCATAGCTCAGCGGTAGAGCAGTCGGCTGTGACTCCTGACCGTTTTCGTTTGAATCCTGCCAGCTGCCACATTTTTTTGGTTTTATTTTATTCTTAAAACTTTTCGGTCTAAAATGTAAACTTTTGTGTTTGAAAATTCAAATTTATTTTTGAAAGCTTATTCAAGATTGAATTTTGCCAACAACATTTATGTGTGCGATGTAGCTCAGTGGTAGAGCAGACGGGCATGATGCGGGGAGTCTTGGTTCGAATTCCCGCCAACGGACAAACAATTTATTTTATCTTTAAAAAATTGTTAAAACATTTCTTGTTTATAATTGAAACCCGATTCATTTAGCCAATTTTCATGAAAACTGGTCTATATTGAATTTGAATCCAAATTTGGTTTGGTCATATATGTAGTCCAAAAAAGTTTAAAATTTAGGTTGAAATTTTTAGCTGTGTACTTGACTTAAAAAGTAAGTATTTTTCCTATTTTTAAAGAAAAAACGCCATTTTTAACGAGAAATCTACTAAGTTAAAATAACATTTCTACTTGACTCAAGTAAATCAATGTACTTAATTCAATATTGAAGACGTTTTTACTAGTTTCAAGCAATTTACGAGCATATTAAGTATAAAAATGTCCTAAAGATCGAAATAAGTAAATATTTTCCTATGCTGAAGAAATTTTCCCCAGTGATTAACTTGATTTAAGAGCATATGTACTTATCTTCGTTGTCGCCGCCCAAAACGCTCTGCCCGGGTAAGTTTCAACGAATTTTATAGCATGTTAAATATAAAACTATCCTAAAGTTCAAAATAAGTCATTATTTTCTTATGGGGGAGGCAACGTGATAAATGTGGCGTAATTCCTTAAAAAGAACAAAGTTTTATTTAGACGCTGGTACGCGTAAGTGTACGATAGCATCATGGTAGACATCTGAGTTTAGCTTTCGAAAAGTTGTTAGTGCGATTCTCTGTGAAGGCAACATAAGAACTCTGTATAATTGGTCTCGTACGATATGTCGAAAAAAAAGAAGTCGAAACTAAAAATGTCGAAAAAAAAATGTCGAAAAAAAATTTGCCGAAAACACAAAAGGTCGAAAAAAAAATGTCTCGAAAAAAAATGTCGAATGAAAAAATGTCGAAAAAAAAATATATAAGATGTAGAAACAATGTAATGAATGATGTGTAAAATTCGCGCGAATTTTACACATCATTCATTACATTGTTTCTACATCTTATATATTAATGTTGAGTATTATTTTTCTAGTGTTTTGCAATAGCTCTTGCAAGCAAATATAAAACCTGACGGTAAAGTTACAAGCACAAACTCTTAAGTTCTTCTCAATATAATTAACAACAACCTCTCAGAAACGAATCTCCGGTTTAAAGATGTCAGAAAAATTTCGATTTTTGGCGACTTTTATAGTCACGTAAATATTTGATGTATGGATACATCGATGTTTCTATAAAAATTGTGAAATTTTGACGTTATTTCGGTTTCTCACTTGTCCAAAAACGAAAGTAAATTTGACCAACATCTTTTCCTTGTTCAAAAATATGCACGTAATTAGAAAAATATACACATATTAGAAAACTAGCCAAGTCTAAGCATCGATGTACATATGTATATAGCGAAACAAATGTACATAGACTTCGCATCAAAGACACATCGATTTATTTTTGCCATTGGTGACTCCAGCATAGTTTAGCTCAATAAGATAACGGTAACTTTCTCGAAATGATCATTACCAAATGATTAGTGTTATGCTTTTAATAAGAACAAATCATAAGTCATTCTCAATCGTAATTTTTACGGGAGTGCCACAAAATCTACAAAAAAAAAATCCAAAATCACAAAATCAAAATCTACAAAATCAAAATCCCCAAATACGAAATCCACACGTTTTCTTAAAAGCAGTATCACAAAATCCACAAACACAAAATCCACAATTTTTGTAATCAATTATTTATAGCCATATACATACATATGTGCACATATAAGGCAATATAGTAGCAATATATAAACATATAGAAATGAATTAATAATGGATTTAAAGAAACAATATATGTATGTAGTAGAGTACTGGACTAGCAAGTTGGGGGTTGCGGTTTCAATGTTGAGTCGCGGCAATTTTTTATTGTAGTAAAAACAAATACAAAGAAAAAAAAATATTTGATTAAATTAAAAAAAAAAATTGCCGCGACTCAACATTGAACCCGCAACCCCCAACTTGCTAGTCCAGTACTCTACCGCTCGACCACATATGTCTTGTAAATTCAGCGCTAAAGGAGTAATATATACGCGGCAAAAAAATTCAACATTGTATTGTTATGCACAGAAATCATTCATTCATTAATATGTATATACATATATGTAAGTAAGTATTTATGATGCAAAAAAATGCAAATATTACCGTTACCTTCTTACAATCACTTTACCAGCGTTCGGACTTAACAAATTGGTTTGCTCAGTAGATATGAGAAACACTTTCTTGAAAATTTATGTGCATATGAATATAAACATGTACGTATTTGTAATATTTGTAATATAAAAAAACTTATTTTGTGAATTTATATGAAAACAATGCAGTTTGTATTTATTTATGTTGCTTAAATTTATGTTTATTAGTGTTATTGTGAGTACTGCATTTTCATTTATTTACTTATAAAATACTTATTAAATCCTTATACTTAAAATATCTCGAGTTTTAATTTCGATATAAAAAATACAGAATACCATATTTCCTGTGTGAAATAAATTCAAATTAGGTTTAAAATCGCGGCGATTTTAAACCTAATTTGAATTTATTTCACACAGGAAATGTGGATTTTGTGTTGTGGATTTTGATTTTGTGGATTTTGATTTTGTGAATTTTGATTTTGTGGATTTTGATTTGTGGATTTTGATTTGTGGATTTTGATTTTGTAGATTTTGTGGTACACCCAATTTTTACATGTGCAGTTTGTAGCCCGAAAATGTCTGAGAATATTTCTGTTGTTACCTCTAATAAGGGGAAAATTTGAATAGGCTTTGTATTGGAAAATGGTTGAAAAGTTCTTGATAAGAGGTAAGGAAGTGATAAATAATTGTATACTGTCATAAAACACGTTGTTAAACCCAAATTTCCGAATTTTTACATTAAGCATCCAAATTTCGACCTTTTTCGGTCATTTGCATTTTTTCGACATTTTTTTTTCGGTCAAAAATCTCTTCGGTATTTTAAAATTTTTTTAAATTCGGTCTTGGAAATTCGACATTTTTTTTTTCGACATATCGTACGGGACCCCTGTATAATATGTAGTTTTTTTTAGATTAAGTACCATATTTACTTAACTTACATTTTAGTACAAGTCCTACTTAAAAGTAAATTGGTGCAATACTGTTCCCGTCATTTGAAATCATTTTTATCAGTGTATAATGATTATTAATCACGTAGAATATTAAAAAACAAAATTTAGTAAAAAAATTGGATCAAAAACACAAAAAAAAATATATAAATTTAATACTAAATAAGTTTTGAAAGAGTAACTTAACAAAAACAGAGTTGAGAATCTGTATCTTTCTTTTTTGTACATAGATATTTGCATTTTTGACAAGTTTTGAAAGAAAAAATGGGAAATCAAAAAACTATCCTAGTTTTTGAGGCAAAATACTAGAAAAAGGCGTACTTACTTAAAATAGCCTTTAACCGCCTAGGCGATTTTGGCCGTCCAACATGTTACGCCAGTCGGTTCTTTGTTGAGCCAACTGGCGCCAGTTAGAGACACCGCGTGCTCGCAGGTCTGCCTCTACTTGGTCCTGCCATCGAAGTGGTGGTCTCCCTCTTCCTCTACTTCCACCGGCGGGTGCCGATAAAAATACCTTCCGGGCCGGACCGTCCTCGTTCATTCGCACCACGTGTCCTAGCCAGCGGAGCCGCTGGGTTTTAATTCGCTGAACTATATCCACGTCTGCGTAAAGCTCATACAGCTCTTCATTATATCTTCTTCGGTACTCGCCGTCGCCAACTTTTACTTTTAGGGGTCCATAAATCTTTCGAAGAATTTTTCTCTCGAATACTCCCAGAGCCGCCTCATCAGATGCTGCCACTGTCCATGCTTCTGCACCATATAGCAGGACGGGTACGATAAGTGACTTATAGAGTGTTGTTTTTGTTCGTCGAGAGAGGACTTTACTTCTAAATTGCCTACTCAGCCCAAAGTAGCATTTGCTTGCAAGAGTTACCCTTCTATGGATTTCCAGACTTACATTGTTGTTGGTAGTAATGCTGCTTCCCAGGTATACAAAGGCCCTTACTATCTCGAAATTATGGCTGCCAACAGTGGCGTGGTTGCCAAGGTACTTCGTTTTACCTTCGTTCACCACCAAACCCATTTTTTCCGCTTCCTTTTCTAATTTGGAGTACGCAGAAGTTACGGCGCGGTTGTTGAGGCGAATGATGTCGATGTCGTCGGCATACGCCAACAGTTGTACGCTCTTGTAATATATTGTTCCAGCGCGGTTAAGTTCTGCAGCTAGTATTATTTTCTCCAGCATTAAATTAAAGAAATCGCACGATAGGGGGTCGCCCTGCCTGAAACCTAGTTTAGTTTCGAACGGCTCGGAGAGGTCCTTCCCAATTCTAACCGAGCTGGTGGTGTTGTTCAGCGTCATTTTGCATAGCCGTATAAGTTTTGCTGGGAAACCAAAATCAGACAACGGCGTAAAGGCCACTTCTTTTCGTGCTGTCGAAGGCGGCTTTAAAATCAACAAAGAGATGGTGTGTGTCGATCCTTTTCTCACGGGGTTTTTCCAAGATTTGGCGTATTGTAAAAATCTGGTCGATGGTAGATTTACCAGGTCTGAAGCCACACTGATAAGGTCCAATCAGTCGGTTTACGTCAGGCTTCAGTCTTTCGCACAATACGCTTGATAGGACCTTATATGCGATACTCAAAAGGCTAGTCTGACAAAATTTTAGTCTATGCAGCTTTTGTAGGGCATTCGATTTTCTAAAAAAATACATATGTTCAGGTAAATGGTGTTTTGTAACAGTGGTTTTCGTTTTTATCCCAAGTATGAGGTAAAGTCTGTGAAATCTAAACTAGTGATGATAAACCTCTAGAATTTAATATTAAGATCTGTAATTTTTATGGTAATTTTTGAAATAAAAAAACGATTTTTTTTGCCCAGTCTAATGTACGCATTCCACACTAAATTAAAACAATCACAACTCAAAAAGTTTTTACGCATGCTCTTCTGCCGTTAATTATTTAAAAAAAAAATTAATTCCTTCTTAATGATTATGATCGTCAACTAAAAATCTACCGACTGGCTATTTTTACTATTATTTCTAATTAATTTTTATATAAAGGACACCGTTTCCAGTTGTGAATGTTTTTGAATAAGTGTGAATATGCACACTGCTCCTGAAGGAAGAATAGGTTGGCCTAAAATGACTAAAACTGAAAATGCTACATCCTGATCACGAATCACTTTGTTTTGAAATCCTAGCTGATCCTATTTGGAAAATATGCACTTTTTTTGCATTTTTATAGCATATCGTCGGCTAAGAGTGTAAACCTGCCCACTACCAAAAAAATATTTGGCAGGTTTGCACTTTTAGCCGACGATATAACTCATTGCATCTAAAGGGTGAATTGGAAAGAAACAAGTCAGCGAAAAACTAAAAATGCCAATTCGTTGATAATGTCATCCAGTTGAAAATACCGTTTTATTTGAGATCTTAGCTACCAAAGTCGGTATATTTCGATATATTTATCGGTAACAGAGTTATCGGTCGAAATGTGGTTGCGCAAAAACTCTGAAATATTAGCATAAAACTGGCGGCCGCCGTGGTGTAGCGGTTAAGTGTTCGGCCTTCTACACCAAGTCGTGGTAACAAAAATTATTTAGAAAAAGAATTTTTCTAAACGGGGTCACCCCTCGTCAGTAGTTTGGCAAACTCTCCGGGTGTATTTCTGCCATGAGAAGCTTCTCAGCAAAAAATTCATTTGCTTTGCAAGTGCCGTTCGGAGTCGGCAAAAAACTGTAGGTTCCGCCAACTTGTAGGAAAACTCAAAAGCAACACACCACAAGTTGGAAAAAGAAGCTCGGCTAAAAATCTAGTTAGAGGTTGTGATAACCTGGTGGTATATCACCGCCATTAGTTATTAGCATAAGACTAGTATCAAACAAAAATAAGGCCACAGATTTCATTTGGACTTTGCTTCACCTATGCTAGCATTTATTTTGATAACGGCTAGACATAATAAAATTAAATTTGGAAGGCAGATTTCGTATCAGCTGAGATGGTTATACGATAACAAATAAAGTCATTTGAAAGGGTTTTGGAGATATCTCTCAAAATGTGCACCGGGGTTACCTTATTAAGTGTTCGTTCAATATGGGCATCAAAAGAAAGGTATTGATAAGTGTTTTAAAATTGTGTAGTTTTTAGTCCAATATGAGACCCCGTTTTCGATATATTGATTAAAATGTCAACCAGGAGGGGCCCTCGATTGTATTAGTGTATCAAATGAAACACGTTTTAGTATTTTTCCCATAAAAGACCAAGATTTTTAGATATTGATCATAAAAGTTTTTGTAAAAAATGGGTCTAAACCAGTGACGATCTTTACGATCTGTAACAGAAATAAATTAAAGTTAAAAAGCTTGTGCAAAGTTTTGGAAAATTCGCCAAGTTTTTGGCAAAACTTGAAACTTCTGGCATGGAATTTTTTTTACTTTTATCGAGTATGCAGTTTTGTAGCTCGTTGAATTTTACTATAAGATACTAATCTTAAGCCGTTAATAAAACTGCCTGCACAAACTAATAGCACAGTTGGAAACAGAATGTTTCTTCGCTAGTAGGCAATGGGCAAAGAACACCAACAAACAAATTGAAGGAAAAGTCTAGATAAGCCAACATGCAAATATACACGGTATAGCCTAGTGGTTAGAATGCCGTGACTAGAAGTTGAAGCAACCGAGATCAAAGCCCGCTCGGAAGCAAAAATACTTCTAGTAAAATCATTATGAATTAGTCCGTGAAATAGTACTATGACTACAGCGTGTAATGTTTTTTGTAGCCTTTCTTTGAGTTTTTCTTCAAAAACAAGAACATAATAATTCAACATGAAATTTCAATAGCAATTATTATCCCGGTCTATAGCTCACAAAAATTCTTACTTCTGATTTTTTGCAATTTTTTTTTCTAGTTGTTCTTTACATATTTTTCATAATATTTTTGACTTATAAATTTGTATTGCAAAAATGTTGTTCTCTTACTTAAATTTTTTTTGGGTGTATAACAAGCTCTCTCATACTTCAACACAATCGCACAGTTTGGTAGTGTGCGTTTGTGCATCGCTGGTCTAAATTAAAGGTGTTGATGAGAGTTTTAAAGCGGAGTCATTTTAAGGCATTTTGGGAGAGGGATTGAGAAAGGGATAGGGATATGGATGACAATTGGGAAAACAATATCAAAAGAGAAAGGCATATGAAAAGGATGAAGGTGGGGTGGACGGGAAGAAGGTTGTGGAGCTGAAATGAGGAGGGCCTGCCACATTTTTATAAATAAAAACAAGTTAATGTTTGGGTATTTGTATATTTAACGAATTAGTTCTAAAAATACAAATTGTATGCACAACGTCTACTTTGGGCCGCTAGAGAATATTGTCAGACGACAGAAAGCCACGGTATAATCCAACATTAGTTGCGAAAATTGAAAATAGGTGTGCCGCTCTTCACAATCTGTGCATAAGCCGAAATATTCGATTGCAAAGCAATAATGAAAGTGTCACTTCACTACCAGAGGAGGGCTAAATAAATAACATAAAACATAAATATTGTACTTCATTTTTATCACTTAGTTCCCTTATAAACACATTTGTTTTGTGTTTTTGTTTTTAACAAATCGATTTCATATTTAATTTTTTCTATATCTAACTCTTATACTTGTATTTTCAGTCTTTTATATTGTTATTTGTTGCAATTTGCTGTTTCAGTAACTGGACCTTTCTCTATCCAATCTCGTTACTTTCCTTAAACAGCTTAAGTATTCGGGTTTGAAATTTATTTTGGCTTTGAATTTCTTTTGCAATTATCTCAAGTTTGGGATCTACACACCTCCTTCTAACTTGCGGAGTTGGTGGTCGCTCGGTGTCACTTTCTACATCACTCACGGTTTTAGCTGTTTGTGACTCAGTCTCGCTTGAAGTTTTATTTTCATCATTACTCAGTGATTCTTCATAGCTTGTTATTGCCCTAAAACATTCATTTATAAACGATTCGTCCTGCTGAGGAGCAGTTGTAGAAGAACACGGGCTGTCATGTGACGTCGTATTCGGAACGCCCATTAGGTGTGCATTTATTTTAGCTGCAGCAATTATGCGTCCTTCATATGCGTTTAATTCAACAGCATCATATGGCCCACCACCAGTTTTCTTCATGCTATCCATGCATTTAGTTTGCTTTCTTTTAGCATTATATTTGTGATTCCCTGCAGCGAAACCTCAAATTAGTCAGAAAAATACTAGTATAAAACTTGGTTTTTCTGGCTGAATTCATACTAGTCAGGAAATATCAACTTCATACTATTATACAACCAGAATTTTCTGGCTGAACTCATACTAGGGCTCTGAAAACTATTCGATTAATTCGAATAATCGAATATTCGATTTCGACTATGCGATTAGTTGAATTTTTTAGATTATTCCAATAATCGCCACTCAACGATTATTCGATTTCTATTAAAATCGATTTCTTGTTCAATGAAATAAAAGCAAATTTTTTTTTTAGTTTTAAAATTACTCTTCTTTAAGAAGGAGTGCTAGACGAATAAGTTAGGAGTGAGATTTTAAGTTTTATATGAAATGCAAGAAGGTGTAGAAATTAATGTAAATATATTTATATGTATATTTTTTAACAAAAATTAATTTTATCTTTTATTTCAGGAATTTCAATTCAGAACTTGCAAAAAAAAATTTTATTTCTTCATTTGACAACAAAGTAAAATGTATATTTTAAAAAAAATTAATACAAAATTATTCAAGTGTAAAATAACACAGTAGGTACGCCACAGTACTCCCTTCCTAGTGACAACGAAATATAATTAAATGTATTTAATCTAATTTAAAACTAACGTGACGACGAAGATTTTTCTCAATATTTTCTTGGTTATACAAAAGAAAGGCCGGCTTCAAACGATCTATCGAAATAACTTTGCTACCTCCATTAACTTGAATCTTAAAAATTTTGTTTGTTCTTGAGAGCACTTTGAATGGTCCATCATACGTTTGCTGTAAAGGTTTTCTTACTGAGTCACATCTAATAAATACATGTGAGCAAGTATCTAGTTCTGGATGCACAAATACATTTTTATGTCCATGACGCAGGGAACCTTTGACTTTGAGAAGCTTCATATTTTCAGAAAATTCCTAACCCATTGTGTAGAATATTTACTTTCCTTCCTGTCGTCAAATATTTCGCCAGGAAGTCGTAGATTTGTTCCAAATGCCAATTCAGCTGGGGAAAACCCAATATCCTGAATAATATTTACATGCAAACCCATCATGACAATAGGGAGTGAGCTAAGCCAGTTATTATTAAATGTTTTAGACATTAAAGCAGCTTTCAAAATACATTGGTGGCATTCAATTTGCCCATTGCTCTGCGGATGATAAGGAGTTGTGTGTGTTATTTTTATACCAAACATTTTAGATAATTCTCGAAAAAGTAAAGATTCAAATTGACGTCCTTGATCAGTTATAATATGAGCTGGCACACCATAACGAGAAATCCATCCAGAAATAAACGCATAAGCAACAGATTCAGCAGTTATATCTTCTAAAGGTATTGCTTCAGTCCAACGGGTGAATCTGTCTATACATGTAAGTATGTATATATATTGTTTACATAATGGCAGTGGACCAACAATATCAATGCTAACATATTTAAAACGTTCAGTTGGGGGTGCGAAATTACCAACAGGACTTTTTACGTGGCGAGTAATTTTAGATTTTTGGCAGGTAACGCATGATTTAGACCATTTACTGACATCTTTTGAAATTGATGGCCAAACAAAACGATTTCGAAGTAATTTTATTGACGCTCGCACTCCGGGATGTGAATATCCATGAATAACTTCAAAGAGAGGTTTTCGGAACATTGGAGTAATAAACGGACGTATATTTTTCGTAGAAACGTCACAAAAAATTTCAACATTTACTTCCGGTATTTTCATCTTTTTCAAATTAAGGTTAGAATGTGCTGAACTTAAAAAACTGTGCAGTTCCGAATATGATTTTTGAGCAAAAGCTAATGCTTTGTAATCTAGCGGTGATGGCATTGCTATTGCGTCAATTCTAGACAGAGCGTCAGCTACAATATTCTCTTTTCCAGAGACATGACGTATATCAACTGTATGCTGACCGATGTAATCTAGATGCCTCAACTGTATCGATGATGCTTTTTCTGGCTTTTGTAAAAACGCGAAGATAAGGGGCTTATGGTCTGTATAAATAGAAAATTCTCGACCCTCTAAGAAATATTGAAAATGTTTTAAGGCTGAGTAAGCTGCTAAAAGTTCGCGATCATAAGCGCTATATTTTTTTTGCGCTGTACTTAATTTAATTTGCTGTTGTAAAACACCACCCATTCCAGTATCAGAGGCGTCAACCCACAGATATGTTGGTGCATTAAGTGATGGATATGCTAAAAGAGTTTCATCAGCTAATTGCTTTTTGCAAGTATTAAAGGCTTCAATAAGTTCCGGGGTCCATTTAATTGCTTTGTTGTCACTCTTTTTATTTCCACCCAACTTTGATTGATGCTGTGCGGCTTTGGGAATGAAACGACGATGAAAGTTTAGCATACCCAAAAAACGTCGCAGATCCTTAACTGTTTCAGGAAGTTTGTAATTTTGGATAGTATCAACTCGAGAGGGTGAGGGTTTTAAACCATTAACAGTAACTAAATATCCAAGAAATTGAACTTCGGGTACAGCAAAAATGGACTTCGACACATTAATAATAATTCCAAATTCTCTAAATCGTTCAACTAAACATCGAATATGCCTGACATGATCGTCCAAATTCTTAGATGCAATTAGAATGTCATCTATATATGCATAACAGAAATCCAGTCCACGAATAACTTGGTTGATGAAACGTTTGTGCAGCATTGCACAAACCAAACGTCATACGTGGAAACTCAAACAACCCAATTCGAGTAATTATAGCAGTATTTTCAATATCGGAATTCTCAACCGGAATTTGATAATAAGCTGTAACCAAATCAACCTTGCTGAAAACTTTCGCCACATTCAGAAGAAACCCAAAGTTATGTATATGCGGTACTGGGTAACGATCCGGGATTGTCACTGAATTTAATCGTCGATAATCCCCACAAAGGCGCCATTCTCCATTAGATTTCGGTACAATGTGCAACGGACTGGCCCAAAAGCTTTTTGATCGCCTACATATTCCCTGCTTTAACATAATATCAAATTCACGCTTGACAAGTTGTAGTTTCTCAGGGGACAGCCTACGAGCTTTGGAACATATTGGCGGACCAGTTGTTTGTATGTAATGGGTTACAGAATGTTTAATTGGTGTATTTTTATTATACGAGGTAGTGAGATCCTTAAATTCTGCGAGCAAGGCAATAATATCTGAATTTTCAGATATTGATTTAACTGAAGGTGGTGATAACCCAACATGTAAAGTCGCGTTACTAATAGATTTTGAGACATTATCAATTAAACGATTATTTTTAACATCAATTATTAATCCGTAATGGCTAAGAAAGTCGGCGCCGATTATAGGCTTCTTAACATCAGCCAATATAAAAATCCACCGAAAAGTTCTTTTAAGGCCTAAACTTAAATTTAATGTTTTTTGTCCAAATGTTTTTATTGGAGATTGGTTTGCAGCAAATAACTGAAGAGGTACTGGTCCATGCAACCTTTCAGCGGCAAAAGCAGGGTACACCGAGATATCTGCGCCAGTATCAATGAGAAATTCTGTGTCTAGTGCACTTTCTCGAATAAATAGGCGACATATTTCTTGGCCAACCCCATCCGTCACCGAAGACGGGGAGCCTAATGGTTTTCCAAAGTATTGTGTGAATATTGAGTATAGCTACATGGCTGAACGCATTTCTGAGCGCGCTCACCAAACTTAAAATGATACCAACAAAAAGGTTTATTGTGCCTTGCTTTCGAGGAATTAGTTCGTTTAAACCGCTTATTATTTTGACGGCTGTGACTACGAGAACGATGTGAAAGAAGCTCAACTTGTTTCGTAAGGGCTTCGACTTGCAATTGTAAGGCATTATTTTCCGAAGGAGACTTGGAAACAGCACTTACTTCCCATGCTTCTGATGTATCTGATATTTTATCTGCCATAAGGGCGAGTCTATTTAAATTTTCGCTAATTACAGATAAAATTGCTTTCTATCACCCAGTTCCATATCACGCAACAACTTCTTTAATCTTTTCTCTTCTGAATCCATGAATCGTTCTTGTAAACGTGTTTTTAAAGTCTCGTACATATTTATTGCTGGTGGGTTCAGGATGAGATCGCTGACTTCACTAAGCACATTAGCTTCAATGGAGCCTACAATGGTGTGAAATTTGGTAGCATCTGAAGTTATTCCAGCCGTAATAAACTGGCTCTCAACTTGTTTGAACCATAGAGCAGGATTGGTTTTCCAGAAAGGCGGAACTTTAACTGACACACGTGCGACTTCAAATGTAGAATTTGCCTCATCTAGAAGATTTCTCGAAAATGTGAATGTTTGCGGCAACATTGGTACTGGTTCTTGAAGATCTTGAATCAATGAATCACCAGCACCATTATTGTCGGCGTTTCCTCTTGTTGGTGTATGAAACATTTTCCTTGTCAGGGTCACCAATTGTAGAAATTAATGTAAATATATTTATATATTTTTTAACAAAACTTAATTTTATCTTTTATTTCAGGAATTTCAATTCAGAACTTGCAAAAAAAATTTTTATTTTTTCTTTTGACAACAAAGTAAAATGTATATTTTAAAAAAAATTAATACAAAATTATTCAAGTGTAAAATAACACCGTAGGTACGCCACAAAGGTAAGCAAGTTTCCTACATTCAATGTGCTGTTAAACTGTGTTTATGGATGTTCTTGCTTAATAATTCCTAATAAAAAAATGATGTAATTATTTGAAAACGATTTTCGAATAATCGACGATGGACGATTATTCGAATTTGACTAATCGAATTTTGAAAATAGAAGAAATTCGAATATTCGATTAATCGATTTTCTCAAGCTCTAATTCATACTAGTCTGGAAATATCCATTCCATGCAGAGTTGTAAAAGAATGCATTCTTTTGCGAATGCATTCTTTTGTGATTTATCGTAAAATGATTGCCAGACATTTCTTGAATTCTTTGACTTCGACTTCAAAAATGAAGTCTTTATTCATCTTCATTTTGCGATTTCAAATTATTTTTTCATTCATTTTTTGGTTATTCATGTATTGCATTCATTGAATCAAAATTCTTTCTGAAGTCAATTGAAGTCAGTTGAAGTCATTTGAAGTCAATTTACCTGTGGCATTCAAGACATGATCGCAATCTCTTTTATTAAAGCAATATGTATTAAACTCTAAAATATATTATACAAATAATTAGTTATGGATCTTCATAGTACTTTTTATGAAAAGTTAACGGGATAGCTGTTACCTACGCTGGCAACAATCAGAACCAAATATAGGAAAATGCAACTATCCCAGGCCATGCATTATCTTCAGCGAGTAGCGAATCTTTTGGAAGCAGACTTGGAAAAAAGATTCCATAAATATTTTTGTTTGGAGGAGGTTAAAGACGACATTGTTGCCGCAGCGCTATGTCGTGAGGTAAAACTGAAATGGGTGCGATCCCTAAATCCAGAATTCACAAACGAAAAAGTTGCCGAGGTCAATGAGTTGGTGAAAAGCATAGTGGTGAGCGAATTTGATTTTAACGATACGGAGCGCGTCGAAAATAGTGAACAAAGCAATAGTCAATTTTTAGACTTCTCTTTTATAGGTAATGGCAATCTATTTTGTTATACATATGTACCTAAATCTAATTAAAATAATTGACAAACATTTTGTATCTCTTTTTCAGATGAGTCTTCGCAACTACTTGAACTATCGCAATCGTCTATTGAAGGCGAGTTTATAGCTTATACGGTTGATAAGTCTCCGAATACAACCATCTTACACCGCTATCCTACTATTAAAACGGCGTACGTTAAATACAACGCACCTCTGCCAACTTCAGCCCCCGTAGAGAGACTATTTTCGTTTGCCTCAATACTTAATGCACCACGTCGAGGACGTCTATCAGATGACGCATTCGAAAAGCTGTTGCTTTTAAAAGTTAATAATACACTATAAGCCCCTTTGTTTATATTTGGTTAATAATTTGTTTATATTTAAAGTAAAGTGGTTATTATGGATCATTATAAGTAGGTTATAAAATTTTTTCTTGTAAATAGTTAGTGAATCCACGCAAAAAATGAAGTAATTTAGTGACTTCACAAAATGACTTCAAAAAGACTTCAGACTTATTTTTTTATTCTTTATTCAAAAGTGGAGTCAATAAATGCATTCGAAATTTGAAGTCATTGAATAAGACTTCAACTGATTTCATTCGCATATGAGTGCATTCTTTTACAACCCTGATTCCATGATAGTATACAACATTTTTCTGGATGAAATCATACCAGTTAAAAAATACAAAATTCATTCGTTTCGTTTGCTTCTTTTTTCTTTTATAATTCACATGCGGCCGCCGTGGTGTAGCGGTTAAGTGTCCGGCCTTCTACACCAAGTCGTGTCGGTTCGATGCCCGGCAAAAGTAACATCCAAAATTATTTAGAAAAAGAATTTTTCTAAAAGGGGGCGCCCCTCGGCAGTAGTTTGGCAAACTCTCCGGGTGTATTTCTGCCATGAGAAGCTTCTCAGCAAAAAATTCATTTGCTTTGCAAGTGCCGTTCGGAGTCGGCAAAAAACTGTAGGCCCCGCCAACTTGTAGGAAAAACTCAAAGGCAACACACCACAAGTTGGAAAGAGAAGCTCGGCTAGAAATCTCGTTAGAGGTTATCATGACCTGTTGGTATATCGCCGCCACTAGTTTTTTAATTTACAGATTATTACAAATAGTCGCTGCTTTCTTAAGAATAATCATGAAAATAGAGGCAAATGATAAAATAAACATAAGTCATGAAAATGGCGGCCTCCGTGGTGTAGCGGTTAAGTGTTCGGCCTTCTACACCAAGTCGTGTCGGTTCGATGCCCGGCAAAAGTAACATCCAAAATTATTTAGAAAAAGAATTTTTCTAAACGGGGTCGCCCCTCGGCAGTAGTTTGGCAAACTCTCCGGGTGTATTTCTGCCATGAGAAGCTTCTCAGCAAAGAATTCATTTGCTTTGCAAGTGCCGTTCGGAGTCGGCAA
Source organism: Campiglossa producta (assembly GCA_964058755.1). Taxonomy (NCBI): domain Eukaryota; kingdom Metazoa; phylum Arthropoda; class Insecta; order Diptera; family Tephritidae; genus Campiglossa; species Campiglossa producta. The sequence goes on from CAXKVI010000002.1 coordinate 67,613,653, forward strand.
AAAACTGTAGGTCCCGCCAACTTGTAGGAAAAACTCAAAAGCAACACACCACAAGTTGGAAAGAGAAGCTCGGCTAAAAATCTCGTTAGAAGTTATGATGACCTGTTGGTATATCGCCGCCATTAGTTTTTTAAGTCATGGAAATTCTGGTTGAAATCACACTAGTCACGGTTCACTAGTATGGGGCTAGTATATTTCATACTAGTCCTTTTTGGGAACTAGTTCATTTTATGGAAATCATACTAGTCCAGGTTAAACTAGTATGGGACTGCTATTTTACAACTAGTATAACACTGTGGAACAAATTCAGGTTAGCAAAAGTTAGGTCGGTTATGAAAGGTGGGGGTCAAAATAGAGGCTAAATTAGAAGACCCGTGTCGCGGCGTTTGTCTATGTTAGTTCGAATTTGTTTTTAATCGACCTTCGAACTTTGATATTTTTTTAATCTGTTAAAGCCAAATTATTGCTAGAGACCTAGGCAATAATTAAAATTAAAAAAAAAAAAATATTTAGAAAATTTTTGTAGGGCTTATTATAATTATAATACACTTTTTATAGGATATACGGCGTATGAGTAACATTTAGTTATTCAACTAATAAAAGTTGAAATAAATTTAAAGACAACTTCACTTCCCGAACATTTTAATGGATTCTGCGAGTATTCGTACATTTCAACGGGAGTTTCGCACCAGTAATTAGAACGCACAGCCAAAACAACACTGATAAAAATGATTTCCTTAAAGTTAGCAAAGCTCCATACAAATTCAAGCTTCATTTAGTTGAACAATATTGCACCAAGCAGTGGCGTAGATAGCTTTTTGCGATGGGGGGATAGCGAAAATATCAAACTTCATAAACTTTCTATCCAAACTTTATTTTCTGTTCATCAACATGTGGTTTATAAGCGTAGTACAAAGATTTGTACACTAGATATAATGCGTTCAAATTTTTTGCTAAAGTATCCTCGAAAAAACGCTGAATCTAGTTTTTTGCTATAACTTTCTCATACTTTGTCCGATTTTTTTAATTTAAATGTCACCGTGGAGGTTTAGCTCGGCCCTATCATTGACTTTGAAGTGTTGTTGTTATGAGGATTTATCAATAAAAAATTTAGGTTATAACGTAGTAATCGATTAAAATTTTTTTTACTTAGTTTATTTTATTGGAGTGTAATGGGGGTGGTTGCTGTGCGACATTGCCCAATCCCGACTCTTGCGTCCCCGTTCGTACACTCTGGGCAACGTGAGCTATCTAGGCTTGCGGCAGAAAGAGAGGGAGCCCCGGTGGAGCCACTCTGACATACTTGGTTTAAAGGCTCACCGAGGTTTTTGCGTAGCGTCTGTTCACCATGAGGTGCGGCAGCAAGCGGGCGTCGGTTGATTGACTTCGCCGCTTCCCGCAATATGGTCATCAGTAGTACCAGGTTCCAGCATAAGCGAATACACCAAGCCATCTGGCTGTCCCCTGATCAAAGAACAAGAAACCAGATTGATCATGTCATGATCGACGGCAGACACAGCTCCACCGTTCTAGACGTGCGTACCCTACGCGGTCCCAATATCGACTCGGACCATTATCTTGGTGCAGCCAAGATACGCACACGCCTCTGTGCAGCGAAGAAAGTACGCACAGTAACGGAAGGAAAGTATGACGTCGAGAAGCTGCGCGTGACACAGACAGCTGATAATTTCTCCACTCGACTCTCACACCTGCTATCAGAGAGCAATCCTCTACCTAACGATGTAACCGAGCAATGGAAGCATATCTCTCACTCATTACGTACCGCCGCTGAGGCGACTATAGGGTTTCAGCGAGCCCGCAAGAACAACTGGTACGATGAGGAATGCACCACAGCCTCGGTCAAAAAGGACGCTGCATACAGGGAGGCGCAACCCGCAGTGTATGGCAGTGCTATCGCGAGGCGAAGAAGGAAGAGAGACGCCTTTTCAGAAAAAAGAAACGTGAGGCCGAAAGGCGTGAGTGTGAGGAGCTTGAGATGCTGGCTGACAGGAATGATGCCCGAAAATTCTATGAAAAGATCCGGCGGATGACGGAAGGTTTAAAGACCGGGCAAGTTCCTGTAAGGACAATAACGACGACCTGGTAAGCGACGTACAGAATGTACTTAAATTATGGAGGTAGCACTTCTCCTCACTGCTAAATTGCGAGGGAGACGTCGGACCCGATACCCCAATCCCTGACGATGGAAAAGTCGTCCCACCACCTGACTATGATGAAGTGAGGATAGCAATATCCCGGCTCAAAAACAACAAATTGCCTGGGAAAGACGGACTACCCGCCGAGCTGTTCAAACACGGAGGCGAAGAGCTGGTAAAAAGCATGCATCAGCTCTTATGCAGAATATGGTCAGATGAGTGCATACAACAGATTGGAATTTAAGTGTGCTCTGCCCAATCCACAAGAAAGGCGATCCCGCTAACCCCACCAAATAGAATCGACACCCACCATCTCTTTGTCGATTTTAAAGCCGCTTTTGACAGCGCCTGTATGCCGCCATGTCTGAATTTAACTTCCCTGCAAAGCTTATACGGCTTTGCCAAATGACGTTGAGCAAAACCAACAGCTCCGTCAGAATCGGGAAGGACCTCTCTGAGCCATTTGATACCAAACGAGATTTCAGACAGGATGACTCCCTTTCGTGCGATTTCTTTAACCTGATGCTGGAGAAGATAATTCGAGGAGCAGAGCTGAACCGCAATGGGACAATCTTTTACAAGAGCGTGCAATTGCTGGCGTATGCCGATGATATTGATATCATTGGCCTTAACAGCCGCGCCGTAAGCGCTGCTTTCTCTGGGTTGGATAAGGAAGCGAAAAAAGTGGGTCTTGCGGTGAACGAGGACAAGACGAAGTATCTGCTGTCATCAAAGAAAGAATCGGCGCACCTGCGCCTTGGCAGCCAAGTCACCGTTGATAGCTACAAGTTTGAAACGGCAGCATTAACACCGAAAATAATATCTGTCTAGAAATCCAACGGAGAATCACCCTTGCCAACAAGTGTTACTTTGGACTAAGTAGGCAATTGAGAAGTAAAGTCCTCTCTCGACAAACAAAGATCACGCTTTATAAGTCTCTCATCATACCAGTCCTGATGTACGGCTCGGAATCATGGACAGTGTCAAGAGAAGATGAGATGGCCCTTGGAGTATTTGAGAGAAAAGTTCTCCGGAAGATTTATGGTCCTTCCCGTGATGCCAACGGCAAGTATCGAAGGAAATTTAACGATGAGCTGTACGAGCTTTACGCAGACCTGACCATAGTTCAGCGGATTAAAGTCCAAAGGCTCCGCTGGCTGGGTCATGTTATGCGAATGGGCAAAGAAGCACCAGCACAGAAAGTTTTCCTATCGACACCCGAATTCGGTAGCAGAGGAAGGGGGAGACCTCGACTGCGATGGAAACAACAGGTGGAGAATGACTTGAACTCCCTTGGGGTTTCCAATTGGCGTCAGTTATGGCTAAAAAGGAATGACTGGCGTGCTTTGATACGAAACGGCCAAAATCGCCTAGGCGGTTAAGCGTAATTATGACGCAAGCCAAGATTAGAAGATTAGTTTATTTTATTAATTATCTATATTTTTTTAATCCATACTGTGATCATAAGATATTTAAAGAAATAATAGAAATTTTAGCCCCCACAAAGCAATTAGTAAGTTTTGTTAACTGGGCCAACTAAATTTTTTTTTGTGGAAATTTTTATGGATTTTATTTTTCAGAATGGTGATTTTGCAGACCTTACCTCATTTTTGGTATAAAACTGAGTAGCCATATATATAAAAAAAAACTTTGCTGAATATATTTTTGTAGGAAATTTAATTCCCTAGAAAAACTGTCTGCTCTGAAATTGCCTTGGAGTAGCCGTTTTTTAGTATTCTATCCTCAAACATTTGCATGCTTTTTTTTCGTTTTGTTTCCAAAAATTGTCAAAAATGCAAATATCCGATTTGTTCAATCTTATTTTTAGCCTGTGCCTGTATGACACTACGAACTTTTCCAGTTTTTTTCCTGTATGTTTTGTAAATTGTTTTTGTGATTTGATTTCTTCTGATGTTAAAAATAGAAGAAAACAAGTAAGGAAAGCTGTCTTCGGCTGTGCCGAAGGCTAAATACCTTTCATGAATAAGCGTCACGATTTTCACTGTTTGATCCCCAGTACAGCCTGTGTGAATTTAACTTTAGCTCATACCGAAATTATCGAAGCTATCGATTAAATGGGGACGATGTGTTATATTGGTCCAATCTCATTGATTTTTAACATCGACATTCCACATTCTAAAATAGCAACATTTACGAAATTTCACGTTCCTACCGATATAATTACAGGAGTTATCTACCAAAATCCGTTTATCGGAACAATCGATTGTATGGGGGCTATGTGAAATATTTATCCCATTTCAATGATTTTCAACATCGATATTTTACATATAAAAATAGCGATGCTTCCAAAATTTCGCGTTCCTATGTGTTTAATTACAGGACTTATAGCCCAAAATCCGCTTATCGGAATAATCGATTGTATGGGAGCTATGTGAAATATTTATGCCATCTCAATGATTTTCAACATCGATATTTCGCATATAAAAATAGCGATACTTCCAAAATTTCACGTTTCTACCTATATAATTACAGGAGTTATCTACCAAAATCCGTTTATCGGAACAATCGATTGTATGGGGGCTATGTGAAATATTTATCCAATCTCGATAATTTTCAACATCGATATTTCACATATAAAAATAGCAATACGTCCAAAATTTCACGTTCCTACGCGTGTAATTACAGGAGTTATAGCCCAAAATCCGTTTATCGGAATAATCGATTGTATGGGAGCTATGTGAAATATTTATCCCATCTCTATGAGTTTCCACATCGATATTTCACATATAAAAATAGCAACACTTACAAAATTTCACGTTCCTACGTGTTTAATTACAGGAGTTATAGCCCAAAATCCGTTTATCGGAATAATCGATTGTATGGGAGCTATGTGAAATATTTATCCCATCTCTATGATTTTCAGCATCGATATTTCACATATAAAAATAGCATTACTTATAAAATTTCACGTTCCTTCGTGTTTAATTACAGGAGTTATAGCCCAAAATCCGTTTATCGGAATAATCGGTTGTATGGGAGCTATATGTTATATTGGTCCGATCTTGCTGGTTCCGACAAATGATTCCTATATTGGAAAATGGTGGCCGCATACCAAATTTCAGCCAAATATCTCAAAAACTGAGGGACTAGTTTGCGTTCAAACAGACAGACAGACAGACAGACAGACGGACAGACGGACAGACGGACAGACGGACAGACGGACATGGCTAAATCAACTCATCTCGTCATCCTGATCATTTCGGTATACTTATTGATGGGTCTATCTCTTCTTCTTCTCATATTTACAAACATCGGACCAAAGTTATAATACCATTTCATGTTCATGAAAGGTATAAAAATATTAAGAAAAAACAAAGTAATTAGTAGATGCTTTCTCTACGAAAATGTAGCTTTACAGTCATCAAACGGCACATTAATCACAGGGGGTTGATCCCCCTAATCCCCTCCCTATCTACGCCACTGGCACCAAAGCCGCATTGCCTTAAAAGAAAGAAGTTGTTATACTTAAATTTACTTTTAAGTAGGACTTGTACCTAAATATAAGTTAAGTAATCTTAAACTTAAAAACAACTATTTTACAGAGTTCTTATATTACCTTCAACGAGAATCGAACTCACAACTTTTCGAATGGGAAACTCAGATATCTACCATGAAGCTATCGCATACTTACGCTTGACAGCGTATAATTACACCTTCGTTCTGTTTATGGAATCACACCACTCTTACTCACGTTTCCTCCCCACATAAGGAAATACTGACTTATTTTGAATTTTTAGGATACTATAATAAATCTGTAGAAAAGTCGTGTCTGTACATTGAAAATTTCTTTGAAAAAATGGCTGGGGATGACTTGGGGAATGTTATAGAGTCCACCTCAACCATTTTTAGAATTATTGTCTGTCTGTTTGTCCCTTTGAACGTAAGGATCCAGGAAACTAAGAAACGGATTTTAAGGACTAATTCTGGTGTACCTACAGCTTGAAGCTTAGAAGGAGCCCTAAACTTTATTTTATCAAAATCGCCCAATAAACAAAAAAGATATAGTCATTTTAATTGAGATACCTATGAAATTTTTTTTGTAAATAGATTTATATGAAGAAAAATTCACTTTGTTTGTAAAAAAAAATAACAAAGCGTGCCTCACACAAATTTTTGTTTAGCATTTTTTTTCAATTTCAGATAAATCAAAAATCAATTGCACAGGTACAGTAGCGTACCAAAAAATTTGGGAAATAAAATTTTTAAATCTATTCATCCATTCACTTATCTTTAATAAAACTCTAGAAAAGTTGTATCTGTTCATTGAAAATTCCCTTGAAAAAATAACTGGGGATGACTTCGGGAATGTTACAGGGTCCATCTGAACCATTTTTAGAACTATGGTCTGTCTGTTTGTCTTAATTTGTTTGTCTGTTTGAACTTAAGGATCTTGCAAACTAAAAAATGGATCTTCATGATGGATACCTTGAAGCTTAGGAAGTTACCTAAACTTTGTTTTATCAAAATCGGATGATTAACAATAAAGATATACAAATTCTTTGAAAAATTTTTTTTTTATTTATATGGAAAAGTTCCCCTATTTTTTTGTTTACTTTTTTTTCAAATGTTAGCTAAATCAAAAATCAACTCCATAGGCAGGGTGGCGTACCAAAAAATTTGGAATTAAATTTTTTTAAATCCTCACATTCGTTCACTTATCTATGTATATTACTAGCTGACCCGGCAGACGTTGTCCTGCCACAAATTTATTTCCCTGCATGTTTCTCTAACCCGATCCCTATATCTATTTTAATCCATATCCCTATCTCCTTCGTATAGGAGGAACTACGCCCCCTTTTTCGTTTACCCAGTTTTTTTGGAGGTGGCAGGGATTGATCTTATATAACTGCTCACAAAATTTCAGACTAGCAGATGCCCGCGACTTCGTCTACGGAACTTACCTCATTTCAGTGGTTATATGTTGTGGATTACAAATTGAAAGATCTCTAATATCTATTTTGCGCTACTTTAAATTATTTATTCACAAAATTTCTTTACAAATATGAACTAAATCTGACCATAAATACGGATTTTGTAGATATAACGACTCCTGCGCCATCTAGCGGGAAAAAATATAAAAATTGTTGGTACGACGTATCCAAGAAATAAACTGTCAAAATTTGGTAAAAATCAGTTGAGTAGTTTTTGAGCCAATTTGTCACAAAAAAACCCCCTACATTTATATATATATATATAGATTTATTCACAAAATTTCTTTACAAATATGAACTAAATCTGACCATAAATACGGATTTTGTAGATATGACGACTCCTGCGCCATCTAGCGGGAAAAAATATAAAAATTGTTGGTACAACGTATCCAAGGAATAGACTGTCAAAATTTGGTAAAAATCAGTTTAGTAGTTTTTGAGCCAATTCGTCACAAAAAAACCCCCTACATTTTTATATATATAGATAAGGCGAACTGAGGAGAATTTTCATGTAATTCAATATCTCGACTCCAGCGCCACCTACCGGGTTAATTTTTTCCAACAAAGTTGTTGATTATATATCAAACATATGTGCCAAATATGAACTAAATCTGACCATAAATACGGATTTTGAAGATATAATAAAAATTGTTGGTACGACGTATCCAAGGAATAAACTGTCAAAATTTGGTAAAAATCTGTTGAGTAGTTTTTGAGCCAATTCGTCACAAAAAACCCCCTATATTTTTATATATATAGATAATAAAACTCTAGAAAAGTCGTGTCTGTACATTCAAAATTTCTTTGAAAAAATTACTGAGGATGACTTGGGGAATGTTATAGGGTCCATTTGAACATGTTTGTCCGTTTGATAAGACTTTTTCTGATGAACATTGAAGATTAGAAAAGGACCTAAACTTTGTGTTATCAAAATCGCATGATAAAAAAAAAGATATAGTAATTTTAAGTGAGGTACCTATAAAAATTTATTTTGTAAATAGATTTATATGAAGAAAAATTCACTTAGTTTGTCAAAAAAATAACAAAGCGTGCCTCTCCAAAATTTTTGTTTACTACATGGTAGAAGAATATAGAGGTAGTTCTACTTCTTCTTCTTGGTCGCCATTGCCCTCATTAGACATAAACCGTGTTACGTTTCCTTTTGAAAATGAACTACCGTATTTTCATACCAAAAAAGAACCGATTTATACTTCAAACGGAAAAAATTTTGAAGTTTATTGAAATAATTTATTAAATTTCACAATGTAGTGTGTATCTAGAAAAAATATTTTTCTAAAATAAGGCGAAGGTGAGTAAAAAACAAGTCTAGTTTTTGCATTTTGGCACAGATACTAATAACGCATTTATTTATTTTCGTACATAGATGAGCTGCATATTTAGAAGCTGCAAAATTTCAAGGTTTAGAGCGAGATCCCAGAGCCTAAAAGCGTCACTTATTTTATAATGGATGAAACCAATACCGATCGATAGTCCTCCCCGAATCTAGAAGGAATGTAAGCTGTACCTATGAAAAGGGCCTAGGAATCGGGGTCGCCAAAAATTTACCCTAAGTTCACTTATTTTATAATGGATGATTTTCACATATTTGACGTAGATTACTACCCCGCGTCAGTATCAAGTGTTGTTAGACCTGTACCAGTGACAAGGCTCCAGCCCGACACCCACAGTTCGCGGATTTTCCTATGGAAATTTATTTTGTTTTACCAATTTCACGTGTTTGGGCCACTTTTGCTGCTTTTAACTACCCAATATTTTCCCATTTTTTGGCAAATACTTCAGCCAGACACCTCAAAACTCGGGAAATTTCACTGCGCTTTCACATGTTTAAGCGGGTTTGACAAACTTTGGCTACTTTTAAATAGCATATCTTCACACATGTGTCGTAAAATGCTATCCTTAAGTAGAATCAAGCATTTCTAGACATCATCTCATGGCAAAAACTTCAGCCAGACACCTTAAGGTTCGGGAACTTTTATTTTCCTATTAATTTGCTTTCTCTTGGTTGTCCCACTATTACTGTTTTTAAATGATGGATCTTTTCACATGTTTCGTAGGACACTACCCTTAAGTAGTTTCAGTAACTTTTAGACTTCGTCCCATGGCAAAAACTTCATCCAGACACCTCAAGGTTCGGGAACTTTTTTTTCCTATTAATTTGCTTTCTCTTGTTTGTCCCACTTCTACTGCTTTTAAATGACGAATCTTTTCACATGTTTCGTAGGACACCACGCTTCAGTAATTTCAGTAATTTCTAGACTTCGTCCCATGGCAAAAACTTCAGCCAGACAGCTCAAAGCTCGGGATTTTCACTAATTTTTGAATAGGAAATATAATATTTGAATAGGAAATATAATGAAAAGAAAAATGAAAATGCATCTAAAAAAATTAAAAAAAAAAAATGACAACATAAATACTAAAAAATGTATTTTAAGTGTTGTTATTTGGTGCTTTTGCTGATGGTAAGTTATATCCGATCTTTTTTTTGTTTACAGGTGTAAGAACACGGCTAAAAAAATGAACCTAAATTTTAAACCCGTATAAAGTTTAATCAATTTTTCAAACTTTTTTGTACAATATTGAATTTTGCCCCCAAAAACTTCATGTGCGTCATAGCTCAGCGGCGGAGCAGTCGGCTGTGACTTCTGAGCGTTTTCGTTCGAGTCCTGCCAGCTGCCACATTTTTTTAGTTTTATTTTATTCTTAAAACTTTTCGTTTTAAACTAAGAATTTTTCAGTTTGAAAATTAAAACTTTTCGGTCTAAAATTTAAATTTTTGTGTTTGAAAATTCAAATTTATTTTTGAAAGCTTATTCAAGATTGAATTTTGCCAACAAAATTTATGTGTGTAATGTAGCTCAGTGGTAGAGCAGACGGGCATGATACGGGAAGTCTTGGCTCGAATTCCCGCCAACGGACAAACAATTTATTTTATCTTTAAAAAATTGTTAAAACATTTCTTGTTTATAATTGAAACCCGATTCATTTAGCCAATTTTCATGGAAACTGGTCTAGTTTGAATTTGAATCCAAATTTTGTTTGGTCATATATGTAGTCCAAAAAAGTTTAAAATTTAGGTTAAAATTTTTAACCGTGAATAAATCCATAGGACCGATTTCACAATCTACGCTTAACGCAAACTGGGATTTAATTGACGTATTTTTTACGGTTACTGTCAAATTAATCGCAATTAGCATTAACCGGCAATTCGAAAAAGGTCCTTAATCTCTCAACACTTAAATCGAAAGGTTTTGTCGCATTAGAACGACGTAAAAGTTTTTTTAAACGTTATTTTTAGTTAAATATGGTTTCTAATGCGCATTTTTGAAGCAGAGATATTTTTTGAACCATTTACAAGTTTTAAATCAGCTTTACGGATCCTATTTTGTAAGTATTTTTACTTTACAAACCATGTTTTTTTCCTTTATATAAAATCCCTAAATTTAAAAAAAAAATTACCATAAAATTATTTGTTGAGGGGGCAGCGCTCTGTGATCAACTGGCAAAAGATACGAATGACAACTAACACAGTTTATGTCAAAGTGAAAAAACCTTTATTTTTTACCACGCTTTTATTAGGTTCACTTGTATGTTTGCTTGTTTGTATGTATGTGACTCTCGTTCGGTCTGAGCCTCAGTGGCCCAAAAACAGTAAAATGTCCCTACAATATGGGTATCAAACGAAGGGGAAGGCCCAGGTTTCATTTGGACTTCGATATATTTCGATAAATTTATCGATAACTGAGTTATCGGTCAAAATATGATTGCCCAAAAACCTAAAAAATTCCCTACAATATGGGTATCAAACGAAAGGTGAAGGCCCCTTAAAATTTCCCTACAATATGGGTACCAAACGAAAGGTGAAGGCCCCAGGTCTCATTTGGACTTCGATATATTTCGATAAATTTATCGATAACTGAGTTATCGGTCAAAATATGATTGCCCAAAAACCTAAAAAAATTCCCTACAATATGGGTATCAAGCGAAAGGTGAATGCCCCAGGTCTCATTTGGACTTCGATATATTTTGATAAATTTATCGATAACTGAGTTATCGGTCAAAATATGATTGCCCAAAAACCTAAAAAATACCCTACAATATGGGTATCAAACGAAAGGTGAAGGCCCCAGGTTTCACTTGGACATCGACATATTTCGATAAATTTATCGATAACTGAGTTATCGGTGAAAATGTGGTTGCCCGAAAACCTTAAAATTTCCCTACAATTTGGGTATCAAACGAAAGGTGAAGGCCCCACGTCTCATTTGGACATCGACATATTTCGATAAATTTATCGATAACTGAGTTATCGGTCAAAATGTGGTTGCCCGAAAACCTTAAAATTTCCATACAATATAGGTACCAAACGAAAGGGGAAGGCCCCAGGTTTCATTTGGACTTCGATAAATTTATCGATAACTGAGCTATCGGTCAAAATATGATTGCCCAAAAACCTAAAAAATTCCCTACAATATGGGTATCAAACGAAAGTTGAAGGCCCCAGGTTTCATTTGGACATCGACATATTTCGATAAATTTATCGATAACTGAGTTATCGGTCAAAATGTGGTTGCCCGAAAACCATAAAATTTCCCTACAATATGGGTATCAAACGAAAGGGGAACGCCGCAGGTTTCATTTGGACTTCGATAAATTTATCGATAACTGAGTTATCGGTCAAAATATGATTGCCTAAAAACCTAAAAAATTCCCTACAATATGGGTATTAAACGAAAGGTGAAGGCCCCAGGTTTCATTTGGACATCGACATATTTCGATAAATTTATCGATAACTGAGTTATCGGCCAAAATGTGGTTGCCCGAAAACCTTAAAATTTCCCTACAATATGGGTATCAAACGATATATATTTCGATAACTGAGTTATTGTCAAAATGTGAGGCCAAATACCTTAAAATTTCCTATCAATATGGGTATCAAACGAAAGTGGAAGTCCAGAGGTTTCGTTTGGACTGCTGTATTTTTCGATATATTTATCGATAATTTCATAGGACATTTGACTAAAAAGTAAAAAATAAATATAGTTTAAAAAAACTAAAACTCACGCTTTTAGAGGGCATTGAACTAAAAAGTTGAAAATAATTTTAAAAACCCTACACAGTAGTATTGTGGAAAAAGCGTGGTCCGCTTTGTGCCATAATTTTCGTATATCGAGCGCTCGACGCTTTTCCCACATTAAGCTGATGGCCCAATGCCCGCTTGCTTTGCTGGCTTTGCCTCGAGAAATGTCTAAATTTTTTTGAACTCTACTGAAATGTATGAAAGTTGGCCCAGTGGCAGCTTTACTTTGCTTGCTTGAAGCACTTCAAAGCGTCGAATAGCCCAAATCTCTATTTGACAGCGCTTTACACGCTTCACTGTTTGTCTTGTTGTTGAGTTGTTTGTCTCATCCTGTATTTTTGACAACTTTTGAAGCTTCTACTTGGCCATAGAAGCTTTCAAAAAAAAGCAAAGTAAGCCTGGGTAAGCAAGGCAAGCAAATCAAGCCTCAATTGGGTCATCACCTTAATGCTAGTTTCTTTACTACGCTTTCATTAGCTTTACTTGTACATACATTCATATGTATGTTTGCTTGTTTGTTTGTAACTCTACTTCAGTCAAAAATTGCCTACAATATGGGTATCAAACTAAAGTGGAGGCCCAGAGGTTTCGTTTGCACTGCGGTATACTTCGATATATTTATCGATTACTTCATAACAGATTTAACTTAAAAGTAAAAAATAAATACAGTTTAAAGAGCGAAAACACACGCTTTTAAAGAATATTGCACTAAAAAGGTAAAAATAATTTAAATAAAAAACGAAGATTATGGAACAAAGCGGACCACGCTTTTTCCACAATACTCTGTGTAGGGTTTTTAAAATTATTTTCAACTTTTTAGTTCAATGCTCTCTAAAAGCGTGAGTTTTAGTTTTTTTAAACTATATTTATTTATATCATGGTTTACAATTTTTTTTTTTCAATTTCAGTTAAATCAAAAATCAATTGCATAGGTACAGTGGCGTACCAAAAAATTTGGGAATTAAATTTTTTAAATCTATTCATTTGTTCACTTATCTATACTGGAATAAAACTCTAGAAAAGTTGTGTACACATTGAAAATTCCTTGGCTAAAATTACTGAAAGTGACGTAGGAATGTTGTAGAGTTCTACTGTTACATTTTTTGTCTCTATTTTTATCAATGAGGATGGGTATCAAAGTAGGAGCAGATGAGGTACTGAGGTTAAGGAGATGGAAAAAAGAAATATTTCGGAAAAACTCGACTAGAATTGCCAAGAGAGATAGGGGCTTAACCCAAACATATGTGACAGAAAGGAATATGACATAGGAAAGAAAGCCGAGGAAAAGAGGATGATGAAGAGGAATTGGAACCGAGAAAAAGGTTGGCAAAAGCGAAAAAATTGTTTCAATAGAAATTAGTACCACCCTAAAATACAGATCCACCCGGGTTCCCTGGTAGTATGTAATAAAAATCCTTGAAAATTACGCGGGCAGAACGTTTTTGGCGGCGACAGCGAAGATAAGTAAATATGCTCTTAAATTAAGTTAAAAATTGCCTTGATATCACTGAAAAAAATGTCTTCAGCATAAGGAAATATTTACTTATTTGAACTTAAGGACAGTTTTATACTTAATAAACTTCTAAATTACTTGAAACTAGTAAAAATGTCTTTAATACTGAAATGAGTCCATTGATTTACTTATGGCAAGTATAAATGTTATTTTAAACTAAGTAGATTTGTCCTTAAAAACAGCGTTTTTTCCTTAAAATAGGAAAAATATTTTTTTTAAGTCTAGTAGTACGTTTCCTCAAATTTAGGAAAATTATTTGTATCAGTGCATAGAGATACAAGTTTAGAACAGTTCAAGTTATTGAAAAATTCAAGCAATTTTGGTTAAATTCAATTTTCATTTGTACAAATACATATCATCGCTTTGCCTGCAAAAGCAGATATTATTTTTTTCTCAAAAATTTCTTTTTTTTCATATTTAATTAGCACTATCCATTCCCGACGTTTGTCAATTTTTATACCCAGCTGTACTTGTACACAGGGTATTATAACTTTGTTAGGATAACGGTTGGTTGTACAGGTATAAAGGAATCGAGATAGATATAGACTTCCATATATCAATATGATCAGGATCGAAAAAAAATTTGATTGAGCCATGTCCGTCCGTCTGTCCGTCCGTCCGTCCGTCCGTCCGTCCGTCCGTCCGTCCGTCTGTCCGTTAACACGATAACTTGAGCAAATAATGAGATATCTTCACCAAATTTGGCATGCGTACTTATTTGGGTTCAGAATAGATTGCTATTGAAAATGGGTAAAATCGGACCATAACCACGCCCCTTTTTCGATATCGAAAATTTCGAAAAACGTATAAAATGGGTTAATTCAATATTAGAAGCAGCTACAATGATAAAATTTGCAATATATATTGATTTAGATGTTCTAAGGCCGATTTTATAAAAAATTTTGAAAAGGGGGCGTGGTACCGCCCACGTATCTTTGAAGAAATTTTAAAATTTTGACTCTTAATAACTTCAGAACAGTTTATGCTAGTATAACGAAATTTCGTAGAGGACATACTATTGTTGTGGTAAATTCAGCTATAGAAAATAAACGAAATCGCTTCGCGACCACGCCTACTTTTTCATAAAAGTTATATTGAAAGGAGGTGGAAATATTGAAAAGTCCATATCTAATTAACTGATTTCGCTATAATAATATAATTTGGTACATGCATCAACTTTCATATTCTTTACATAATTTTTTCAAAATTTTGGAAAGTGGGCGTGGCACCGCCCACTTATGAGTCAAGCAATTTTTAAATTCGACTGCTAACAACTTCAGAACGGTGTGAGATAGATTTACGAAACTAGGTACCAGGCATGTTATGTTTATGTAGAGTACTACCACAGAAAATAAGAAAAATCGGTGAACGATCACGCCCACTTTATGTGCACAGCTGGGTATGTAATGTTCGGTTTCACCCGAACTTAGACTTCCTTACTTGTTTAATATATCTTCGGGTTTAAAAGTTATCGAAAAATCTCTGTTTCTAGTACTAAAAAAACGGTTATACCCCCATGTGGTAAACATTTTTTTATCGTAGATGCAACTGATAGCTGTGCTTTGATTTGTTATTATGTGCCCTTTTACACCAGGCAATTATTTAATTCAACTCTGCCGCGAAAAAGGCGAGGGGGCGAGAAGAGAGGGGAAGAGTACATTTGAAAGCGTACCATCAACTCGTTTCAAGTTTTCTTTACGACAAGTGTAGACACGAATAGGAAACACAAAAGTGAACACCAGCAGAGTTGAATTCAACAATTTCCTGGTGTAAAATGGGACTGTCAAATACCTCATAAAACGGCTGCATGTATAGAAGATTCAGTGCACAAAGAATGATTTAGAGGCATGGACAAAAACATATATGTATACACTGAAAAAAGGCGCAAATCTTTAAAACGACTAAGTCGGTCAAAGAAATGAAAAAAGAATCTCACAAACCATTGAAACACAATTAGCATAAGATCTTCCAAAGAAAAATTGTTAAAATATGGCCCAGGATAGCCATAAACCATTTTTTTGCTCTTGTGAACAAACACTAAAAAACGAAAATCTGATTTTGCAGGCGCAGTGACGATAACCAAATTAATTCAAATCCGAAAATTAGTTATACAAATTTTCTTTTCTTTTTTCTCCGGTGGCGAGAATTTCACTAAACAGCATTCATCTCGTTGCTGCTAATACACATTTCCAAAAAAATATTTTGGAAATAATTCGCAATTCACAACCGCTAGTGTTTCGTGCTATTTGTCTATTTTTCAAAAAATTTATATTGGAAACCATGGAAACATACAACGATAGACGAATACGACACCCCTTGTGAATTGCCCAATTATTCTAAAATTATAATATAAAGTGAAAATCTGGAATTAAAAATCGCGCGATTTTTTATTCTAAATTTTCGCCTACGGCGCTTTTTTATCTTACATTTTTAAAAGAGCCCAATAGAACTTCAAGCGAGATCTCCCCGAACAAGGAATAAAATATTCCTCCCTTTATCAGGATTTTAGAGCAATAGGGGAGATCTTTCCATAGTATGCTTCATATTCCTCTTAGCGGAGCAGAAAGAGAGATCTCCTTAAGCGTTGAATGTAAGAGTGCTCCTTTTGTCATGATTTTTGTCATGAATTTTATACAAGTTGTAGAACTTAATCGCTCTGGAACAATATCCCTGCAGCGAAAAAGAAGAAAACGAAACGAATGAATTTTGGTTTTTTAACTGTATGATTTCATCCAGAAAAATTTAGTTGTATTCCAGTATGGAATGGATATTTCCTGACTAGTATGGGTTTAGCCAGAAAACCCTAGTTGTATACTCCCTGCAGTCAACTTAACTAGTTTTATACTAATCAAATACCAGTCAGCCAGGCGGCCTAAACTAGTTCGAGTTCTGTAATTTTTCCATATTAGCAACTGGTATTTTTAACACGGCGATGTCCTACGAGATGGCAATTGTCCTTCTCTGCATCAGCACCATACCAATTGGCTGACTAGTCAGCCTCTGCATCAGGAATATACCAGTTGATATACTTGTTATTATACACATCAGTATCATACCATTTAAGATACTAGTTCGTATATACGTCAGGATCGTACCAGTTGAAAGAATAGTTCATATATACATCAGAATCATTCTAGTTGAAAGACTAGTTCATATATGAATCAGAATCATAACAGTTGACAGACTAGTTCATATATGCATCAGAATCATACCAATTAACAGACTAGTTAAAAAAATAATCGGAATCATACCAGTTGGCATACTAGTTCATATATGCGTCAGAATCATACCAGTTGATATAGTAGTTCATTTATGCATCAGAATCATACCAGTTGACATACCAGTTCACTTATGCATCATAATCATATCAGTTGACATACTAGTTCAAATTTGCATCAGAAATATACCATTTGACATACTAGTTCATATATGCATCAGAATATTACCAGTTGACATACTAGTTCATATATACATACATCAGAATCCTACCAGTTGACATACTGCTCAGTCTCTGCGGCAGGACATACTAATCATTATGCCCATTCAGATCGTAGCACTTGTCATACTAGTCCATTAATTTGACATTCATTCCAGTTGGTATACTAGTCGGTCTATGCACCAGTATCATAGTCAGCCTCTACATCAGCAATATACCAGTTTATTCTTTAGAAAGCAGCGACTATTTGTATTTACCCAAACACGAAAAAGCATCTGTGAATTACAAGGTAAAAAAGAAGCAGTTACAAGAGAAAAAGAAAAGCAATTGTCCTCTTCTGCATCAGCACCATACCAATTGGTATACTAGTCAGCCTCTGCATCAGCATTATACCAGTTTATATACTAGTTCATACACAGCCAAAAATGAGCTAAAGGTTCTGAGTTCGATTCTCGGTAAAGTTGACACAAGTTTTTTTTTTCTATATTTTTTTAAATTATGTTGTTTATTGTATTTTTAATTTAATTATTGAATTCAACTTGCAATGGCTCCTTTCAAATTCCGCGTTCGTCAAGTTTGATTATATAGGTGAAGGCCCAATTGCATTCAACTTTGTAGGATTCACTTTCATTCAAAGTTTTTTAAACGTAAAGCGAAGCGAAATTTTTGCAAATGCTCTAAAACGAGGCGCGCATTTGTCAAAGTTTTATGTAATTGGGGCTTTGGAGTTGTATTTTTAAGTAAGGTAAATTAAGGTTACTCAAGGTTAAGTTTGTCGTCCACTGCGGAGTTCCGGTCCCACATATGTATATATAGATAAAAGTAAGTCTTATTTTTACATCAAAAAGAGTCAAAGTAAGACTGCTTTCATGCTGGGCCATACACTCGAGTCAAAGGAGCATTGTTAGAGTCAATTTATATTGTTGTTGTCAATATACTCAAGTTTATGCCGCAACGTAAAAAAAATGGCGGTTATATACCAACAGGTTGTCATAACCTCTAACGAGACTTTTGCCGAACTTCTCTTCCAACTTTGATTTTTGTTGGGATTTTCCACATAGTAGTATCCCGGCACTGACACTCCTAAACCGACACCGTTACTCCTCCTCGAACCACTTAGATGACTTTATGAAGGCCATCAAGTCCTTTATGTCCAGTTCAGCGGTCCGGTTTAGGCTATCCAGGAAGGGAACTCCCAAAAAGCGCGTTCTCGCGCCGCTTAAGACCGATGAGGTACTTCACCGTTTCCTCTTCCTCATCATCTTTGCAGCTCCTACAGCATCGTCGATAGGGCACACCTTCTGCGTGCCTACCAATAAGGCAGTGCCCAGTTAGAACACCTATTAATATGGAGATTTCTCTCCTTCTTAGGGCGTGAATGCCTCTAGATCTTTTATGATCACATTTCGGCCAGGTTTGTTTGGATGTCCGGCACCTTGGGGATTGTTGCCACATTTCGTTGGCTTGGAGTACACACTCCGTCAACAATCCCAAGGGTGCCGGACATCCAAACAAACCTGGCCAAAATGGGATTATAAAAGATCTAGAGGGATCATAAAAGATCTGAATACAGTTACTTCAACAAAAAATACCGTTCAAACAGCCAAAATTTGGTCAACTTCAGGATAGCAGCACGAGATTGTTGATTGTACCAGTGCCTTTTTTCTGTGTATATACACAAGAAATATAGCAGTTGACATACTAGAACATATATACATCAGCATCATATTTGTATTTACCCAACACGAAAAAGCATCTGTCAATTACAAGAGAAAACAAGTAAGGAAGTCTAAGTTCGGGTGAAGCTGAACATTACATACCCAGCTGTGCACATAAAGTGGGCGTGATCGTTCACCGATTTTTCTTATTTTCTGTGGTAGTACTCTACATAAACATAACATGCCTGGTACCTAGTTTCGTAAATCTATCTCACACCGTTCTGAAGTTGTTAGCAGTCGAATTTAAAAATTGCTTGACTCATAAGTGGGCGGTGCCACGCCCACTTTCCAAAATTTTGAAAAAATTATGTAAAGAATATGAAAGTTGATGTATGTACCAAATTATATTATTATAGCGAAATCAGTTAATTAGATATGGACTTTTCAATATTTCCACCTCCTTTCAATATAACTTTTATGAAAAAGTAGGCGTGGTCGCGAAGCGATTTCGTTTATTTTCTATAGCTGAATTTACCACAACAATAGTATGTCCTCTACCAAATTTCGTTATACTAGCATAAACTGTTCTGAAGTTATTAAGAGTCAAAATTTTAAAATTTCTTCAAATATACGTGGGCGGTACCACGCCCCCTTTTCAAAATTTTTTATAAAATCGGCCTTAGAACATCTAAATCAATACATATTGCAAATTTTATCATTGTAGCTGCTTCTAATATTGAATTAACCCATTTTATACGTTTATCGAAATTTTCGATATCGAAAAAGGGGCGTGGTTATGGTCCGATTTTACCCATTTTCAATAGCAATCTATTCTGAACCCAAATAAGTACGCATGCCAAATTTGGTGAAGATATCTCATTATTTGCTCAAGTTATCGTGTTAACGGACAGACGGACGGACGGACGGACGGACGGACGGACGGACGGACGGACGGACGGACATGGCTCAATCAAATTTTTTTTCGATCCTGATCATATTGATATATGGAAGTCTATATCTATCTCGATTCCTTTATACCTGTACAACCAACCGTTATCCTAACAAAGTTATAATACCCTGTGTACAAGTACAGCTGGGCATAAAAAGAAGCAAACCAAAAATTTCAAATAATGTTTGCATAGTACCATGTACTACAATAGATCGTACTAATGGTTGCGGTGTAATAAGGCCTTATAATAATAATGTAGTATGAAATGGAATTTTTCTAATTAGTATTTTTCTAAAATAGATTAGACTTTTTCTGACTACACCTTTTTCAGTTTATATTCAGAAAGTAACACTTTATATTTAGAAAATTACATTTCATATTCAGGATTTCCATTTGATATTCAGAAAAATACAATTGACATTCAGAAAATTACAATTGATATTCAGAAAACTTTCTGAATATAAACTGAAAAAGGTGTAGTATAATTTCAACCCGAGATTCATACATACTTGCATACTAGTACGAACCAGGATTTTTGTGACTATTATGATTTCGCCCAGCAAATTATAGTTTTATACTAGTATGTTTTCTGATTAGATTGGCATTTATTGGTTTAAGGGTAATCAGCAAAGAACTAGTATAAAAACATCCATAAAATGTATAGTAAACGAGCTAGGTGTCTGCTGAGTAGTTTGGAATTGATTAGTTTGAAGGTATTCAGAAATTAACTGGTATGAACACGGCTAAAAAAATGGACCTAAATTTTAAACCCGTATAAAGTTTAATCAATTTCTCAAACTTGTTTGTGCAATATTTCAAACCGTCCAAATACCTACAAAGATTTTCAATTTCTTTTGGTTTCGATTTAAAATCTAAATGAAAAAGCTGTCTAAATTTTTTATTTTTGGTTTGTTTTAATGTAATTGAATT
This sequence comes from Campiglossa producta, assembly GCA_964058755.1. NCBI lineage: Eukaryota > Metazoa > Arthropoda > Insecta > Diptera > Tephritidae > Campiglossa > Campiglossa producta. The sequence continues at coordinate 67,634,345 of CAXKVI010000002.1, forward strand.
TTGCCCACAAAAACTTCATGTGCGTCATAGCTCAGCGGTAGAGCAGTCGGCTGTGACTCTTGAGCGTTTTCGTTCGAGTTCTGTCAGCTGCCACATGTTTTTTAGTTTTATTTTATTCTTAAAACTTTTCGGTCTAAAATTTAAACTTTTGGGTTTGAAAATTCAAATTTATTTTTGAAAGCTTATTCAAGATTGAATTTTGCCAACAACATTTATGTGTGCGATGTAGCTCAGTGGTAGAGCAGACGGGCATGATGCGAGGAGTCTTGGTTCGAATTCCCACCAACGGACAAAAAATTTATTTTATCTTTAAAAAATTGTTAAAACATTTCTTGTTTATAATTGAAACCCGATTCATTTAGCCAATTTTCATGAAAACTGGTCTAGATTTAATTTGAATCCAAATTTGGTTTGGTCATATATGTAGTCCAAAAAAGTTTAAAATTTAGGTTCAAATTTTTAGCCGTGAATACACCACAAAATGTTTAGGCGTAGAACTATAATGTTGCTGAGTAGTTGGCATTGACTTGTTTAAAGCTAATCAGAAATGAACTAGTATGAATACACCACAAAATGGACAATCAATGAACTACATTGTTTGCCGAGTAGTTTGGCAATGACTGGCTTAAAGGAAATCTGAAATGAACTAGTATGAATACACCACAAAATGCATAGTCAATGAACTAGAATTTTCGCTGAGTAGTTTGGCATTGAATGGTTTAAAGCTAATCAACAATGAACTGGTATGCATATGCCACAAAATGCATAGTCAATGAACTATATTGTTTGCTGAGTAGTTCGACATTGACTGGTTTAAAGCTGATCAGAATAGAACTAGTATAAATACACCACAAAATGTATAGGCAATGAACTATATTGTTTGCTGAGTAGTTTGGCCTTGACTGGTTTGAAGCTAATCAGCAATGAACTAGTATAAATACACCACAAAATGCATGGTCAATGAACTATATTGTTTGCTGAGTAGTTGGACATTGACTGGTTTAAAGGTGATCAGAAATATACTAGTATGAATACACCACAAAATGCATAGTCAATGAACTATATTGTTTGCTGAGTAGTTCGACATTGACTGATTTAAAGCTGATCAGAAATGAACTAGTATAAATACACCACAAAATGTATAGTCAATGAACTATATTGTTTGCTGAGTAGTTTCGCCTTGACTGGTTTGAAGCTAATCAGCAATGAACTAGTATAAATACACCACAAAATGTATGGTCAATGAACTATATTGTTTGCTGAGTAGTTGGACATTGACTGGTTTGAAGCTAATCAGCAATTAACTAGTATAAATACACCACAAAATGTATAGTCAATGAACTATATTGTTTGCTGAGTAGTTGGACATTGACTGGTTTAAAGCTAATCAGCAATTAACTAGTATAAATACACCACAAAATGTATAGTCAATGAACTATATTGTTTGCTGAGTAGTTGGACATTGACTGGTTTAAAGCTAATCAGCAATTAACTAGTATAAATACACCACAAAATGTATAGTCATTGAACTATATTGCTTGCTGAGTAGTTTGGCCTTGACTGGTTTGAAGCTTATCAGCAATGAACTAGTATAAATACACCACAAAATGTATAGTCAATGAACTAGAATTTTCGCTGAGTAGTTTGGCATTGACTGGTTTTAAAATTAATCAACAATGAACTGGTATGCATATGCCACAAAATGGTTAGTCAATGAACTAGTATGTTTGCTGAGTAGTTCGGAATTTGACTGCAGGGCTAATATAAAATGGATATTTTCTGACTAGTATGAGTTCAGCCAGAAAAAGTTAGTTGTATACTGGTATGAAATGGATATTTCCTGACTAGTATGAATTCAGCCAGAAAATTCTTGTTGTATACTAGAATGAAATGGATATATCCTGACTAGTATAAGTTCTGCCAGAAAATTATAGTTGTATACTGGTATGTTTCTGAGTGGTTTGAGGTTTCGCTGCAGGGCTATTACAAGAGCGTAGAACTGTTGGCGTATGCATCATTGGCCTCAATAACCGCGCCGTCACTTCTGCGTACTCCAAATAAGAAAAAGGAGCGGAAAAAGGGCTTTGGTGGTGAACGAAGGTAAAACGAAGTACCTGCTGGCATCAAGCAAAGAGTCACGCCACTGCTGGTAGCCATAATTTCGAGATAGTAAGGGACTTTGTATAACTGAGAAGCAGCATTAATACAAACAACATGTAAGCCTGGAAATCCATCGAAGGATAACTCCTGCAAACAAATGCTACTTTGGGCTGGGTAGACAATTGAGAAGTAAAGTCCTCTCTCGACGAACATAAACAACACTCTATAAGTCACTTATCGTACCCGTACTGCTATATGGTGCAGAAGCATGGACACTGACAGTATCTGATGAGGCGGCGTTGGGAGTATTCGAGAGAAAAATTCTTCGAAAGATTTATGGACCCCTAAAAGTTGGCTACGGCGAGTACCGAAGAAGATATAATGACGAGCCGTATGAGCTTTACGCAGATGTCGACATAGTTTAGCGAATTAAAACCCAGCGGCGTCGTTAGCTAGGACACGTGGTGCGAATAAACGAAGAATCTCCGGCTCAGAAGGTATGCTTATCGGCACCCGCCGATGGAAGTAGAGGAAGAGGGAGACAACCACTCCGATGGCAGGACCAAGTGGAGGCAGATCTGAGCGGTGTCTCCGATTGGCGCCAGTTGGCTCAACAAAGAACCGACTGGCGTAACATGCTATTTTAAGTAAACAATGTTTTCGCAAATTTACTACACTAAAAGAAGTAATTTAAGTTTTTAACCAAATTTACAACACTCCAATATTAAATTAGCCATATTTTGCGATTTTACTAACATTTTTTATTAAAGTTACATACATAAATTGTAATTTGATCGCTTATTCGAAAAATTACAATTCGCAATGGTAAAATTACAACCAGAAGAGGTAATTTTAAAACACGCAAAAAGCGAAGTGCATTTAGAATAAAGCTGTACCTAATGATACGTCAGCCAGCATAAGTAGTCGATGGCCTAATGGTAGATACCTTGGTTGAGCGTTGAAGAGACATGCGTTCGATTCTCGGTGAAGTCCAATATAAGAACTCTGAATTTTTTTTTTTTTACACTTTTAATGTTGAAATTTAAGGAGTTTGTCTGTTGAATTTTTCACCTTGTAATTTCGCATCCTTAAAAGTAACATACCTTTTGAGTAGCGAAATTACACAGAAATTTCTAAGAGTTTATACAATAAGTATTTTTCATCAATTAACAAAATTTTAATTCTAAATAAATAAGTGAATAAATATTTCTCTTTTCTTTTTCTTTTTTGTGAAATCTTTAAAAAAATCTGAGTATATTCTTAACTGGGGAATTCATAGTTACTAGAGTTCGCCCAGTGGTTGAAATTCAACCACAAAAGCCTTTTTTTATTTTCCTACCTTTTTGCTGTTTCTTAAATTTGCCATTCTTTTCATATTTTTTATATTTTTGGTTTCTATACATTCCTTTTCATTTCGCCTTTTCCTTCCTCTTTACAGCATTCAATAATATAGTTTCAATGTTGATAATTATTTATTCTTCTTAGGTAGTCTTCATACGTATTTCTTTCCTTTCCTTTCCTTTGCTTTTATTTCCTTTCCTTTCCTCTGTTTTCATCTCACTTTATTTCTTTTGCTTTTCTTTCCTTCCCTACCCTTTTCTTTCCTTTTCTTCCCTCTCTTTTCTCTTCCTTTTCTTACCTTTTCTCTTCTTCCATTTCATTTTATTTCCCTTCTTTCTTTCTCTCTTTTCTGTTCTTTTCTTTTATTTTCCTTTCTTTTCGTTTCTTTATTCCCTTACCTGACCTTTCTTTCCATTTCCATTACATTCCTTTTTTCCTTTTATTTTCTTTTTCTTTAATTTCCTTTCGTTTCCTTTGCTTTAGTTTCGTTTCCCTTAGTTTCCTCTTATTTTATTCATTTTTTTAAATTCATTTCTTTTCTTTTATTTTTTTTCTTACCTTTATTTTCTTTAAAATTTTTTTCCTTACCTTTCCTTCCCTTACCTTTCTTTTTACACCTTTCCTTTCCTACCGTTTCCTTACTTTCTTTTTTTCCTTTCCGTAACTCCTTTAGTTTTCTTTCTTTTCCATTCATTTCCTTTACTTATTTTTTTAGCTTTTCATTACCTTTCTTTCCTTTATTTTTCATTTTTTTTATTTTCATTTATTTTACGTACCTTCCTCCTCGCTGCCTTTTCTTTCCTTTCTTTTTCTCTTCTTTCCTTTCTTTGTCTTTCTCTATTTGCCTCTCTTTTCCACTCCTTTACCTACATTACATTTCCTTTCTTCCCTTCCTTTATTCTTTTCCATTCCCTACCTTTATTTGCCTCTGATTTTTCTCTCATATTTTCCGTTCCTTACCTTATCTCACCTTTATTTTCCTTTCATCCATTCCTTTCCATTCCCATTCTTTCCTTTATTTTATACTTTTATTTATTTCATTTTGTTTTATTTTTATTTATTTTATATTCTTTCCTTTCCTTTCATTTCCAACAAATTTCTTTTTTTACTTTCAATCACTTTTCTATTTCTTATTTTACTTTTTTTAGTTTTATCAATTTTCCTTTTAATTTTATTACGCTCAATAAAGTTGACGGGCTGGCTCATGTTTATTATTCTGCCAACAAAACAACTCACACTCGTACCTTCCCCAACTGCAATGAATGCAAGCACAACAACGCAAGTGTACCTACATACACACATAACAGCGGCTCTATAAAGTTAATGCGTATTTAGCACTTGTAGTGGTGTGACTTTCAAATCATATTATAATTAATTTTTTTTCAATTCTTGATTTGTTGTCGCACACCCTGCTCGGCGAGACCTATCGATACATATCAAATTTTATATACCTTAGAATTGTGGTTATTGCAAAAAAAGGAGAAAACTGTTAAGCATTGCGCATTTATATATACACAGATTCTTGAGATTGTGTTCACACTCCTTTTAATTACTTTAGTTAAATTAAAACGTTTAAATTCTGTTGCGCGGTGTATTTAGTATGTAAGAATAAGCATCTCTTGTGGTGAATGACATTGAAAATTAAAGCAATGATATTCAAATGTCAGATTTATATTTACACCTGATTTTTATATTCTTTAAGATATTTGCATCGTAGTTAAATTAACCGTAGCCATTTTTAAAAAGAGGGGGGTGAGGTAAAAAACACCCGCCGAAACAAAGCTGATGCAATGCGAAATGAAATTTCACAATACTTTAGGTGCCAAATAACATAAAGCTTCCACTTTCATTTAAAAGAAATTTGAGACAGTTTGGAATTTCAAATGTATGTATTTACAAAAGTCCGAAAAAGTATGTTTCACAATTTACATATCGCATACTAAATCAAAAAGAGACACAACTCAAAATCGGAGTAACTTTCAGTTAAACGCTTCTGGATCGCACAAAAGTAATTTGATTTTTAAAAACTTGGCATCACTGTGCTCTTTAAAGAGTAACGATAATAGTCAAAAAGAAAAATCGTACATACTGGCTGTACTACTTTTATTAGGCAATCTTTGTAAAGAAAGCGACCTAAAAAATTTTTGAGATGTGACGGTTTTGGTGCGATGTCGTTACCTTAATTCAAAAAGGACCTAATTGACACATTTTTCGAAAATTACTTTTTCACATATTTAAGCATGATATAGTAAAATACACACTACAAATTTTAAGAAGTTACTAGCAGTAGTAACGGAGATATTCCAAATTTACAAAGCTATATTTGCATGGGTTCAATAAAAAGTACATACATGGATTTTAAGAATTGTTCATTAAAGCCTCTCCAAAGAACTTTTTTATAGAAATTTAAGAATATTTCTTAGAATTTAAGACGTGTCCTTAAAATATGTAAACAAATCCTCAGAAAACATGAACTCTTTCATAAATGGTAAAATAATTTTCTTACAGCCTAACCAAATATAAACGCACTCCGTGCGTTTACCGCACGTACATGCATGACTTTTTTCCTTGTAACCGAAATAAATGTGCGTGCGTTTGTATATTTGCCTGTGTACAAACGTCAAATCGAAATGTCACGCAGAACAAAAATTGGAAATCAAGTTAGGTTTTTACGCAGTGCGATCAAATTCGGTTGCCCCCATACAAGTTGTATGTGCATGAGACATTTTTGACAGAAAACGCAGTCCGTGCGTTTTTATTAGGTTAGGCCATAGTACAAATAAGAAGGTAATGCCACTGTCAAAAATTCGTTGTTGTTGCTCACTACCTGACATTTAAAGAGTTCATGACTTTTAATGCTACCAATTATTCGTGACGAAAATCCTCCTTTTTCTGTCATATACAAATAGGTAAATATTGACAAATAAAAAGATTTTTCAAAAGAGTTTTTTTCTGTGGCGAAAAAATAAAAAATTTAAAAAAAGCAAATAAAATAAAACAGCGATTTCGTCCAATTGCTTAAAATTATAACCCGTGAAATTTTCAAATGTGCCTTAAAAATGTATCAAAAAATTATAATAGAATGACTAAGGGATTCATCCTACCAAACTATATCATGTTAGCCGTTTCCGTTACCGTATTATGTCAATTTAGGTTATTTTCGAGGTTTTCGATATCGAAAGTGGGAGTGGTTGGAGGGCGATTTTATCCAATTTCATCAGGTATACTCCCACTACTACTAGTATGCTTTGTACCAAATTTCATCGTTCTATCGTAATCACTTTAGAAGTTACGACCAGTCGAATTTTCAATTTCCTTAAAAGTGATTGCTGCCACGCCCACTTTAAAAAATTTATGGAAAGCTCATAAGAGAATGACCTATAAATGTATATCAGTTTAGCCATTTCAGCTAGCGAGATATGTCAACTTATGTGATTATCGAAATTTTCGATATCGAAAAAGGGGGCGTGGTTATCATCCGATTTCGCCCATTTTCAATACGAACTTACCTTAGCCAAAAAGTAACCTGTATATAAAATTGTATGCAAATATCTCAATTTTTACTCAAGTTATCGTGTACACAGACGGACGGACGGACATGCCTTAATGAACTCCTCTTTTCAACCCAAGAACTTTCATATATGGAACGGGAGTGCCACGAAATCCCCAAAAAAAAAAATCCCCAAACACAAAATCCCCAAAAAAAAAAAAATACCCAAAAACATAATCCCCAAAAACAAGATCCCCAAATTCAAAATCCCCAAAATGAAAATCCCCAAACACAAAATCCCAGTGCTATGATAAACATCATTGCCGTGAAAAAAATCAAAGCAGGCATATACTGAATTTTTTCATAAATTATTTCATTTGGCTTCAGAACAAAATATAAATTTGAATCCAAAAAGAATTATTTCCGACTTTGAAAAAACCATCTCGTCTGCGGCGAAGGAATATTTTCCTGATGCCGAGTATAAGGGATGTTTATTCCACTTCGGTCAAATTATTTGGAGACGTGTCCAAAAAGAAAGGTTTACTCAAAAATATGGAAATAATGAAGCTTTCAGTATATCAATTCCTATGCTGAAAAGCCTATCATTTGTTCCTCCAGAAAGCATTTCGGAGTATTATACTGATTTGATTGACAGCTCGACTGATAAAGATTTTAAGAAAATATGTATTTGGTTTAAAAGAAATTATATTACTTCAAGTACAAGGTCGGGTGTCCAGAAATATGGCCCTAATTTTTGGTGTGTTTCAGACACATTTAAAGAAAACTTTCCACGCACTCAAAACTCTATCGAGGCCTGGCACCGTAGGCTTAAAGTAATTACAGGCAAAAAAAAAACGTGGTGTTTATGAGATGATAACACACTTACGAAAAGAAGTGATTGAAGTGAAAACAGAGATTGAAAAGATCAAATCAGGTGCAGGGATAAAAAAAAATAAAAAAAATTTTAAGCGTGCAAAGAAAATTAAAAAAGTGGTTAAAAATCGCTTGAATTTAGATAAGCTAACTTATTTGAAATCCATAGCCTTCAATATTTCTCTTTGTAATTAGTACTTCAGCATTTCAAGCTATATATGTATGTATGTGTTCGGATAAAATTGACATTGACATATGTATCTTTGTATGTAAAAGTAATTAAGTGTTTGTAAAATTAAAAAATTGTTTCTGATATTTATCTGAAAAACAAAGAAGTTTGTATTTATTTGTATGATTTACTTGTAAATTACAGTAATTCAGAAATTCCCGAATAGCATAGAATTCAAATTATGTTTAAAATCGCTACGATTGTATTTATACTATCGATAAATGACAACAAAGAAGCTTGTATTTATTTATATAATATATTGTACGTACATAAGTATTTGTTAATTCGTTATAAATGAAATTTCTTCTGTTTTATTGAAATATATCTAACATAAATCCCCATTTTATGTGTGAAATAAATTCAAATTAGGTTTAAAATCGCGGCGATTTTTAACCTAATTTGAATTTATTTCACACATAAAATGGGGATTTCGTGTTGGGGATTTTGATTTTGGGGATTTTGATTTTGGGGATTATGAGTTTGGGGATTTTAATTTTGGGGATTCTGATTTTGGGGATTTTGATTTTGAGGATTTTGATTTGTGGATTTTGTTTTGGGGATTTTGATTTTGGGGATAACGTGGTAGACCCATATGGAACTCTATATCTATCTCGATTATTTTGTGTCGTTACGTAATACCGTGATGTGAACAAAATTATAATACCCTCGTACTAGTACTAGTACGCTGGGTATAAAAATATATAAATTTGAATGAGTTATTAAAAAAATGTTACTGAAATAGCTGAAAAGGCTGTGTTTTGTTTCCATTCTTTAACCTTTAAAGCTGATTTACACTGGTCGATTTGCTATTCGATTTTTGTCGATCCACCGTGATAATAGCGCTTCGACCTAAATCGACGAGAACATCAACTAGCAATTTGAATTGCTATTTATACGGTGAAACGACAAAAATCGAATAGCAAATCAACCCATGTAAGTCAGCCTTATTTTAAAATCAATTTAAAAATGAAGATATAAAGCTAAGAACTATGCTTCAATAACCAATCCATTCTACTAGAGCTTTCCGAATCGTTTCGGCTTGGAAAAAAATTCTATGGGTACCTTCAAAGAAATAAACTTAAAAAATCAGTACACAAACAAATTTTATATGAAAATACCCAATTAATTTTTTGAAAATACCCTTTTCTCAATAAATGTGATTGGGCAACGCTATGCTATTTGTTGGGAAATGACAGAAAACTCTTTTTTAATCAAAAATTAAGCTAGATTGACAACGAATTTTGACAGCGGCTTTACCTTCTTTTTTATACCATGCGTCAGGCTGTTAGAAGCTATGCATTTTTTATTTTATTCTAAGAAATATCAGCTTGAACTTCTTTGAAACTTTTTTCATGTTGCATCAACACTTTTTCAGGCTATTATTTTTCAAAATTATCACACATGTTGTTTTAACATGGTTCTGTGTGTAAACATTTTTGTATGTCAGTTAGGGCCTTTGTTAATTAAGGTAACTATATATTTGTACCGCAAATAATACTTATCCAGCAGACGAGAGGGGGCACAGGGGGTAAACCTCCCGAACCCGGGAGGTTTTGGAGGTCCCGGAAATTTGAATAAATAGGAAAAAATTAACAGTTTCGATTATTTCCGTACAAACATTTTCCCATACTCGGCTATTCCAGCGCTATAATTTGCGATTCTGGCATGCAATATGTACTTGAATTTTCTCGATGGACTTGACCAAATGAAAAAAAGTGTTTTTTTTAGAAGGAAAGTCCGCTATCATACCAGTCCTGATGTACGGCTCGGAATCATGGACAGTGTCAAGAGAAGATGAGGCTGAAGTATATTTACAAATTTATGTAAGAAACCTCACACGGTGGGGTAATTAACAAAAAGTTTATACCTACTGCAGGTCGTAATTTTTAAACGATTTGAATTTTTTTTTATAGTTAAAGATTTTGAGATATAGAAAAAACCCAAATGATCCCATTTTTTTCGTAAAATACCTACTGTAAATTTTTAGAAAACTATTTTCTTTTGCAATTAAGGTGACACACACTGAATATTTTTTTCGATGCAACCTAGTAGTAGTAGTAGTATATTTATTTTCAACCATATAAAAGGATATACATTAGAAAGCTTAAGAATAGTGTTGAGTGCTACACTATAACAAAAACTCATTTGACATGATGCGCTTACGAAACTTCATTCGCAAATATTTGTACAGCGGAACATGCATAATCTCTACCAATAGAAACATAAAAATAATTACAGAATAAATTAAAATTAAAATTATGGCAGTAACAAAGGTGTTCAGTGCCACACTTTAATTCACTAACCTTATTTGACATAAGGTTCTTACGAAAATTCGTTTAAAAAAAGATCTCTATACTTTAAGCTGGTTTGCAGGTATTTAAACAGCGAAACATAATCTCTGCAGTTTAGGATGTTTACTACAGATGCCAAGTCCAAAACTTTCTCGCCAAAACTAGTCAACCGGAAATCATTGTATGCTGGGCAGACGCCGATAAAATGGTACATACTTTCATCATCGCCTAAGTTACAAACTGGACATTCTGTAGTTGTTACGTTTTTAAAAGATCTCGCATTAAGGTTCAAGAGTCCACCTCTCGTACGGAGAATTAAGCTAATGGCATACGCTGAATACTAGTCGTCGAAATATGAAACGCACAGGGGGGCCAAGTAAGGGTAAAGATCATGTGTGGTAGAATTTTGAGCACGATCCACATATAGTTTGAACTCTTTTTCGACCAGCTTACTAAGCAACAGAGGAGTGAAATTTTTGAGAAAAGCAGGAGAAAAATCAGTTAGTGGATTCTAAGCCCACGCTGTGTGATAACTGTTTCCAATTTTTAACCCAGGGTGCATCTTTGCGTATGCCTTCATCAGCAAGTATACGTGGAAGCCTGTTTGAAGATAAACTAAGGCAACGCACTATAAATGGCATCTGCGCGCGAAATGTGTGGACGAATTGGGGAAGTATACCGGTTTCTAAATGCAACATATAGTTAGGTGTGTTTGCAGGCAAGAAAATAAGCTTTTTTATAAAGAAACGTAAGAGTTTGTCTACCTGTTCATTACGCTCCCCACCCTACCCCTGCGCGCCATAGAATATTATAGATCTTGCGGCAGCATCGAAGATTTTGATTTTTTTCGAAATGCAGATCCGAGGGTTGTTAAATAACTCAGCCAGGTAGCGCATATTGCCGCTTTTGCCTGGCCAAGCTTTGTGTCTAAGTGTTTAGTGAAAGAGAGTTTGTAATTTAGCGTTATACCCAAATATTTATACTCGTTCACCGTTTCAACTGGCTCACTTCCAAAAAACCACCTGCAATCAGAGGGAAGTCTACCAAGGGCCCTCGATTTAGACAGGTTAATCATACTTTGCAGATCTACAGCCGATTCTAACAGTACCAGGTCATAGGCATACATCAAATGCTTGATTTTCACTCCCCCAATTTTAACCCCGCCTGGAAGGTAATCAATTAAATCATTAAGATACAAAGAAAAAAGCACCGGGCTTAGTAAACAACCTTGCCGAACACCCCGATTGACTGAAAGTGGGCTAGAAAGCTTTCCATTATACCATACCTGACTATTAGTATCTCCATATATAAGGCGTAAAATATCGATAAAATGACTTGACAGACCATATGAGGCCAGCTTATAGAAAAGCGAGCTACGAGGGACAGTATCAAAGGCACATGAAAAGTCTACAAAGAAAACAAAAGTTTTTCTCTTCGCGGCAAAGTTAAAGTTAACGATACTTGTCAAATTAAATATGTTATCGATGGTTGAATAGTTTTTACGGAATCCCGCTTGACATTCTGAAAGCATACCATTGCATTCAATCCACGCATTAATGCGGCTTAACAACATGCCAGTAAATATCTTATACAACGTATCCAGCAGAGACAGCCCCCTATAGTTACTCGGAAGGCAAGGATCGCCTTTTTTGAACAGTGCGATTATGACAGAAAAGCAAAAGGACTTAGGGACCTGCTTCTTAAGAAAAATAAAATTAAGCAGAGACAGAACCTCATTTTGGAAGCTTTGCGGAGCATATTTATAGAATTCATAAGGTATGCGGTCATTTCCAGGAGCTTTACAGTTTCTTACACTACTTAAAGCCAACTGTAGCTCTTTTACGTCAAAAGGTGCGTCGCGAAATGGATCTGCAATAAGCGGAGCGGCCCATTGAAAGGTATTAACTATTACAGGGTTAAAAAGCAACGTGCTAAAGTGGTTCTTTAAGTCTTGACGCACCAGGCTACTACTGACCCCAGGAGTCGTGCGTTTGAGTGAGTTAGCTATTCGCCACCAATCACTTGAGTTCCTTACACTGTTTAGAAGGTCGATGTCTTTGCTTTTCCATTGAGTTTTCTTCTCACTGCATAGTTGGAAGTACTTTTTGCGAGAGGCATGGTATCTAGTTCTAGCAGAGTCGTCGAAATTCTTCCTATAATTGTTTAGGTCACGAAACATTTCCACGCGGAACTTTTGACACTGAGCATCATACCAAGGTTTCCTTGGAGTGAAAATAGTCCTGGAGAGTTTTACTACAGCCGCTGTTTTAATCTTCTTCGTTAAAAGTGACACCTTGTCTTCTATTGCTGCGCTCGTGTAAATATAGTCATAGCCACAGGAACTTGAGATGTTCTCACGATAGCTATCAGCTTTATTAGGTCTCCATGCTAATTTAGCGGGAAAAGTAAGATCCGCGGGACTGTTCGCACACAACGGAACTCTAAACTTTATAACAACTGGCATGTGGTCGGAATACTCTTTGCTATCAATGTAAAAGTCGTGGACGAGAGGAAGAACATTGTATGAACAAACAGCATACTCAGTAACAGAGCTCCCAACAGAACCACAAAATGTGAAGGCACCAAACATATCTCTACAAGTTCTTCCATTCAAAATAACACCCCCAAAACTATCTATTAGGCTTAGCACTTGTTTATCTTTTTTGTCTATGACTACATCTCTAGAGCTACGGTCTTCCGAGGTACACGGGGACTCCGATAAAAAGTTCTCACAGATTATTTGCGAGGAACCAGTTCTGGCATGCAGATCTCCTACTACACAGAAGGAGTTTGGATTTAGTTTACACAAAAAATTTAAGTATTGAGGAATAAAACAAAAGCTCTCCTCGCATATTTTTACTGATAGGAGCACGCCTTCAGGTGATACATGAAAATTGGTATTTACGAGATATTCAACGTCTTTCCTATACGCAAACAGACAACCACCGATGGCCCAATGAATCCGGTAGTCCTGGAAGTATTGAAACAATTTTGACCTGTCCTCAGTGAGTACATGCGTTTCAAATAAAAATATTATATCAAATGTATTAACATATTCAAAGAAATCTCCGATCTTCAATTTACTATTTAGATTTGCAACGTTATAGGAGAGTGCTGAAATAAATTTATAAACTCCACTTGGTCCACTGTTATCACCTTTGCCTAAGCTGCCAGGAAAACTTAAATCTAATATATCGCTATCTAGTTTTTTTAACATTTAACATTTGGGACAACACATCATATTTAAGAATGCTGACATCAAGACATTCACCATACATATCTTTTAAAACATCTTCGGCCGGTTGCCCATTGCACACTAGTAGGGATGCTCTATGTTGAACGATACATCGGAAACATCGATGTTTTCAATTCGATACATCAAATAAAAGTCGATGCATCAAATAAAACGATATTTATCGATGTATATTTCCGAAGTTTCGGCAGTTTACCATGCCCCATTTTTCGATTTGGCGTCATCGTAAAACCGACACTTCAACTAAAAATTCATTTAGACGAATAATTTGAACTGTAAGTTGCATTACACAGCATAGTCTGGTTTTAGAACTGGCTATGGCACCCATAACAACAAGCGTGGTGTGGAAATATTTCTTCAAAGACAAAGAGAAATCTGCAGAGTGTAAGCTGTGTGATAAAACAATTTAAACCTCTGGTAGTACCACCAACTGGATAGGTCATATTATATTATCTATTCGTTTTAAATCTCACAAAATGTTAAAACTGTAAAAATTACCATTCCAAAAATATAGCAGTGCAATTATGATGTAAATAATATTTTGCCTTGATATTTGAAATTTAAAAAACAGTCTCCTGTAAAAATGTATTTTTTATTGGTTATACGTGATGAAATTAAATTTTTTTTCTTCCTCAAGCTTAACAATTTTCTCTGCCACAACACCAATTTGCGACTTTAGGTCCCCAATGTCTGATTTAGTTACAAGATAGTTCGTTTTTCGCTCAAAATTATTTTCAAGCGCTGAATAGCATTTATTACGTCATTTAATGTAGACTCAGACCCATCTTCAGACTTTTTACGCTTGGAGGCCGTGCTTGCAGGAGTACTCGGCGGCGATCTAAACATATTTGACATACTATGCTTGTTTAAAATTTTTGTTCAGCTGGTCACCTTAGAATTTATCGATGACTGTGTATCACTAGCGGATGAGGTGAGCAAAACAGCTGCGAATGACAGTGCGATTTGTAAACAAAACAATCGCCTTCGGTAAATGTTCCTTTATTTTTTGCGCTTCTCAACTTACGTACTGAAGTCTTCGTTTTCCGGGGAAAAAAAATGAGTGGAACTAAATGACCTTCCAGGCAACAACAGCGACTACGCAAGCAGGCGAAAAAGCCAGCAATAACTATATAAATTTTTAAAAAGGTAAAATGTAAACAATTTCTGGAGAACACAGTGTTTTCTTGTAGTGTGAGACTGCAATCCGCGTACACCAAACAAATCTGCACCTTAGAATGATATAGACCGCTTTTGTTCAAAATATACTGCGCCACAACTAAAAACACGTCCTTTCCACGCAAACTTCTTCTTTCTTTTAGAAACTTTATGAATTTTGATATTTTCGTAATCCCCCCATCCTAAAAAGCTATCTACGCCACTGCCTTTGGCAGACTTTGTCAGATAGTCTTTATGACTTGAAAAGCTTCCAAGGAACTTTTAGGAAAAATTTAAGTTAAGACTGATTTACATGAGTCGATTTGACGTTCGACTGTATTCAACCATCAAATGCAAGCTGTTGATTGGTCGAATTGCTATTGACACGGTGGAACGACCAAAAATCGACCAGAAAATCGACACTTATTTTGAGGCTAGAATACGGCTAGTCGGAGAAAATTTTAGGTTATGCAGCTTTTGTAGGGAATCCGCGTTCTTATAAAAAAATGTTCAGGTAAATGGTGTCGGTTTTATACCAAATATGAGCTAAAGTCTGTGATAATAGGCCTCTAGAATTTAATATTAATATCTGTAATTTTCACAGTAATATCTTTTAACCTTTCTGAAGAATTAAATCAATATAATTTTTGAAAAAACCGAAAACTTTTTTCTTGGCCCAGTCTAATGTGTTAGTTTACCTAATTCGCAAGTTTTTTATTTTCATTACAATTTATATCCTCCTTTTTCGATTTTTCTACTACCATTTCCTTGTCGAAAGAAAAAAACATTCATACTTATTTTCATACTTATTGGGAGCGTCAATAATAAACGTCAAGGGAACACAGAGCAAAATGTCAATGCCCTGTAAATTAGAACAAATTTTAGCGGATTTCTCTATGATATTTTTCCAATAAGATTACCATCTTATTGTGACTGGGTGTCTCTTTTTAATAAAACTGAGTAGATAATCACATAATTAAAAATTAAAAAAAAAAAATGAACGCTCAAACCCAGATGTCTAGTCTAGTCTAATCTACACTACCATGCCATCGTATACTTAACTTGCCAACGTATAATTACACCTTTGTTCTTTTTGCCTCACCAGATGTCCACTTGACATATTGCCCTCACCGCGAGTCGAACTTGTGCTTGGTAGCGTCGAATTACACATTTGAAGAAGGTATACCTGAATTTGAATTACTAAGGGATCTTTAAAAAATATATAGTCTTCCTTTTTAATAAATTCAATATGAATCTAGTGAAAATAAGAGGATGTTCTCATTAACTTACTTTATACAAATTTTCTCATAAAAACAAGCAGATTTCTTCTAACAATTGAACGTTTTTGACAAAAGTTCATAAAAAATTCATAAATAAGAAGCTAACTCCTTCTTTTTAGCCGGTTTCCTTTTCAATAAATTTCAGAAGAAATTCAAGCTAAAATCTAAAAGATTTCCTAGCACAAATTTCTTCAAATTTGTCCCCACTCGCTCTTCCCGGCTAAAAAGCTTTTTTAGACGTCGATCTCTTTGATTATAGGTGAACTTTTTGGCTCTGTGTAGAGGACACCCTCATAATCTACGGCCCAAAATAGCAATAAAAATTTTTGTATATAGTTTAGTTTTCACTTTAGTAAATAGCAAAATCGTATGGAGTTATTGCGTTTTGTTGTGAATCGTATTTTTAAGGGCGATACAGAATGGCTAAAATCCCGTTTTTTTACAGCTAAAATATGTTGTTACATAGATTTCAAAAGGGGAAGTCGAGTTCTATAGTAGTCCCAGGTAGTGATCAGTGTTGCCATTTTAGCCGTTTTCCAGCTAGATCTAGCCGTTTTTTTTGTCATTTTTTCCGAAAATCAACAGCAATGTTCCGAAAATCTATGAAATTTTACTTTCCTATAATACAATTTCTTTTTTTAAGTAGACTAACACCCTGATTCTGCGTTCTTGATGAATTATCAAAATTTGTAGAATATCAAGAAAAATATGCTTGTACCCAAAAAACTATTTCGAATTTTTGCGTCAAAAACCAGTTGTATTTTTTTCAATCGCGGTGGTCACTGCCTGATTCTTAATAGACGGAGAGCTGGCAACATAATGGCGAATGGAATATGCATGTCAGAATTCTGTTATTTGTATATAACGAAAATATTTTGAAGAAGAAAATTAAATTTCAACAAGCTTTATTGAGCATAATTTTAAGTGGACTTTAATTTACTTTCTTGTTTTGGATAGGTGATTTTACGTGGCTTGTTATAAAGATTAAATATCTGACGTTATAATCCAATAAAATCGGGGAGAAATCGAAACTGTCTAAAAAAAAAAATTTTTTTTTCCGAATAAAAGGCCATTACTTGGTCATTCTTCGGCCGATTTATAACCACTTTGCTAGTTTGAAAGACAAAACAAATATCATTCAAACAAAGAAAAGAAAATTAAATTCGGAAGACAAACAAGAATGTCATAGCACATGGAAGTTGTAATTTAAAAAATGAGTTTTATTATATTTGTACTGGAAAGCAAAAAAGACTTGCAAAAAGGGTCGATTTCCACATTTACGTGTTCGACTGTTACCAACTAGACATCAGCCCGGCCGCCAGAAGGCCTACTGGAAGACAAAGGCGTATTAGGCGGGAGTTTATTTTAAAAAACCTGTTTCAAAGTAAAGGTTAGAGTAATATGAAACGAAAAATATTATCGTTTGGAAATTTTGAAAAAGTTAAAAAAAAATGTTAGAGCAAATTCTGGACTATTAGTAAAAAAAAAAATGTTTAATTTTGTTTTTTCTATAACTTGAGTATGCAGTTTTATAGGTCATAAATTTTGAGTATGATGAAGTGCAAATTTTAGGAACAGCTAGCTACCGTTGAATTAAATTTTTTTTTTTTTTTGACATCCTCGAATTGGACACCCTTGGGATTTTTTTTAACTTCTTCAAAATTTTCAAATGATAATTTTTTTGTCTTGTATTACTCTTACTATCATTTTGAAATAGTTTTTTTAAAATAAACTTGGCTAACTGAAGCAGGGTAATACCGTTTTTGCAGAATTTTCCGTTTTCCCGCACTTTCATTAAAAAAAAACATCAAAATCGGATGAAAAATTAAGGCTGTTGAGAATTTGGCGGCCGCCGTGGTGTAGCGGTTAAGTGTTCGGCCTTCTACACCAAGTCGTGGCGGTTCGATGCCCGGCAAAGTAACATCAAAAATTAATTAGAAAAACAATTTTTCTAAACGGGGTCGCCCATCGGCAGTAGTTTGGCAAACTCTCCGGGTGTATTTCTGCCATGAGAAGCTTCTCAGCAAAAAATTCATTTGCTTTGCAAGTGCCGTTCGAAGTCGGCAAAAAACTGTAGGTCCCGCCAACTTGTAGGAAAACTCAAAAGCAACACACCACAAGTTGGAAAGAGAAGCTCGGCTAAAAATCTCGTTAGAGGTTATGATAACCTGTTGGTATACCGCCGCCATTAGTTGAGAATTATGAACTAAACTTCAATTATTTCTCACTGTGCGGTGAAGCAACAAAACATCGACCAGGAAATCAACACTTATTTTGAGGATAGAATACTAGAAAACGGTACCACGAAATAAATCCCAAAAAAATATGAAATAAGTCCCAAATATTTTCCATACAAATTGGGACTTATTTCATATAATTTTGTTGGGATTTATTTCATAATGACGGGATTTCGTTGGAAGTTATTTCATTTTCCAGCATTGGGAGTTATTTCATATTTGTTGGGACTTATTTCATTTCTCTTAAAACTACAATTTATTATTTTTTACCATTGGGATTTATTTCATTTTCATTGGGACTTATTTCATTTCTTTTAAAATTGCAATTTAACAAGCTTTCGCGTTTTCCTAACTGTTCCTATAACTGTTGTAAGCTAAGATTTTAGCAAAACAACCAACAGTCTCATTACATCGAAAGTTTTTGCGGCATCTACGAAGACTGTAACTGATATTGTTGTGTCAATATGTTCCAAAAAGAACATATTTTCAATAACTTTGGACAACAACAATAAAAAGATTTTGATCGATGACACATTTTCAATTGTACCGCTGGGGTGTTTTAAACAGTTGATTTTGATCGCCAAAAGGTCCTTTTGGTTCAAATATTGGTCGATAACTTAGATATCGACCGATAACTTTGAAATCGGTTGAGTTATCGTTAAAGTTTCATTGAATTCCAATCAGCGGTTTTCGAGTGATACGTCCACAAACATTCATACATATTATATGTAGAGATTATGAAAAGGTAAGATATAACCCGCAGGAAGGAAAAAAAAGTTGGAAGGGGAAAGGGGGCCGCGCGCGTACCGCCCCCTTCTACCCAACTCTGTCTTCCCTGTTTATGTTTATGAACATACTAATATACATATATGTGCAATGACGAGGTTTTGAATTAATTTCATGTTTTTTTTTTTTTTTTACTTTTTCTTACACATAATCAGGTGTATAATTAATAACGTATTGATTATGTATAAATATACACATGTATATCTACTGAATAAATAAGAACTTGAATTGGGAGTTATTTCATTTTTTTTTGGAAACTGGGGCCTCATTATGAAATAACTACCAAATTTTGGGACTTATTTCATTTCCTTCTTTGGGAGTTGTTTCATTTCTTAAAGTTGGGACTTATTTCATTTTTTGGTGGGATTTATTTCATTGGGATTTATTTCATTTGGGATTTATTTCGCCGTACCCTAAATGGCTAGTCGGAAAAAATTTTAGGCTATGCAGCTTTTGTAGGAAATCCGAGTTCTTACAAAAATATGTTCAGGTAAATGGTGTTTTACAGCAATTCCAAACTACTCAGCATACACCTAGCTCGTTTACTATACATCAGAGTTGTAAAAGAATGCATTCTTTTGCGAATGCATTCTTTTGTGATTTATCGTAAAATTATTACAGCCATTTTTTGAATTCTTTGACTTCGACTTAAAAAATGAAGTCTTTATTCAGACTTCATTTTGCGACTTCAAATTCTTTTTTTCATTCATTTTTTGGTTATTCATGTATTGCATTCATTGAATCAAAATTCTTTCAGAAGTCAATTGAAGTCAGTTGGAGTCATATGGAGTCATTTGAAGTCAATTTACCTGTGGCATACAAGACATGATCGCAATCTTTTTTTATTCAAACAATATCCCTGCAGTCAATGTCGAACTACTCAGCAAACAATATAGTTCATTGACTATGCATTTTGTGGCATATGCATACCAGTTCATTGTTGATTAGCTTTAAATCATTCAGTGCCAAACTACTCAGCGCAAATTCTAGTTCATTGACTATACATTTTGTGGTGTATTCATACTAGTTCATTTCTGAATAACTTTAAGCCAGTCAATGCCAAACTACTCGGCAAACAATGTAGTTCATTGACTGTACATTTTGTGGTGTATTCATACAAGTTCATTTCTGATTAGCTTTAAACCAGTCAATGCCAAACTACTCAGAAGACAACTAGCTCGTTTACTAAACATTTTATGGGTGTTTTTATACTAGTTCTTTGCTGATTACCCTTAAACCAATCAATGCCAATCCAATCAGAAAACATACTAGTAAACAACTATAATTTGCTGGGCGAAATCATACTAGTCAGAAAAATCCTGGTTCGTACTAGTATGCAAGTATGTATGAATCTCGGGTTGAAATCATACTACACCTTTTTACCACGCTTTTATTAGGTTCACTTCTATGTTTGCTTATTTGTTTGTTTGTTTGATTGTTTGCTTGTATGTATGTGACTCTCGTTCGGTCTAAGCCCCAGTGGCCCAAAAACCGTAAAATGTCCCTACAATATGGGTATCAAACGAAAGGGGGAGGTCCCAGGTTTCATTTGAACTTCGATATATTTCGATCAATTTATCGACAACTGAGTTATCGGTCAAAATGTGGTTGCCCGAAAACCTCAAAATTTCCCTACAATATGGGTATCAAACGAAAGGGGAAGACCCCAGGTTTTATTTGTACTTCGATATATTTCGATAAATTTATCGATAACTGAGTTATCGGTCAATATACATATGATTGCCCAAAAACCTAAAAAATTCCTTACAATATGGGTATCAAACGAAAGGGGGTGGCCGCAGGTTTCATTTGGACTTCGATATATTTCGATAAATTTATCGATAACTGAGTTATCGGTCAATATATTATTGCCCAAAAACCTAAAAAATTCCTTACAATATGGGTATCAAACGAAAGGGGAAGACCCCAGGTTTCATTTGGAACTCGATATATTTCGATAAATTTATCGATAACTGAGTTATCAGTCAAAATGTGATTGCCCAAAAACCTCAAAATTTCCCTACAATATGGGTATCAAACGAAAGGCGAAGGTCCCAGGTTTCATTTGGACAGCGACATATTTCGATAAACTTATCGATAACTGAGTTATCGGTCAAAATGTGAATGCCCGAAAACCTCAAAATTTCCCTACAATATGGGTATCAAACGAAAGGGGAAGACCCCAGGTTTTATTTGTACTTCGATATATTTCGATAAATTTATCGATAACTGAGTTTTCGGTCAATATACATATGATTGCCCAAAAACCTAAAAAATTCCTTACAATATGGGTATCAAACGAAAGGGGGTGGCCGCAGGTTTCATTTGGACTTCGATATATTTCGATAAATTTATCGATAACTGAGTTATCGGTCCATATACATATGATTGCCCAAAAACCTAAAAAATTCCTTACAATATGGGTATCAAACGAAAGGGGGTGGCCGCAGGTTTCATTTGGACTTCGATATATTTCGATAAATTCGACGATAACTGAGTTATCGGTCAATATATTATTGCCCAAAAACCTAAAAAATTCCTTACAATATGGGTATCAAACGAAAGGGGAAGACCCCAGGTTTCATTTGGAACTCGATATACGAAAGGCGAAGGTCCCAGGTTTCATTTGGACAGCGACATATTTCGATAAACTTATCGATAACTGAGTTATCGGTCAAAATGTGACGAATTACCAGAAGAGGAAGCGGAGGATTCCGATGCGGAAAGCATATTATCCGTCACGTCCCTTGGCGAGAGTGCTGTGAACAACTCGGAGATGGAGGACAGCCTACGGGACGAGGAAGCCCTCGACGTCACGGTGGTAGCAGCCAACGCTGAGCGATTAACATCTAACGCTACAGACAGCAAGACTCCTGCAACGCCATATCGGGCAGTTAATCGGAACATCTCGTCGTTGATAGGCAACCTCCGGGATGGGGCAAACCTCGACGATATGGGGACGGCAGGGAAGTCTGTGCGCTCTCATGTTGGTGGAGCTTCAGATTAATCTGCACAAATCTAAAGTAGCTTCGGCTGCTTTAAGTAGTCGTCTTTCTAAAGGCGACGTGGATGTGGTCCTCATCCAAGAACCCTGGGTCAATAGCTCGAGAATCTGCGGATTGGGGACTAAGGGCTTCAAGCTCATTCGAGCCAGCGAGGAGAGCAAAGTCAGAACGTGTATTTTGGTCAAGTCTGAGTTGAACTCCTTTCTCCTACCTAACTACACCAATGGTGATATTACCGCTATCAGTCTAACGGTCGACAGCACCCGCCTGACGGTGGCGTCGGTCTATATGCCCTACGACGCCGAAGAACCCCCACCACAAACGGAGGTGAAAGACCTGGTGTCAAATTTCTGCACGTGTAATCTTATTATTGGGGCGGACGCTAATGCTCACCATGTCCAATGGGGGAGCTCCGACATCAATGCCAGGGGCGAGTCTCTGTTTGATTACCTCTTAACAACCAACCTGGTGATTTGCAACGTGGGTAATGAGCCTACTTTTATCACTAAGACCCGCAGGGTCTGTAGTGAAGGCGCTTATGAGTGGGTCAGAAAATGGCGGGTTCTGGAAGAACATTCTTTCTCCGACCACCGTTACATAGAAATGGTTTTAGACTTTATTGTAGAACAACCAATCATGAAGCGCAATCCACGTAACACTGATTGGCAGTTACACAATGAAATATTAGACAGAGACCTACCAGTACTGCCCTCACAAGCCCCCTCAACAGTAGAGGAGCTGGAGGATCTTGTTACTACATTTACATCGGTGCTCTCAAATGCTCTAGGACAGGCTTGTCCAGTGCCAAAACCACGCGGTGAACACAGGCCACATTGGTGGTCCTACGATTTGGACTCGCTCCGAATATCATGCCGGAAACAATTTAACAAGGCCAAGAGCTTCGGCTCTGAGCCTCATTGGCACGAATATAAAGCTAAACTAAGGGCCTACAAAAAAGCTCTGAGACAGGCGAAGAGAACCTCGTGGAGAAATTTCTGCACTGGCGTCGAAAAGGTCGACGACACAGCGAGACTTAGACGAGTCCTCTCGAAAAGTCAAACAACCATCAGCTATTTGCGAAAACCTGACGGATCCTGGACCAGCACGGAAGAGGAAACCCTTGAGCTGCTCTTGAATACACATTTTCCGGGGAATCTGCATGATGCACCACTAGCACCTGCAACAAACCTGGCAGTAAATATACCCATCACTGAGGAAAGAGTAAGGTGGGCAGTTAAGAGCTTTGAAGCGTATAAGGCTGCCGGGCCGGACGGGATTATCCCCGCGCAACTTATAAACACGTTGGAGACATCAGCTAAATGGCTGGTATTTCTCTTCACAGCCTGCCTGGCTCTCAACCACATTCCAGGCTCCTGGAGAAGCGCCACGGTAGTGTTTATCCCTAAGGCTGGGAAGGCATCCCACTACGAGCCAAAAGACTACAGACCGATCAGTCTCTCGTCCTTTGTACTAAAAACCTTTGAGAGGATACTAAGCGACTACCTCTTAACGACTATTGATAGCAACCTTATCTCTAGCTATCAGCATGCATACACCAAGGGCAAATCAACAGAAACCGCTCTGCACAGCCTAGGGTCTGTCATTGAGAAATCGCTGTGTGAAAAGGACTACTGTCTCGTGGCCCTCCTAGACATTGAGGGGGCTTTCAACAATATAAGCCCGGAGGCTATCAACTCCGCTCTAACTAATCTGGGCGTAGATAGACCTCTAACTGATTTAATTGACCAACTTTTAAGGGGAAGGAAAATAGCTTCTTCACTTGGTACGGTTGAGTTATCACGTTATGTCACAAGGGGAACACCCCAGGGTGGTGTTCTTTCCCCGCTTTTATGGAACCTCACAGTCAACTCGTTGCTACGTGACACAAGCTGGGGGGGCGGGAAGATAGTGGCATACGCAGACGATTTAGCTATTGCATTCAGAGGCAAGTTCCCACAAACTCTGTGTGACCTGATGCAAGTAGCACTGCGAGAAGTTTCGACGTGGTCCTCTCGCTGCGGACTTAGTATCAACCCAGGGAAGGTGGAACTTGTCCTCTTCACCAACCGGTACAAAATACCGCCACTAAGCCTACCAGAACTAGATGGCACGCGCCTGGGCTTGTCGGATAAGGCCAAGTTTCTAGGCATAGTTCTGGACAGGAAATTGAATTGGAAGGAGAATGTTCTTCAGCGCCAGAAGAAAGCTTGCATCGCTCTTTACACATGCAAAAGAGCCATTGGCAAAAAATGGGGGCTCAGCCCTAGAGTATGCAGTTGGATCTACACGGCCATCATTCGCCCAATCATGCTTTATGGAGTCGTCGTATGGTGGCCTGCGCTGAGCAAGGCAATATACCTGAATCTGTTGCGGAAAGTCCATAGATCCAATATGATCTGTATAAGCGGTGCGCTAAGGACAACGCCCAACGAAGCCCTCCAGGTCATTCTGGGCATTTTGCCACTTGATCTGGAAGGGTTTCGGTCAGCGGCGGCATCAGCTCTGCGCCTAAGAGAAACCTCCAGTTGGGCTGCGGGTACTATTGGACACTCCAGTATTCTGGAATCTTACAGCTTTCTCCCTCTAAGCACAGATCGTTGTGCGACTACTACAGTCGGGGATAGCTGTTTCAAAATAAACATTCCCAGCAGAGAAGACTGGGAGAGGACGGATTGGTGTCCCGAAACAAATGGTGGCACTTCCATATACACCGACGGCTCGAAGTTGGACGGCAGAGTTGGAGGAGGAGTTTATTCAAGGGATTTGGACCTTGAGCTCTCCTTCAGACTACCTGATCATTGTAGCGTCTTCCAGGCGGAAGTCTCGGCAATCCTGGACGCCGCGGCCTGGTTAAGCAAACGTGTTATCGGAGAAGATATCGCTATTTTCAGCAATAGCCAAGCGGCCATCAAATCCCTTAGCTCATACACGTTCAACTCTGAACTGACGCTCAGCTGTCGTCGAACTCTTCAGGAGATGGCCCAACAGAACCGCGTAAACCTCATATGGGTCCCGGGATATAGGGACATTGAGGGAAACTGTAAGGCAGACGAGCTTGCCAGGCAGGGCACGACCAAGCAGGTTCTTCAGGATAAAGAGCGCTTAGGTATGCCGTTTGCCACATGCAAACTAATGCTGAAGGAGCACACACTCCGTCAAGCCAACGAAAGATGGAGGCAATCCCCAGGGTGTCGCATATCGAAACAAACCTGGCCAAAATGGGATCTTAAAAGGTCTAGACGCATTTATGCCCTAACTAGGAGGGAAATCTGCATATTGATAGGGGTATTAACCGGTCACTGCCTCATTGGTAGGCATGCAGAAAAGCTAGGTGTGCCCTACCGACGATGCTGCAGGAGTTGCAAAGATGATGAGGAGGAGGAAACAGTGGAGCACCTCATCTGCAACTGTCCGGCTTTAAGCGGTGCGAGAACGCGCTTTTTGGGAGTTCCGTTCCTGGATAGCCTAAGCCAGATCGCGGAACTGGACATAAAGGACTTGATGGGCTTCATAAAGTCATCTAAGTGGTTCGAGGAGGAGTAACAGTGTCGGTTTAGGAGTGTCAGTCCCGGGATTCTGCTATGTGGAAAATCCCAACAACTCAGGGATTTTCCATATGGCTGGGTCCCGGGACTGACTTTCCTTGTGTTGGTGGTATCACAACGGGCCTTTCAAAACTGGCCTAAGTGTGCCTCTGCGGCAGCCACTTGAACTTAACCTAACTAAAAAGTAAAAAATAAATATAGTTTAAAAAGCGAAAATACACGCTTTTAAAGAATATTGCACTAAAAAGGTAAAAATAAACTAAATAAAAAACGAAGATTATGGAATAAAGCGGACCACGCTTTTTCCACAATACTACTGTGTAGGGGTTTTAAAATTATTTTCATCTTTTTAGTTCAATACACTCTAAAAGCGTGAGTTTTAGTTTTTTAAACTATATTTATTTCAGTTTATATTCAGAAACTTTTCTGAATTTCAATTGTAATTTTCTGAATGTCAATTGTGTTTTTCTGAATATCAAATGGAAATTCTGAATATGAATTGTAATTTTCTGAATATAAATTGTTACTTTCTGAATATAAACTGAAAGAGGTGTAGTCAGAAAAAGTCTAATCTATTTTAGAAAAATATTACTTAGAAAAACTCCATTTCATACTACATTATTATTATAAGGCCTTACTACACTGCAACCATTAGTACGTCAACTGCTATATTTCTTGTGCATATACACAGAAAAAAAGCGCTGGTAAAAAGGCACTGGTAAAATCAACAATCTCGTGCTGTTATCCTAAAGTTGGCCAAATTTTGGTTGTTTGAACGGTAATTTTTGTTGAAGTAACTGCATTCAGATCTATTATGATCCCATTTTGGCCAGGTTTGTTTGGATGTCCGGCACCCTGGGGATTGTTGCCACCTTTCGTTGACTTGACGGAGTGTGTACTCCTTCAGCATTAGCTTGCATATGCCGTTTGCCGAAGGAGTTGGCCCAACAGAACCGCCAGGTTTGTTTGGATGTCCGGCACCTTGGGGATTGTTGCCACCTTTCGTTGGCTTGACGGAGTGTGTACTCCTTCAGCATTAGCTTGCATATGCCGTTTGCCGAAGGAGTTGCTGAAGGAGTACACACTCCGTCAAGCCAACGAAAGGTGGCAACAATCCCCAAGGTGCCGGACATCCAAACAAACCTGGCTGAAGTGGGATCATAAAAGATCTAGAGGCATTCACGCCCTAAGAAGGAGAGAAATCTCCATATTAATAGGTGTTCTAACTGGGCACTGCCTTATTGGTAGGCACGCAGAAAGGCTAGGTGTGCCCTATCGACGATGCTGTAGGAGCTGCAAAGACGATGAGGAAAAGGAAACGGTGAAGCACCTCATCTGCAACTACCTGCCCTTAAGCGGCGCGAGAACGCGCTTTTTGGGAGTTTCCTTCCTGGATAGCCTAAACCAGATCGCTGAACTGGACATAAAGGACTTGATGCCCTTCATAAAGTCATCTAAGTGGTAAAATCCCAACAACTCAGGGATTTTCCATATGGCCGGGTCCCGGGACTGACTTTCCTAGTGTTGGTGGTATCACAACGGGCCTTTCAAAACTGGCCTAAGTGTGCCTCTGCGGCAGTCACTTGAACCTAACCTAACCTATACTAGTTCATTGCTGATTAGCTTCAAACCAGTCAAGGCCAAACTACTCAGCAAACAATATAGTTCATTGACTATACATTTTTTTGTGTATTCATACTAGTTCACTTCTGATCACCTTTATCCCAGTCAATGTCGAACTACTCAGCAAACAATATAGTTCACTGACTATACATTTTGTGGTGTATTCATACTAGTTCATTTCATATCACCTTTAAACCAGTCAATGTCCAACTACTCAGCAAACAATATAGTTCATTGACTATACATTTTGTGGTGTATTTATACTAGTTCATTGCTGATTAGCTTCAAACCAGTCAAGGCCAAACTACTCAGCAAACAATATAGTTCATTGACTATACATTTTGTGGTGTATTCATACTAGTTCATTTCTGATCACCTTTAAACCAGTCAATGTCGAACTACTCAGCAAACTATATACTTTATTGACCAGTCAATGTCCAACTACTCAGAAAACAATTTAGTACATTGACTTTACATTTTGTGGTGTATTCATACTAGTTCACTTCTGATCCAGGGCTGTAGCCACGGGACCGCGAGGGGCACGCAGCGCCCCCAAGCAACCACGGAGCGCCCCCAAAAATTTTGAAAGCATTTCCCATATCATTGATTTCAGTCAATGTGTGATAGAAACGCAGTAAGTAAATCAAACATTTTATAGTTGGTGAACTTTAAATTGAATACTTCCATTTCTAATGACGTTTGAGTCGGCATTAATTGAATTTAAGAGTCGACATAGATGTGCTGTGTATCGCAGTGGAAAAGTGGGTAATGCATAAATTTTGGAGAAGACTCAATCGATGACAGCATGAAGCCGGTGTATTTCGAAATCATAGACAGTATTTGTTGTGAAATTCAAAATCGATTTCATTCTAACAATGACATTTTGATGGCTCTATCGGAACTTGATGAAGTGAATTTGAACTCCGATTTAGAAAGTTTAAAACCATTGACAAAGATTGGGTTGACATTGCCATCTAAAGCTGAATTCGAGGTGGTCTTGAAATTTTTAATGAAAGAAAAAGAAAATCAAGAAAATGCAAAGAGCAACCTGAAAATTTTATTTCCAGTTAGAAGTGCTTTTCCAGATACATATCGTTTGTTTGAAGCTGCTGAAACTTTTGGCAGCAGCACTTCAGTTTTCGAATGTGCATTTTCTGCATTAGCAAGGATTGATAGCATACGCCGTATGTCAATGTCAACTCAACGTCTTTGTGACTTATCATTCATGGCATTTGAAAAGAAAAAACGACTTGATTCTCTGAATGTGGATGATATAACTCGAAAATTCGCTCAAAAAACCCGAAGAATTCAGTTATTTTAGCGACTGCACATTGTCAAGTAAATTTTTTTTGTAAACACATATATGTTTTCTTTTCAATAAAATTCAGATCATCTAAATAAAGCCCGATTGTAGTAAATTATTTTTTCTCTCATCTCAGAAATGAAATAGTTATGAACATTTTCAAAATGGTAAGAATGTTACATAAATAATGCTTTAGTTCTTGAAAATCAGATTTTTTATCAGCGCCCCTTAATTTTTGATTCGCGCCCCCAGACTGTTCGGTCTGGGTACGGCCATGTTCTGATCACCTTTAAACCAGTCAATTTCGAACTACTCAGCAAACAATATAGTTCACTGACTATACATTTTGTGGTGTATTCATACTAGTTCATTTCTTATCACCTTTAAACCAGTCAATGTCCAACTACTCAGCAAACAATATAGTTCATTGACTATACATTTTGTGGTGTATTTATACTAGTTCATTGCTGATTAGCTTCAAACCAGTCAAGGCCAAACTACTCAGCAAACAATATAGTTCATTGACTATACATTTTGTGGTGTACTCATACTAGTTCATTTCTGATCACCTTTAAACCAGTCAATGTCGAACTACTCAGCAAACAATATAGTTCGTTGACTATGCATTTTGTGGCATATGCATACCAGTTCATTGTTGATTAGCTTTAAACCATTCAATGCCAAACTACTCAGCGAAAATTCCAGTTCATTGACTATACATATTGTGGTGTATCATACTAGTTCATTTCTGATTACCCTTAAACCAATCAATGCCAATCTGATCAGAAAACATACTAGTATACAACTATAATTTGCTGGGCGAAATCATACTAGTCAGAAAAATCCTGGTTCGTACTAGTATGCAAGTATGGATGAATCTCGGGTTGAAATCATACTACACCTTTTTCAGTTTATATTCAGAAAGTTTTCTGAATATCAACTGTAATTTTCTGAATGTCAATAGTGTTTTTCTGAATATCAAATGGAAATTCTGAACACGGCTAAAAATTTGGACCTAAATTTTAAACTTTTTTGGACTACATATATGACCAAACCAAATTTGGATTCAAATTCAACCTAGACCAGTTTTCATGAAAATTGGCTAAAGGAATAGAGTTTCAATTATAAACAAGAAATGTTTTAACAATTTTTTAAAGATAAAATAAATTTTTTTTCCGTTGGCGGGAATTCGAACCAAGACTCCCCGCATCATGCCCGCCTGCTCTACCACTGAGCTACATCGCACGCATAAATGTTGTTGGCAAAATTCAATCTTGAATAAGCTTTCAAAAATAAATTTGAATTTTCAAACCCAAAAGTTTAAATTTTAGACCGAAAAGTTTTAACAATAAAATAAAACTAAAAAAATGTGGCAGCTGACAGAACTCGAACGAAAACGCTCAGGAGGCACAGCCGACTGCTCTACCGCTGAGCTATGACGCACATGAAGTTTTTGTGGGAAAAATTCAATTACATTAAAACAAACCAAAAATAAAAAATTTAGACAGCTTTTTCATTTAGATTTTAAATCGAAACCAAAAGAAATTGAAAATCTTTGTAGGTATTTGGACGGTTTGAAATATTTTACAAAAAAGTTTGAGAAATTGATTAATCTTTATACGGGTTTGATATTTAGGTTAATTTTTTTAGCCGTGAATATGAATTGTAATTTTCTAAATATAAATTGTTACTTTCTGAATATAAACTGAAAAACGTGAAGTCAGAAAAAGTCTAATCTATTTTAGAAAAATACTAATTAGAAAAATTCCATTTCATACTACATTATTATTATAAGGCCTTATTACACCGCAACCATTAGAACGATCTATTGTAGTACATGGTACTATGCAAACATTATTAGAAATTTTTGGTTTGCTTCTTTTTTTCTCTTGTAATTGACATATGCTTTTTCGTGTTTGGGTAAATACAAATATGATACTGATGTATATATGATTTAGTATGTCAACTGCTATATTTCTTGTGTATATACACAGAAAACAGGCACTGGTAAAATCAACAATCTCGTGCTGTTATCCTGAAGTTGACCAAATTTTGGTTGTTTGAACGGTGTTTTTTGTTGAAATAATTGAATTCAGATCTTTTATGATCCCTCTAGATCTGTTATGATCCCATTTTGGCCAGGTTTGTTTGGATGTCCGGCACCCTGGGGAATGTTGCCACCTTTCGTTGGCTTGGAGTACACACTCCGTCTAGAGGCATTCACGCCCTAAGGATGAGAGAAATCTCCATATTAATAGGTGTTCTAACTGGGCACTGCCTTATTGGTAGGCACGCAGAAAGGCTAGGTGTGCCCTATCGACGATGCTGTAGGAGCTGCAAAGATGATGAGGAAGAGGAAACGGTGAAGCACCTCATCTGCAACTGCCCGGCCTTAAGCGGCGCGAGAACGCGCTTTTTGGGAGTTCCCTTCCTGTATAGCCCAAACCAGACCGCTGAACTGGACATAAAGGACTTGATGACCTTCATAAAGTCATCTAAGTTCGAGGAGGAGTAACGGTGTCGGTTTGGGAGTGTTAGTCCCGGGATTCTGCTATGTGGAAAATCCCAACAACTCAGGGATTTTCCATATGGCCGGGTCCCGGGACTGACTTACCTGGTGTTGGTGGTATCACAACGGGCCTTTCAAAACTGGCCTAAGTGTGCCTCTGCGGCAGCCACTTGAACCTAACCTAACCTAACTGCATTCAACTCTTTGAAAAGTCACAAACTTGTAAATTTAAAAAAAAAAACTACACCTTTTCCACCCAAAAATGAGAAAACGTTAATTAAAATGAGAAAACAAGAACTATAATGAGAACATATAAATTATAATGAGAAAAAGTAAAATGTATTGAGAAAATAGAACTTGTATTGAGAAAACATAAGTTGTAATGAGAATACGTAAACTAGTAATGAGAAATCGTAAAATAGTAATGGGAAAATTTTCATTCAAATAAATGAAATTCTAATTTACGATTTCTCCTTACAAGTTTAAGAATTCTCATTGCAAATAATGTTTTCTCATTACAATTTACTTTTTCTCATTATAATTTTTATTTTCTTATTATCATTCTTGTTTTCTCATTTTAATTTACTTTTTCTCATTTTAGTTTATGTTTTCTCATTTTTGGGTGGAAAAGGTGTAGGTCCCGCCAAGTTGTAGGAAAAAATCAAAGCAGCACACTATAAGTTGGAAGAAAAGTTCGGCAAAAGTCTCGTTAGAGGTTATGACAACCTGTTGGTATATAACTACGGTGACCATCCGTTCTGTTTTTGGCAGAACAGTTCTGTTTTTAAGGAGCTTGTTCTGCGTATTTTTTTTCTAAGGAAAATAACAGAAATGTTCTGTTTTTAAGCAAATGTTCTGTTTTTGTTCTGCTTTTTTGTGCCGGCAACCTCTTTTAACAAATGTAATGAGTGGCCCTTAGTTAGTTCATGTTTAACGCGGTCAAGTGCTTCAACGAAATCAAAAATTGAGTACGTTAAAATGCAAAAACGTACCAAATTTGGAAGTTTCGTTCCTGGAAAAAATTTGTACCAAAAATGGTACACGGCTAAAAATTCGAACCTAAATTTTAAACTTTTTTGGACTACATATATGACCAAACCAAATTTGGATTCAAATTCAATCTATACAAGTTTTCATGAAAATTGGCTAAATCAATCGGGTTTCAATTATAAAAAAGAAATGTTTTAACAATTTTTTAAAGATAAAATAAATTTTTTGTCCGTTGGCGGGAATTCGAACCAAGACTCCCCGCATCATGCCCGTCTGCTCTACCACTGAGCTACATCGCACACATAAATGTTGTTGGCAAAATTCAATCTTGAATAAGCTTTCAAAAATAAATTTGAATTTTCAAACCCAAAAGTTTAAATTTTAGACCGACAAGTTTTAAGAATAAAATAAAACTAAAAAAAATGTGGCAGCTGACAGAACTCGAACGAAAACGCTCAGGAGTCACAGCCGACTGCTCTACCGCTGAGCTATGACGCTCATGAAGTTTTTGTGGGCAAAATTCAATTACATTAAAACAAACCAAAAATAAAAAATTTAGACAGCTTTTTCATTTAGATTTTAAATCGAAACCAAAAGAAATTGAAAATCTTTGTAGGTATTTGGACGGTTTGAAATATTGTACAAAAAAGTTTGAGAAATTGATTAAACTTTATACGGGTTTAAAATTTAGGTTCTTTTTTTTAGCCGTGTACATTTCGGCCAAAACGGCAACCGTGGTTATGGTAAGTTTTAAATTAACAAGGAAATGTCTGTCACCATCAAGAAATACTATTCACAAAAATGAAAAGTATACTTAAAAAAATGACTTTCAATTGATGCACTTTGGTTAAAGTTATTTAAGATTGCAATTTTGATGTTTCGAAGACGTTGGCAACATTTTTTACTGCAAAGAGATGATTACGCCATGAAAAACACTTAGGGCACTCACAGTCATCTGCTAAACTTAAAACGTTTTAAGTTTGCCACATTACCATTTGACGACTGTGAGCACCCCCTTTTATCTCCTGCATGGCCTTTGTTATTTCACGTCTGAAATCTGAAAATATTTATGTATAAACATATTTAAATTATTTAATTAAATTCCAAATATGAAAAAAACTTACTTTTTTCCTTTCAATTTATTTATTCATGACAAATTTTTGTTTGAAAACAAAGCAAAATGACAATTTTCAATTTTGCCACAAATTTAAACATAGGAACAAGCGCGGCAATATTGCCACAAAGTGTTATCTTCTATTTGCAGGCAAAACAAAAACAAAATATTTGACACCTGGTAAACTGTCAAAACATTGCCAGCTGGCAATATTAGCATGGCTGGTAATATGGGACTGTGAGTACCCTAACTATTTTATTCCAAATATTGAGAGTGTAACCCCAAATAGTTTATAGCCGGGTACCGAAATTTTCACGTGAAGGCAAGACCAAGTCTTAAGTAAAAAGAGTTCTGTTTTTTGAAAAAAAATTTATGGTCACCGTATATATAACCGCAATTTTTTTACGTTGCGGCATAAACTTGAGTATATTGACAACAACAATATAAATTAACTCTAACAATGCTCATTTAACTCGAGTGTATGACCCAGCATGAAGGCAGACTTACTTTGACTCTTTTTGATGTATAAATAAGACTTACTTTTATCTATATATACATATGTGGGACCGGAACTCCGCAGTGGACGACTAACTTAACCTTAGGTAACCTTAATTTACCTTACCTAAAAATACAACTCCAAAGCCCCAATTACATAAAACTTTGATAAATGTGCGCCTCGTTTTTGAGCATTTGCAAAAATTTCGCTTCGCTTTACGTTAAAAAAACTTTGTATGAAAGTGGATCCTACAAAGTTGAATGCAATTGGGCCTTCACCTATATAATAAAACTTGATGAACGCGGAATTTGAAAGGAGCCATTGCAAGTTGAATTCAACAATTAAATTAAAAATACAATAAACAACATAATTTAAAAAATATAGAAAAAAAAAACTTGTGTTAACTTTACCGAGAATCGAACTCAGAGCCTTTAGCTCATTTTTGGCTGTGTATGAACTAGTATATCAACTGGTATAATGCTGATGCAGAGGCTGACTAGTATACCATTTGGTATGGTGCTGATGTAGAAGAGGACAATTGCTTTTCTTTTTGGTACGATCTGTCAACTGGTATGATTCTGATGTATATATGAACTAGTATGTCAACTGGTAAGATTCTGATGCATATATGAACTAGTATGTCAAATGGTATATTTCTGATGCAAATTTGAACTAGTATGTCAACTGATATGATTATGATGCATAAATGAACTGGTATGTCAACTGGTATGATTCTGATGCATAAATGAACTACTATAGCAACTGGTATGATTCTGACGCATATATGAACTAGTATGACAACTGGTACGATTCCGATGATTTTTTTAACTAGTCTGTTAATTGGTATGATTCTGATGCATATATGAACTAGTCTGTCAACTGGTATCATTCTGATGCATATAAGAAGTAGTCTGTCAACAGGTATGATTCTGATGCATATATGAACTAGTCTGCCAACTGTAATGATTCTGATGCATATATGAACTAGTCTGTCAACTGGTATGATGCTGATGCATATATGAACTAGTCTTTCAACTGATATGATTCTGATGTATATATGAACTAGTCTGCCAACTGGTATGATTCTGACGTATATACGAACTAGTATCTTAAATGGTATGATACTGATGTGTATAATAACAAGTATATCAACTGGTATATTCCTGATGCATACGCTGACTAGTCAGCCAATTGGTATGGTGATGATGCAGAGAAGGACAATTGGTATCGGTATCAAACTAAAGGCGAAAACCACAGATTTCACTTAGACTTCGGCCCATTTCGATATAGTTATCTATAACAGAGTTATCGGTCAAAATGTGTTTGCTAATAAAATTTGGAATATTCGCAGAAAAGTGGTATCAAAAGAAAAGGGAAGACCACAGCTTTCATTTAGACTTCGGTTCATTTCAACTTCGCTTCATCTATGCTAACATCTATTTTGAAAACGGCTGGACCTAATAGAATTAAATTTGGAAGGTACCCTGTTAGACAGCGCTATGACATTCAGTCAGCTTTGTAATGTTGCCTTTGAAAACATGATAGAAAATCGTTATGTAAATATCAGCTGCTTTATATTTACATCACGATTTTCTATCACGTTTTCAATGGCAATATTACAAATCTGACTGAATGTCATAGCACTGTCTAGCAGGGTAGATTTTGTATCAGCTCGAGACGTTTATACGCTAAAAAAGTGATTTGAAAAGGTTTTGAAGATATTTCTCAAAATGTGGACCAGGGTAACCTTATAAAGTGTCCATTCCATATGGGCATCAAATGAAAAGTATCGGTGTTTTAAAATGGTGTAGTTTTTAGTCCAATATGAGTTTTCGAGATCTTGATCAAAATGTCAACCACACTGAAAAAAAATCTACAAGAAACGGCCGTCAAATTAACCCTGTCTTGAAAGTGGTTTTGATATGTTACTTTCAATGTGCACTTTCAACCTTTTTATTTCAGTGCAGGAGGGGTCCTCGATGTTGTTAGTGCGATGTGAGTATCAAATGGAAGGTGGTGACAAGAGATTTAACATGTTTTAGCTATTTTCCCCATATAAGACAAAGTTTCTAGATATTGACCAAAACGTGGACCAGGAGTCTTGAAGGTTTTTGTGAAAAATGTGTCTAAAATAAAGGGTATTGATGAGAGTGTGAGGCCCCTGCGGGTTAGGGGTTTAGAATATGCCCGAGGTAGGCATACCGGTCGTAAGAGGCGACTAATATGCACATAGGTAATTGACATGCTACTCGATGGTTGATCTACGGATATGATGCCTCTCACCTCTCATTACCCATCTTCTCCTTCCTCACGGATCGAGGGATGACATGACCTAGAGGGTTCCACTGGTCATACCAACTCGCTACCACGACAGTCGGGCTGTATCGCAAGGGAGTACCGCAGCGTACCGGGGTAATATCCGGCCAAGGACTGTCAACTTCGGCATCACTCCCCAAAACCTTCGGGGATTGTTTTGCTGTTAACAACAACAACATGAGAGTGTCAAAGGGGAATCATTTCAAGTCCATTTGGATTGGGATTGAGATAGATTTTATAAATGCAAACAACTTAATGCTTCGATGTTTTATTCGAAGTAAACCAGTGCAATACCGCGTATTTTTCAAAAAGTTCTTTTGTGGAAACTATTTTCTTTGAAAAAAAAGCAATGCAATTCCGCGTATTTTTTTAAAAAGTTATTTTTTTGCAGTTTTAGTGTTTTTTTGATAAATTGTTATATTAACATGGTGAGGCATCCAAACTAAAATAAAATCCTAGATCAGTACAAGACTCGATCTACATAATTTGGCTATCATCAACTACGCGGTATTGCCTTTTGCAAATACGCTGTATTTTGCGCAGAGCGACGATATTCAATAACTAATTTATTCAAAATTTTTTAAATATGCAAAAAAACCGCGACGATTCGACGAATTTTTAGTACTTTGGTAGCGAAAAATTTTGAAAAAAAAAAACAACTAATGGCGGCGATATACCAACAGGTTATCATAACCTCTAACGAGATTTTTAGCCGAGCTTCTCTTTCCTTGCTTTTGAGTTTTTCCTACAAGTTGTCGGGACCTACAGTTTTTTGCCGACTCCGAACGGCACTTGCAAAGCAAATGAATTTTTTGCTGAGAATCTGGTCATGGCAGAAATACACCCGGAAAGTTTGCCAAACTACTGCCGAGGGGCGACCCTGTTTAGAAAAATTGTTTTTCTAAATAATTTTTGGATGTTACTTTTGCCGGGCATCGAACCGCCACGACTTGGTGCAGAAGGCCGAACACTTACCGCTACACCACGGCGGCCGCCAATTTTGAAATTTCAACCAAATTTCAGTTTTAGGTTTTTCTTTTTTAACAATCGATAAAGACATGACAAAACTTAAAAACCAACCGGTTTC
Organism: Campiglossa producta; assembly: GCA_964058755.1. Taxonomy (NCBI): domain Eukaryota; kingdom Metazoa; phylum Arthropoda; class Insecta; order Diptera; family Tephritidae; genus Campiglossa; species Campiglossa producta. The sequence goes on from CAXKVI010000002.1 coordinate 67,671,368, forward strand.
CTCAAACCCAATTTTGGTTATATATTAGCTCAGATCATGCCTGTATCAACGTCCAACTCGCCCAGCTCATTTATTTTCGTCGATCGCATGATAGGCTCTGTCTTGTGCAATACCTTTCATGAGCTCGACAGCCTTCACCTCGGAGCCGGGGTGATTTGGTATTACCAGGTGAACCTTCTAGATCATTCTCCGTCTGAATAGCTGATAGAGTCGTCTCACGTCATCAGTTACCTACGTGACCTCACCAGTAACGCTATTACAGTTGAACTAAAGTTTTATAAAAGCTATAGGCTGATTTACACGGGTCGATTTGCTGTTCGATTTTTGTCCTTCCACCGTTTAAATAGCAATTCCACCAAAATCGACCAGCAAATTTATTTATTTATTTATTTATCGACACAGGCAAAAAGAGGTCGACTTAAAATATATATACAAAGCAGAAAAGTTAAAAAGTACATATAAATTTACAGAATGTGTTGTACATAATAATATAATCTTATTTCAATACATACCTATATTTATATGAATAACAGTCGACGGCCCTGCCCGCTGGTATCAATAAGGGGATTCATCAACTCTTATAAGTTTACGAAATGCGTAAGTTTATACATTTATCAGCTCAGTTAGATGAACGCCCTATATAAATTTATGTGTACTTGATGTCAAACAAAAACTTTTTATTTCGAAATTCTTATTAAAAAAGTAATTTTCGACCCATTTTCAGCATATTCTTCTCTTTTTGTCCAGTGTGCATTGAGTGCATTAAAAAAAAATATTGTCGAACGTCGTAATTGCATTGTATAAATTTACGCACTCTTTTACACACCAAAATCGACGCGGAAGTTTATCAAATTTGTGTAAACTGCGTTCCATACAAATTTTCACAGTTCATTTACACACTTTATAAATTTATACGTTTACACGGTTTATAAGATGTTTATAAGCTTTGATGAGTCCCCCTAATGTTTGTTTTTCTTTAATGAATGCTGTATAAGAGCATGCTCATAGCTGTTAATTAACTTTTTTGAAAAATATTTCTTGTTTTACATACCTTACATCCGATTTAAATAAAGATTTTCGCAATATATTAATTTAAAAATTTCGTTTATTTCGCACTTACTCTGTTTTACAATTATTTTTTTTAAAATTACACGTTTTCCCTTTTTAAATAATATCTGTATTCTTACAATTTTCATAAAACTTGGGTTGGCTTCGCTTTGATTTTAACTTTACCTACAAATGTTGTACTGATGTGTGACTAACCGCCCGATTCTGAGCTTTTAACCATAGAATGGTAATATACGTAAATTTTACGTGTATGTCTCATAAAAAGTGCCGTTACAGTTTACCGCAATTCCGTATAGCTGTGAGCACTCGGCAGTGCTTTCTTCATTTTATTGTTGCATTAAAAAGTAAATAATTAATCAATAGTCAGTTCCTGGTTCGCTTTTATCGTTCTTACAAAAAAAGTGTGTACGTAAATTTTACGTAGTCTTAGCATTAACGTATGTATTATTATCCAAACTTTCTATACAATTGAAGAACAGTTTCTGTGATAAACCTAATAAAACGCTATTACTTAAACTTTTTCATCAAAAGGCGAACCCTTATACTTAAAACTTTGTAACTATTTAAAAAAAAAAAGGCTGACAACTACATCTTTGAAGCTGCCCTGTGTGGTGAGAATCAAATGAAAATATTCGACGAATGTATGTAGAAATTCTTATTATTTAGTTTTAAAAACAAAAAAACGTTTTACTTTCATTTAATAAAATCAACACAAAAGAAAAACAGGTTTTCATTAAACACTTATCTAAAATTACTGCCCCAAACGATGTAAATTTACGTATATTAGCATTAACATAGGGTAAAACTGTGTTACGATTCAAGGGTTAATAAATTTTTCACTCTCGATAAATAATAAAGAAAAAAATATTTTTAACAAGTGTTTTGAATTCTTCGTCAAAAAAAAATATTTAAAATAAATTTGAATAAGTAAAAAATTTGTTTTTGACGTAAAATTCAATAACGCTTGATAAAAATATTTTTTTTCTTTATAATTTATCAAGAACACAAAACCGAGCGGTTAGTCTATGGATGTACCCCAGACCTGGCCACAAAAAATATCGTTTTTTTATTCAAAAATTATATTATATTTATTTTATTTTTCAGAAAGATGAAAAAAAACTACTGTTAAAATTACAGAGGTCCATCAACGATAGTTTAGATTTTACATACTTTAACTAATATTTGGTATACACCATTTACCTGAACCTATTTTTTTTGGAAATTTAATTCCCTACAAAAGCTGCTTAAACTAAAATTTTCTCAGACTAGCCGTTTTCTAATATTCTAGCCTCAAACATTGACATGTTTTTTTGATTTCCCGATTTTAGTTTGAAAATTTGCCAAAAATGCAAAAACCAACATAACTAAATACATATTCTTGAGGCAACTAAGTAAATTGGCAATTTTCTGCCAAACAGGGGCGTGCCTTCCATATAAGCCGAAAAGCCCGGCTTGCCTAGCTAATCCCCTATGAGCTACAATATGTTCATTTGGGTTCTTAAAAAGATATCCGGTTTTTATTTCCCTGCCTGCTACCTACTACCTACACGGCTAAAAAAATGAACCTAAATTTTAAACCCGTATAAAGTTTAATCAATTTTTCAAACCTTTTTGTACAATATTTCAAACCGTCCAAATACCTACAAAGATTTTCAATTTCTTTTGGTTTCGATTTAAAATCTAAATGAAAAAGCAGTCTAAATTTTTTATTTTTGTTTTGTTTGAATATAATTGAATTTTGCCCACAAGATTTTCATGTGCGTCATAGCTCTGCGGTAGAGCAGTCGGCTGTGACTCCTGAGCGTTTTCGTTTGAATCCTGCCAGCTGCCACATTTATTTAGTTTTATTTTGTTCTTAAAACTTTTCGGTCTAAAATGTAAACTTTTGTGTTTGAAAATTCAAATTTTTTTTTTAAAGCTTATTCAATATTGAATTTTGTCAACAACATTTATGTGTGCGATGTGGCTTAGTGGTAGAGCAGACGGGCTTGATGCGGGGAGTCTTGGTTCGAATTCCCGCCAACGGACAAAAAATTTATTTTATTTTTAAAAAATTGTTAAAACATTTCTTGTTTATAATTGAAACCCGATTCATTTAGCCAATTTTCATAAAAAATGGTCTATACTATACTATCATATTGACATGAATTACTGTAAATTTGAAAGTGGACTCATATCATTAATTGATATTTTTCAAAAATAACATGTTTTTACTGCCAATTTTACTGTAAATACTGTAATATTTACAGTATTACCATAATCACTTTGAAAGTGGTTTTGATATGTTACTTTCAATGTGCACTTTCAACCTTTTTATTTCAGTGTAGGTAAAAATTCTACGGAAGAACCTCTAAAAGCCCTCATACTCAGAAAAATGGTTTGGTTCATTCACAGCTTTTTAAGAGGGGTCGAACTCCCCCACACGCCTTTGTCCACCGGGAGGCCTTCTGGCGCCCGGCCTGACGTATAGTTGGTAACAGTCTAACCCATAAATATGGAAATTGGCCTTGCGCCGAAGGCCCGGTTTTTTCTGTTGCAATTTTGATTTTAGAAAAGGTGTTAAGTCCAGTGAAAAAAAGAAGTAGCTGCCAAATATGTACTAAGTCACAAAAATGGATATAAATCGACGATTATTATAAATTTTTAATTTTATTTTTTTGAGCGTCCACGTATTATACTGTAAAATTGAGTAGATAACATGACGTAAAAGCCGAAACTCCTAGTTTCAATTTATATTTATATATTGTTTTTTGTCTCTCCTTTGAAAAAGTGGATTTAGCACCTTTGAGACCTAAGCCGACGATATAATTTTTGTCATAAGAAATTTTCAAATTGAAAACAAATTTTATCTTTTGGATTAGCGATCACGCGACCCTGATGGAAAGCTCATAAGACAATCCAGATAAACTTCACGTTTACTTACAAGATGATAGCAGAAGAACACCTGAGCAACGCCTTCTTCTGTCACATGAAAAAAATGGCTATGAAATTTGATAGGAGAAGCCAAAGCAAAAACAAAACACATGAAGTTAAATTTCATGTTTTGTTCACTATTTAAATTACAAGTGTAAATGTCTTTAGTGCTAATCAATTCTAGATTTTTAACTATTTCTATTGTTTTAAAATTAAAATATTGTTTTCAGTTTCCAATAAGCTGTTGGAAAAATTATGAACTCTTCGCTTACTTATATTAGTAACTAAATTATTTACATACATACATACATTACTTACATTTACATACCTACATCGAAAGTATCGCAAATGTGTCTTAAAAGAATTACTTTTTTACAACGTTGCATTTGTGCAGAGCAGTGTATTTTTTGTAGGATATTTGGTTTTAGAAAATTATAAGTTAAATCAGTTTAGTAATTTTTGCCAACATTTTCACTTTATGAATAAACTATGTATGTAGTCGACGTTGAAGGTGCAAAATAGCAAAACAAGCATAAATAAAACTGTTTCCTGAATATTTTAATATCAATAAAGTTATCAACAGCGAACGATAAAAAATTCCATAAAATTCAAAATTGTCTTGAAATGTTGCATTCAGTTCTTAGCTACATACATACGTCCCCAACTATGCGAATAACCTACGAGCTTTTTCTAAATATTCATACCTAAGCTATGTTGCCACTCCTACGACGATATACCTATGTATTTACATAATTACACTGGACCAAATAAAAAAATATAATTTTTTTTTTAATTATATTGATTTTATTTTTCAGAGTAGTGAAAAAAACTGTAAAAATTGCAGATCCTTATTTTAGATCCTAGAGGTTTATCATTGCAAGTTTAGATTTTACAGACTTTTCCTTATTTTTGGTATAAAATCGACAAACCATTGTTGAATACATTTAAACATTAAACTTAATTCCCTACAAAAGCTGCTTAGACTAAAATTTTCTCAGACTAGCCGTTTGCTAGTATTCTAGCCTCAAATATTAGCATGCTTTTTGATTTCCCGATTTTGGCTTGGTGTTGGTTTTGTGAGGTTAGAGACGAACTGCGGCCTACTAGGCTAATTCTGATCACGGATTTGGATTTAGCTCGTGAAAATAAATGAAAACTAATGTATTGAGTTCACAGATCAGTCTACTTTTTTTATGGCGGCGCCATCTGAAGACAGTAAAATTACACCTTCGCAGAGCAACCATATACCTATTGAGAAAAATTATGTTTCAACGTATATGAAAAATTTATATTTTTGGTTATAATATTGACATATGATTATTAATTATGTACAGTAGTAATAAACAAAATATATTAAAAAAATTGGATCAAAAACCCCAAAAAAGTCAGAAATCTGATTTTTTCAACTTTAATACTAAATAAGATTTGAAAAGTAACTCCTACAAAAATGCTTGAGAAAATTTTTTAGCCCGTTCCTTCAAGAAGCTGTATCCATCTTTTTTGTAAATGGATATTTGCATTTTTGACAATTTCTGAAACAAAAAACGGGAAATCGAAAAACATACCGATATTTGAGGCTAGACTGCTAGAAAACGGCTAGTCTGAGAATATTATTCTGTATGTAGTTTTTGTAGGGAATTAAATTTTCTAATGTAAATAACAATGGTTTGTCATTTTTATACCAAAAATGAGGAAAAGTCTATAAAATCTAAACTAGCAATGATAGACCTTTGGAATGTTATATTAATATCAGTAACTTTTACAGTAATTTTTTTCACCATTCTGAAAAATAAAATCCCTATAATTTTCCTAAAAAACATTTTTTTTATTTGGCCCAGTCTAATGTATATGTTTGTACGCACATATACATACTATTGGTTGCCAATTTGTAAAACCGTAAACGTGTAAACCAAAAGTTGAGTAAGCTAAATCTGAAGCATTCGAACGCAGAAAACGTTTTTTTTATAAAAACAAATGTGTGGGTTACAAAGTTACATATTCAGTTCTGCACTCAAACGCTCCATTCTAGGCTGGTGATGAAAATGACTCAAGAAATAAACTAAATTTTGTACGAAAGAAATTACTCAACACCCCCTACAAAAAATTGTAACATCTGTAAAAAAAAAATTTAGTGAGGTGTTTTCAATGAAAAAGTGTCTTTACAGTTTTTATCGTAAATGCTAGTATAGTTTTCCCGCTCTAATCACTTTTTCATAGTGCATAATTTTAAAAACAGGCAAGAATTAAATTTTAGTGATACATTTTACTCTCCAAAATTCAGTTTTTTCGTCGATTGCGAGAATGTTAAATTACACTAAAAACTCCGTTTAATATTGCTACCTAGTTGTAATTTTTAGTTGAAATAAACAATTTTTTTGCAAATTTACTTCAGTAAAAGAAGTAATTCCAGTTTTTAACCAAATTTACAATACTCGAACGTAAAAGTAGCAATTTTTGTGATTTTACTAACATTTGGGATTAAAATTACAAATTTAACTTTATCGCTTATTCGAAAAATTAAAATTCGCAATCGTAAAATTATATCCAAAAAGCGAAGTGCATTTAGAACATATGTAGCTGTAATCAGACGTCAGCCAGCACAAGTATTCGATGACTTAATGGTAGGCATATTGGTGGAGTGTTCAAGAGACCTGCGCTCGATTCTCGGTGAAGTCCAATAAAAAAACTCTGAAATTTTTTATTTTTTTTTATTTAAACTTTTAATATTAAAATTTAAACACTTTGTCTGTTGAAATTTTCAGTGTGAAATTTCGCATCTTTAAAGGTAGGAAAAAAGTAACCTGAGAGAATCTTTGACTGAATTCCTCTCTCTCTTAATTAGACCGAACATGGTATTAATTTAATACTTTTCGGCGTTATTATATATAAACACCAAAATGGTATTAAAGCTAGACTTTTCTTTTTACTGTGCAGAAATTTCTAAGAGGGTACTATGAATGTTTATTCCAACGAGTTTTTTGGTAAACATGATAAACACGTCAAAAATAGCCGTGCAAATAGGGCTTCTTATTAAAAAATAAAAGCCGAAAAAATTTACTTTGCAGAACAAAATACCTAGTTCTTTATTTATTGCATCAAAAAAACGTCTAGCTTCTCGTTTGCTTGGTTTTGAAATTGTGCACTGTGAAAAAGTAAGTATAGCGGGAAAACTACACAGAGCCAAAAATGCCTAATAAAATTATTAAGATTGTCGCAACGGTGGAAACGAAGAAAAAACTATATTGAAATCTCTATGGTTTTAAGAAGAAATACTTATTAAAAAAAACTATACATTTAGTACAAAGCTGTAATTAGACGCGGGCAATCATTAGTATACGATGGCCGGATGGTTAGCAGCTGGGTTTAGAATTCCATAAATTGTTAGTTCGATTCTCTCTCTTTTTTTCCTAATTAGAAATGTTAAAAAGAAAGTCTTCTCAATTATATTTATCAAGGTATGAAACCGATTAAAATAACGTTCTGGTTTCAGTTTCGGTTTTGCAAGGTGTTTCGGTTCCGGTTTCGTTCTTCAACATTTATTTCGGTTTCGGTTACGGTTTCGTTCCGGTTTCGGTTTCCAAATAAAAAATTTGAAAAAAAAAATTTTACTACTAAAAAGCTCAAGAATGTAGCTTCAAAATTTGTCTGAATTTTCATAACTTTTTCCCGCGGCAATAATGGATTTTCTTCAAAATAATAAAAATTATTCATGATATGTATGGAAAAAATCTGATGATAAACTATTTTTTCTATTAAAACAATATCAGAATGGAAACTAAGTGAAATAAATTGTCAAAAACATTAATATGAGTGGTGCTTTCTGAGAAACGCCACTAAACATTCTTTTTTTTGGATCTGGTTTTTTTTTGACGGCTTCATTCAACTATAGTCAAATTTCTTTTTTCAGAATTTTGATACTGAGTTCAAAACGTGTCCTTTGTAACCTTGCTCGACAATCTTCCATGAAAAAAAATGTGTCCCACTAAAATAAGTGAGACTATAAAAAAATTAAAAACCGTTTGGAACCGGTTCTGGCTTTTAAAACGGTTTCGGTTTCGTTCTTTTTCAGATCAAAATAACGGTTACGGTTTCGGTTCCGGTTTCAGTCCTTGATATTTATGTGATTTTCCTTTGAAAATATTAACTACACACATATCAGTACTTAGACGCTGGCAATCAAAAGTGAGCGATGGCCTGATGGTTAGCAGCTGGGTTTATCATTCCGAAAATTCTAAGTTCGTTTCTCGGTGTAGGCAATATCATTTTATTTTTCATTTGAAATATTTAAAAGAAAATCTTCTTAATAACATTAAAAAGATTGTCTCTACAATAGTGTTAAGCACATCTTCTTGAAGAAAAACTATGCAGATATCTTATCATTTTTGTTCTATTTTATTTGGTACCTTTGGCTCTGTGTATAGAATTTACGAAAAAACTGTTAAGGCACTTTACATGGAATATCACCACACGAAAAAACTGTAGAACAAAATTGTTTGGCAGATGCTATCGTTATCAAAATGAAGAGAAACTCCAATTAACATGGCGATGTCCTAGAACAGGACCATCTTTTCCAACCTTAGTCTCATTTCTCGTACTCCAAAGAATACATACGGTCAGAGTAAGTTGTCCTCCAAACATGTTACTTCTTGAAGTATCTACGGTCAGATAGGAGCCCCCATCGCTTGGGAACCAAGTTCTCCTTTTCGAAGCTATGCGTACTTAATATATTCGCTTACGAGTATGTATTTGCTATTTTTTCCTGATCATGAACAAAACTAAAATTTTAGTTTCTTTTCCTTTAATACTCGTATTTGTAAAACAATTAACTTTTTTATGCACCCAACGCTCAAAGTATTTTTTATTTCATAACTTTATTACACTGAACCAAAAAAGTACATATTTTCTACGAAAAAGTACGTATATTTTAAGAATTTTTTTCATTAAAAGCTCTCCAAAGAACGTTTTCATAGAATTTAAGAACGAAAATTCGTAAATATTCATGTCAAACAAAATTTGTACAATAATTCTTCGAATCAATGAACCCATTCTTAGAATGTACGAACTCATTCTTAGAATAGAAATGTCGATCCATTCTTAAATTATACGAACTCATTCTTAGAATGTATGTTCAAATTCTTAAATTGTACGAACCTATTCGTAGAATATGTAATCCATTCATAAATTATACGAACTCATTCGTAGAACATATGAATCCGTTCTTAAATTTTACGAACTTATTCCTAAAACTTCAAAAAATTAAAATTTACTAAAATAAAATTTTATTATAATTTTTATTTATTATTTACAAAAAGTAGAATTTAGGATAATAAATAATATAATGATTATTGATAAAATAATATACATAAACTTAACCGCGATTTTCCCGGATGTGTTAGGTAAACGTTTTGCATGAATAGCGCACAAGTTGGTATCTTCGGAAGTCCCACAAAATATGACTCAGATGCTTCTTGCAAAGCACCAATAGCAGCAGATTGGAAAAGTAAATAAGTTTTGAAATCTTAACGGCTAATTTCTCGCAAAGCTTCTGTAGGTACCAGGGCGATAACGACGGGGCTTCTTCACATCACTGGTGGAGGTGGAGGGAGCCGATTTACGAGCTGCCTTTGTTGCAAGTTGCTTTTGCTAGGCCTTTCCACCGGTTGAGTTTTTGTTTTTTTTTTCAATTATTTGGTATATTTTGCTTATGTTTCTCGAATGTTTATTATTGTTTTTTAAATTACAATTTTATTTGTCACGCACGTCTAGCTTTGTCAACGTTTGATTGAACAATATAAGAAAAGTTCTTAAATTTTAAGAAAAATATTCTTAGATTGTATGGAAACTTTTATACGTACGTAATTTCTTAAAATTTAAGAACAAATTCTTAATATTTCAGAAAAAATTCAGCTAAAACAATTAATGAATGTTAGTTCTTATATTTTAAGAACGAAGTTCTGACATTAATAAAATTTAACGTATTTTTTAATATATAATAAGAAACTTTTCTTAAATTATATATAATTTTTCTTAGATTCTAAGAAAAAATCAACGTGAAATTTATGAAACTTTGTTCGTAAAAAACGTGTACGTTTTTGGTTCAGTGTAGCTTTTTGACGAAAAAAACGTATGGGATGGAAGGCACATAAGACTTTTTACTTTTGACAGCAAAGTTACGACATACGAACTTCTTCCTAGTGCACACAATGAATACCTCGATTCCAAAGTCAACCAAAACTTTGCCTTTTAATCTGTTTTCTCTGGCATTGCAATTTATGCATTTAAAAATTTCAAGAAAAAAAGATTTTAAGTATATAATAAAAATATAGTCAAAAAATTAAAAATAAAATCTAAGAGAAACTAAAGGATAATTAATTTTTAATATTGAGTATAAGCCGACGATATACTATAATTTTTCACACGGTAGATAACTAGGTATTTCAAGAACAACACTTTCAAGAACTCAATACACATATCGTCAGCTCCTTGAGAGAAACTAACAAAAAACTAATGGCGGCGATATACCAACAGGTTATCATAACCTCTAACGAGATTTTTGCCGAGCTTCTCTTCCAACTTGTAGTGTGCAGCTTTGATTTTTTTCCTACAAGTTGGTGGGACCTACAGTTTTTTGCTAACTCCGAACGGCACTTGCAAAGCAAATGAGTTTTTGCCGAGAAGAGTTTGCCAAACTACTGCCGAGGGGCGAACCCGTTTTTAGAAAAAGTCTTTTTCTAAATAATTTTTTTTTATGTTGGTTTTGCCGGGCATTGATATGACACGACGTGGTGTAGTAAGCCGAACATTTAACCGCTACACCACGGCGACCGCCTTAATGTTTAAAAATGGTAAGTCCGGAGAAATTTTTCATTTATAAATTTAAACAAATATTTGGTGTATTATTGTAAGCAACTTCCAAACGAGCCTGGTAGGTTATAAAAATACATGGGAAGCTATTTATTAAAAAAAAAAACAAAAAAAAACAATAAAATAACTTTAAATTTGAATCAGCGTCGGGTATAACACTCTTTGATGTCATCGGATCAATGGATAGATCAGGGGTCATCAACGAACTACAATTTTCCTGTTCTTCCTTTTTAAATTTAAAAAACTTTAAAACAGACTAACTTTTCAACAAAAATTCCTTTTTTTGGTAAAAAATCTTGAATCTAGGAACGAAACGAGATACCGAAAAAAAATTTTAAGAGGGGCTATTGCAGAAAAATATTTTCGTTCAACTGAAAGGATCACTTGACCCCCAAAAGTGTTTTTTATTATAAAGCTGTTAGCTTTTATCAGCACATACCTTATTAAATAAACTTTCCAAAAAAGTTTTAACTATTATTTGTTTTAGTATAAAATTATTTTAATATATGTGATTAAAAAATTTCTGTTAGTATAGATAGGGTAAAAATAATCATAATATAAGAATTTTGATTTTCTTTTACAGAAATCACTGTTTTAACACAAACAGGTCAACTTTGCATTTATACATATGTATATCCGCTAAACTTCATACTAACCGAAATTTGTTAACACATAGGTGAATAGAATAATTCGTTATTTCTAGTAGAAAAATATTGTGGTTAAAAGTTTTGGAAAGTGTATTTAATCATGTTATGGACGAGAAAAGCAAAAAAATGAGAGTACACCACTTTTGAAAGTAATTTTAGAGGTCAAATCATCTTCTTTATTGATTTCCCCAAATAGCCCATTTCAAAATACTCCAAAATGAGTTACTTGAAACTTTCTCTCTTCAATCTCTTTTCGTTCTTGAGGTTCTAGATTTTGTCACAAAAAATATTATTTCCACACTGTGCAGTTTGGAGACGATATACACTAGGGTGATTTACAAAAAAACGCTGTAACTTAACCCTTAAAGTGGAGGTTTTAAAAACTGTTTTACATAGTGCGATTATCATAACTATTCAATTAATATTAGCCGTTTAAAAATTACAGATTTTGTATGTTATACTTGCAATAGTACAAAATTCAGTCATTTTTAAATGGCTATAATTAGCAAGGTCTGAAAGCGATTAAAATAACGTTCCGGTTTCGGTTTTGGTTTTGCAACGCGTTTCGGTTTCGTTCTTCAACATTTATTTCGGTTTCGATCACGGTTTCGTTCCGGTTTCGGTTTCCAAATAAAAACACAAACAAAATAAATATTACTACTAAAATGTCAAGTACCTATGTAGCTTCGAAATACAGGTCTGAATTTTCATAACTTTTTTCGTGCGGCCATGATAGAATTTCTCCAATATAATAATACATTTTATTAACATGGATGAAATTTCTGCAAGACAAATTCCTAAAATTAACTCTAGTTTTTTATTAGAAAAATATTATAATGGAAGCTAAATGAAATGTATAAATCTTCAAAAACATAAATACGGGTGGTGCTTTCTGAGACAAGCCTGAACATTTCTTTTTCGGATCTCGTAAATTTTTTTCGATCGCTTCATTCAACTATAGTCAAACTTCCTCTTTTATATATACTGAGGTCAAAACGTGTCTTTTATAACCTTGTTCGACGATCTTCCATGAAAGTTTACAGAGCACCTGTTTGTAGAAGAAAATACCTATGTGCCTAAAATTAGCGACCTCTCAACACTTACAAAGATTTTAGGGGGTAAGACTCAAAAAAAAAAAAACAACAATTTGAATCACCCTAATGTACATATTTATGGTTTAGGTCCTGCCAATTGGTATAATATTATTGGAGGAATATTTACCTCTCTGGGGGAATATTGGGAACAAATGCAGAATGCCACAACCATAAATAAAAACAAATTAAAAATGGTATCTCACAGTAATTCTTCCCCCTTTTATTACATTTACTTTAAATATATAAAATGTATATCAAATAAAAGGAAAAGACCTATCGAATGGTATAAAAATATTGAAAATCGATTAAGTAATTTTTGAGTATTTTCAATTTAAAAAATGCAAAACTTGAACTTTAACCTTTCATAACTTTTGTATTTGCTGTTTCCCCCTCAAAAAACATGTACAGTTATACTCACCGCAACCATACCTACAATATATCTATCGATCCCTATACTTTGATTTTTAATAGACGTTGCGGTAATCTGCTTTTATGCCGAATATTGCGCCAAATTATTATTACTATTCATTAAATAAACGAGCCAGCCGATTCACTTAAGGCTTCGACAGAATCTTCTCATGATGCAGCATCATGCATGGACAGATGAGTTCCTTGTGTATTGCATGGGAAACAGCAAATAGTAGCCAGCTTTTAACTCTTCATGTATAATCGTGCGTTGATTCTGTCAAAATTATTGAAATCTATAAAAATTGCAGAAATATGTTGGAATACGGAAACTTTTTTAATATCAGTGAAAACCATTATGTTATTAAAAATATTTCAGCTGGTAATCCCGATTGGCTTATATTTTAGTACTTGAGACGCCGTCTAGCTATGTACTGAAATAAACAGCAGTGATAATTGAATTTTAAACTTCAAAATTGATTGCGCTCCCCTAATTGACTTATGTTTGTAAAAACTCAAACTCCAAGGTATGTGGATATTAGATCAAATAAGAAGTTTTTTTTGTTCTTGATTGAAAATATTTAAGTGAATTTTTATTCTACGACTCTGAAATAATCCGTGTATTTATGTACATACATGTTTGCACTTATAAGAAAGTAATTTATTTATTAGAAAGTAATTTCTTAAAATAAATAGAATAACATTTTTTAACATATCAAAAGAATTAAAAAGAACCCTATCTGATGTTTGATTTTTTTCATACTTATCTACATAAATTACAGTTTAGTTGTAAAAAGCAAATACCTATAGGAATTTTTCCACTGAATTTATCACAAAAAAATTGTGTTTTATAATTTGCTATTGCATAACAATAAATCCTCAAGTCTCTTTTCATAAAATATATACATATACAAAACCTATACAATTTTTAAAATTTGCTAAACACTGGATCTAGAAATGAAGCATTTCTTTTAGTTTTAATAATGCATTTTTGCATGTTGGTTTTAAATTATTGATTGTGATAAGTGTCATCTCACTCAAACTTTTGGTCTATACTTGTTTCATTTATTATTCTACCCAGGAAAAGTGTCGAAGAGTAATGTCTACATAAACATATCTATATAAATAATCGTAACCAAACTCTTTGAATATTTAGAAATTTTTTACCTTCGCCAGAGGCCGGAGCATGTGAGTTAATGTAATATAAGCCGATGCGAATCTGTGGAAATATTTTTGTTGCACTCTCTTCGACACTTTTTCGTTAGTAATTTTTTTTTCTTGTGCTTTCTTTAATTGGTAATTCTTTATGCTTTTACAAACATTATTTATGTAATGCATTTAGGCTTTCGGCGATAAAAAAAATGTTTTGCGCAGCGAAGGAGAGCTGTCTGGGAATGTTTTTATTTGTTTATAATATAGATTAATTAGTTTTATTCACTGTTGCACTCGTTTTAAAGAAACAATAATTCACATTTACATTTATAGAAACTATAAACTATTAAACCCGGTTATTATATTTAATGTGTCGGGTTACTCAAGTCTCTCACAATTTTTTGCGAAACGAAACAGACTTTGCATTTTACTTTGTTTTTCTAAAAACATCACTTAGTTTCCTGTTTGATTTAAATTACAATAATGTTTGCAAGTTTTCGAAACTTTCAACGTTTTTTGTGTAACTTTTTGATTATCCATATTAAATACCGCTGTTGTTATATGGTTGTACTTATTCGAAAAGAGTAGCTAAAGTTGGTCGCTAGTTCTTATTTTCATGACTTCATTATTATTGAAAATAATTGTTACTACTTAACTTGTTTTTTTTTGTTTAATTATGGTTGTTATTTTTTTCTACTTTATGTATATGCTTAGCTAATTTCTAGTTAACACAGATTAATGCACTGGTATAGCTCTGGCAAATGGCGTACAAGAGTCCGCTTATTTTACATATCTTCCTACTTAACTCGCAGACTTTCTTTAAACGGTATAGCTGCGTAAATTCTGTAAGCTAATTTTATGACTCGGTCGCTGGTCCTTCGGTTCCTGCGTATATATGGATAAAGTATTTCACTAAATAGTTTATAAAAAATGTATTCTTTATTTCCATCTCTTCACCGCAGCTTGATAGCGTAACGTCTAGTCCTAGATAATTATCGTTTTGCCTTACTCTTATGACGATTCATACCCGAACCAGGCGGCTGACGCTGCCGCTGCGGCGGACGTATGCTATTCACCTCCTCCGCCAAATGAATTGAAATGTCTAACGCCGGGGGCTGCTGCACCGAATTGCAAACTCCATTCGAAGAGTCGACGCGCATGTAGTTGTTGTTGTTGCTGCTGATGATGATGTTGTTGCTGATGGTGGTGGTGGTGCTGGTGCAATGAATGGGGGTTTAAGTTGAGGTGATGCATACCAGCCGCACTACCTACTCCTAAAACAGAGGATGCGGATGAGGGAGAAGAAGAGGGTGCTTGTAGGGCACCACTGCTGCTGCCTGCGCCGGGTGAGGTCTGCGGTTGTTGCAGATGTTGATGATGGGCGGCGGGATGTTGCAATGCTGGGTGTTGCTGATCGCTTGTGTGAAATAGGTGTGGATGATGCGCTGGATTGAGGTGCGGATGTTGGTGCGGATGATGGTGTTGGTAGCGCATCGGATCGATGTACATAGCGGCGGCTGCAGCGGCCGCTATTGATGACGCTTGCTGTTGTTGTTTCACCTGATTTAGATGGTCGTTATCGTTGTTATTATTGTTGTTGTTATTATTATTTGTATTGTTGTTATTATTATTATTGTTTCCACCCAAACCCGCACCGATGGGCGATTGTGGCGATAGCACGTTGCTTGTCATCGTCGCTGAAGAGCCCGCTGACGACGACGGCGTGTTGGGGGGGTGTTGATTGTGTCCCTGATGCTGTTGCTGTTGTTGCTGCTGATGCAGCGATGCAGGAGTGGACGCAGCTGCAGCTGAGTTCGACTCCTGGATTTCTGATTGCTAGTGCGCCGTTAACTGATGCCCCGCCGCTGACTGCATGTTTTGTGGGCTAAGCATAGGCGGACTGTGGCTATGACTATGTGTGCCCATTGGACTTCCATGCATATCGTGATGAGAATGATAGCCACTGTGGGGATGCATATGACCAGGTGGCATGCCGTCCATCATATCGCCACCCATCGTGTTCGGTGGTGTCATTCGTTTCTCTTTCTGTCGTCGATTGCAGAACCACACTCGCACAACCTCTTTTTCCAGTTGCAGTGAATCCGCTAACGACGAGATCTCTTGTGCTGAAGGTTTGGGTTGCTTGTGGAAATGTTGCTCAAGTGCACCCTTCACGCTCACTTCGATACTGGTGCGTTTCTTTCGTTTGCGGCCCTGTGCCGCAATTTTATCGATGCTGGTGGGCGAGCCAGTTGTAGAATCAGCCTCCTCAAGCCATTTTTGTAAAAGTGGCTTTAATTTGCACATATTTTTGAAACTTAATTGTAGAGCCTCGAAACGGCAGATCGTGGTCTGCGAGAAAACGTTGCCATACAGGGTACCCAGCGCAAGTCCCACATCAGCTTGTGTAAACCCAAGTTTAATGCGTCGCTGCTTAAATTGCTTTGCGAATGCCTCTAAATCATCGGAGGTAGGCGTATCTTCTTCACCACCCGAGACGTCCCGATCGCTCTGCAGATGATGTGGGTGTATGTGCAATTGTGGCGACTCGCCGCGTAGGGCATGATGAAGAGGTGTAACGCCTTGATGGTGCGCTGGATGAGCGGGGTGATGTAACATACCATTCATCGCATGGTGGTATTGTAACGGAGAACTACCCGTCGGTGCATAGTGGGCAGTATGAACTGGTGCATGCCATGTGTGCGGAGATGCCATGCCTTGTTGAACACGCGATTGCTGAGACAAATGTGACATCTCCTGTTTAACGGCATCCGCGGGATGGTGATGTGTAGGATGTGTCATTGACGCCCATGGATCTGAAGGATGTAAGGCTGTCCATGGATTAGATCCCAAACTACCTGTAGGTGTGATCGAACTAAGCCCAGCTGGGGAGACACCCAGGCCTCCCGCTCCACCACCAACTGCATTCGGGCTAGGAGAGGAGGGTAATTGATGATGTCCCGCAGCGGCGGCGGCGTGATGATGATGATGTTGCATGTATTTCATTTCACCCGCATCAGCTGCAGATCGGGGCGATGAGGTGTGATAGCCACCACCCCCAAGAGCCATGTCTAGATCACCACTGGACGGTGTCATATATGAGGTGGCGGCCATCCCCACCGCTCTAGGGCTATTCAAGCCCTCCACGCTGGCGGGGTAGGGCTCCAAGTTGGGGCTCAGTTTAACGACCTTAAAAACCGATCTATCGAAAGAAAGACCAGTGTCCCTATGCTCATTCCACTCAAACCGTGAGGCAACCGTCTTGAAGTCTTTGCGTTCTACGTACACAGGCGAGAATTCGATAACGCTATTTATGTGAGCAGCTCTTAAACGTTGATTCACGTAATCAGGGTTGAAAGATCTGTTGAAGTAGCACGGCTTTGTTACTAATGACACGATAATTTTAACACAGTTTTATTATTCGAAGTCTTTATGCAACAAGTTGAAGGTGCGTTGAAAATTTGATATGCCGTCGGCTAGTAGTTTGTAAAAGCTATTTTGACTAGCATTAATTGAAACTAGGAAAAAATCACACACACTAAGTTTACATATCATCGACGACTTATGTACATATTCATACATATATATATATTGCAATTTGATGATAATTGGTTTTTTTAACACGATTTTAGCTTTTCGGTCAAAAGTGATTTTATATATTCAATTGATTGGTTTTTATATTTTGTTGATAACTCATATTCAACTTGTATGCCAAATGCAAAAAGCAGATATTTTTTGTTCGGAAGAGATATATTTTGGTTTTTGTGTCACTATCGTTTTTACGAAACCGCACGGCTTTAACAACACTGTTATCGCGACGTTCTGATACTAGCTCACGAAACGGTCGAACTTTTTGTTTGTAATATGATAAACACAAGTTGTTTAAATCATCAAACTTCCTTAGTTATTTGACTAAGTGAATATGCTCCACTCAATTATTACCACTATTTGTTTCGTTTAAAACACGCAGAGAGACAAATTTTTAACGTGTAAACTCATTGAGCTATCGAAATCAACTAACGTCATGCATCGACGGCCGAAGGCATCGGAGAGCAGCGTGTGGCGGCGCAGTACAAACATACACATGCAATCAACTCACACAGCACACAACGAATAATAGAAACAGTACGAGGAACGAAAACCTATAATGTCAACACCAGCATGCCGGCTCAGCTACAGGCAACGGCAGTCAACAAACCACCAGCAAAGCAAGCAGAACCTGGTTCTCTGGCTAGTATTCAAACGATGCGCATACAACACAGTTGAAACGAATGAGCGAGTGAGCAAATAAAGCGATATCAGACTCGCAATAGTACCGGCGTTAGTATTAGCAGCATTTAAAATTACATGGCTACATACAGCACTAGCCGTCGTTGATACTTCCAATGGGAATGTACAAACGAAACCCTAAAAGATGGTCTTCGAAACAGTTAGTGTGAAGAGTGTCGCTAGTGTGGAATTTATTCAAATATAAAAGAGGGGCAGATTAGTAAATTACGCCATTAAAAGTAGCTAGAGTAAAGAGAACAAACTAAGTCATTCATGCATTCGCCATAGCTAACGGTACGAGCGAGTGAAAAGGACTACAAATGGCTCGGGATGAAAGCTGTGAACATAAAAACAACAACTCCCACTAGACTTCTCCTCTTAGTGTTTCTGGCAGCATTTGTGAGTATTTAACAGTTGCTTTTGTGAAAAGAGAAACCGCAGCAATGTACGATGTACAAAGAGTATTGGAACTCGCGCTTAGTCAACATTGTCACGGGCCCGTGAGACTGCGATGGCAGACATTTAAATAATAGCAATATAGTAAAACTGCTCATAAGTGTAGGATTGTTGAAATTCCAATGTCACGCCCACGAGCAATTGGATGTATGGATTCCAACCAGGCCACGACAGATGTATGGGAATGAGAATTCGCTATTGCTATGCTAAATGCCGCTATTTTCTCCTTATTATGATTTTCGAAGTATCATGCACCCTCATCATACTTGCAATGGTTGTTGTTGCGAAGCGCTGGATACCATTCCAAAAATTCCATAGTGGATTATAAGGACATTTCCGGGCACATCCAAATACAACTTTTCGCATCTGACTGGATAACGCTAGCACAGGCAGTCCTTTTGTTACACTTGATTTCTAGAAGGTAGTACGCGGTGTCCTCAGCTGTAAATTTTTATATCAAACTATTTTATTTTGATAACGTGCAAGCTGCAATCAACAATATTACATGCGTATAGCTGTCACTGGTTTGCAAAGCGTACTTTAGGCGCAGTCAGGAATAGAAACAAAAACATACATAGGTACTTACGTTTGAATCATTTATGCCAGGATTGTTATAAAAAATCGCGTTTTTTAGCAATATTAGTTTAATTTAATAGAGTTAAAGTAATATTACGAGCACCGCTACCTTGATCTCTAAACCAAAATTAGTTTCGGAACGTAAATATGTAGGTATTTAAAGTGAAATCCCTACTAATATGAATAATAAAGTATGCAGTGCGAAACAACGTACTCACAGGATTATAGTATAGGACTTTTCGAACATATGCTGGGAAAACTGTGTGTAGGTACTTGTATGCAGAACGGCAAATTGCAAATTTTTAACTCTTGCCACAAGTAAAACAAAATAATTTCAAGTGAAAGCATTTTTTTCTCTCTAAATTATTTTGATAAAAAAACACAAGAAATTAACATACTAGTGTAAAAATTTCAAAAGTTTTCATCAAAATTTTTTCCAGCAAGAACAAAAAACACACTGATATCGCATGAAAAACATTTGGAAAAATTAGCCAATTTTGACACTAGTGTGTTAATTTCTTGTGTCTTTTATGAAAACAATTTAGAGAGAATATCCCTAATGTCAAAAACTGCAGTTTAAATTATTAATTGAGGAAAATGTTGCTCAGAATGTATTTTTCTTCTATAGCGTGAGTGATGATTCTTGTTTTTTGCTTACTTCACAATTGTGTGGCAATGTTATTTCTTCTAACTTTTGTTCATAAGCTTAGTGACAGAAAAGCATATAATCTAGAACTTCCACGACACATAAAATATTAAAATTGCAATTTGTATTAGGTATCTATATCAAGAAATATAATCATTATACAGGTTCCAAATTCATTAATTTATTTAATTGTAAAATTTCTTCAGGTGATCAAGCATAATTTTAAAATAAAAATAACGTTTCGGCTTCGGTTTTGTAACGTGTTTCGGATTCGACACAAGACGGAGACAAGCCTGAAGATTACTTTTTCGGATCTCGTTAACTTTTTCCGATGGTTCATTCAACTACACTGAACCAAAAAAGTGCATGTATCCAAAGAAAAAGTACTTGGATTTTAAGAATTGCGCATTAAAACCTCTCCAAAGAACTTTTTCATAGAAATTTAAGAATATTTCTTAGAATATACATAAGTACTAAATATGTAAACAAATCCTCAGAAAGCATGAATTCATTCATAAATTTTAAGATAATTTTCTTAGAATCTACGATTTTTTTCTTTTACTGTAAGAAATATCAACTTGAACTTCTATGAAACTTTGTTCGTAAAAAACATGTACGTTTTTGGTTCAGTGTATAGTCAAACTTCCGCTTTCACAATTTTGATACTGATGTCAAAACGTGTCCTTTGTAACCTTGCTCGACAATCTTTAATGAAAACGTTTGTAAAAGGAAATACCCATCTGCCCTCTTACAGAAGTACCTAAGATATGTTTTAATTTGGATTTTAATCTGGATAAAGAATGAATTAATCTCAACAATTTTTAACCCTAATATCAAGAGCTTGTAAATTTTAATTGAAGTTTAAAAAATTAGATTTTTATTCATCGAAGTCATTCCAGCTTCAAATATTAATCGGACTTTAACAATATTCTGATTCGGTTTTGAAAAGCTTTCAGGGAATTTTACGTTCTTCAAAATTACTCTGAAGTGTTTTCGTGTTTCTCGCGGTTAAAAGTTAAAAAAAAATGCCAAAGAAAAATGTTTACTTAAGTAACATTTTACGGTTTCGAATGTTTTCCGGTACAAAAATGTTTATTGAGATGCTCTAGCTTACGCCAGGTTGAGATATTTCACAAAATTGTGTTTTATGAACACTTTTCTTGCTCTAGGTTGCTCTATCTTTTGTTTCATGAGTACGCTCAAAACAAAACTAGAGTAATCTAGATCACAAATTTCTGCTCTAGCTTTTTTTGTGGAGTAAGTTAGAGCAGAGTAGCAATTGTCAGTCAAGAAAAAATAAATCTTTGAAAACTTCAAAAAAACTAGCTTTCAAGAAAAGCAACGATTTAGTATACGTGTATTTGCATTAATTTTGAGGATATAAACAAAAAAACCCAAATAAATAGAAACTGTCGTGATTCAAGTTTTTCATGGCATTTCTGCTCTGAGTTGCCCTAAGTTGCTCTATTTCTATTTTGACAGCGGCCCTGCTCTGCTCTGCTCTAACCTACTCTGAACCTTTTTTTGTTCAGTAAACAGACCTAATATTAAGCCTGGGATCTAAAAAAGAGTAAATTAGTGTGCACCGAAAAGTTGCAATTTCCAACAAACAATATTTCTTTTAAATCATTTCGCAATTTTTTTATGAGAGTATACATAAAATTACAATTAGGGTACTCACAGTTCCGTTTTAAATTTAGAAGGTTTTAAAATTGCCACATTACCACTTTGGAACTGTGAGTACCCCTGCTCCGCTTCTTACGTTTGCCTTTGCAAATACGGGCACTTTTCAGCTGAAATTATAATAACATTTAAATTATTATTTAAATAAATTAGAAAATGTAAAAAAAACTTATTTTTCCTGAATTTATAATTGAAAAGAAAGCTAAATGACAACTTTCAATTTTCCCACAAATTTAATCATAGGAATAAGCCCGGCAATATTGCCACAAAGTGGTATCTTCGATTTGAAGGCAAAACAAAAACAAAAAATTTTAAACCTGGTAAATTGTCAAAATATTGTCAGCTGGCAATATTAGAATGGCTGGTAATTAGGGACTGTGAGTACCCTAAATATTACTTCTGTAAATTAAAGTTGAGAACTTTGTGGTAAATTCAGGAATTTTTTTTGTTTGGAGATCGGATAGCAAAAAAGTTGACAAAAATCAGGTTATTTTATTAGCGGCTTATTGTTAGTATATTATACTGCTGATACATTGGCGCAAATTCCGAATTAACTCCGCTTGTGGGAGTTAACTTGAGCATAATCTTCATTATAAACTCCCAAAAATGAAGAAGATTTGAGCAGATATCAGAAAACGAGCTAACGATTTGACCGCTACTGTCATAGATCACAAAAATAGCAAGGACAACTACCAAAATTTCGAGTTTACCGCTACAAAAAATAGCGACATCTAGTTTTAAACCGCATGTACTACAACCAAAGCACTAGATGGCGCCGATTTTTAATCTTCAATTTTGTGTGTCAGGGCAAAATTTGGATCTGATTATAGAAATCTTTTTTATCAGATCCAAATTTTATCCTGATACACACAACATTGACAATCCACCACCTCGGCGCCATCTATCGTTATGGTTGTATTTCTTGCAGTTTAAGATGTCTCTGATAATTGTTTTTTTTTTTTTGGCGACATCTAGCGTATTTCTTGCTATTTTTGTTTATTCAAATCGTAATTTCGGTTGTGTTTCTTGCTGGTTTTGTTATTTATCTGAAGAGTGCTGCCAGCGCAAATCTGCTCAAATCTTCATTTTTGAGAATTTATATTGAAGATTATGCTTAAGTTAATTCCCAAAAGTGCAGTTAATACGGCTGATACATTAGCGCAAATTCCGAATTAACTCCGCTTTTGGGAGTTAACTTGAGCATAATCTTCATCTGTCATCGGTAAATAAACAAAAATAGCAAGGACAACTACCAAAATAACGAGCTTACCACTAATGCTCACTAGAGTCACCAAAAAAGAGCGACATCTAATTTTAAACCGCAAGTACTACAACCAAAGCCATCTTGTGAGCCGATTGTTAATCTTCAATTCTGTGTGTATCAGCGTAAAATTAGGATCTGATTAAAGAAAATTTATTGGATGTCATCTTCGTGTGTATCCATAGCATAACTCCGGATTTGCGCTAATGTATCAGCCCTATTAGTCAGACCTGTTAAACTCCGATTAACATTAATAATGATTCCGATTAACATCAGTGATGCTATCTTGGTTTTTTTTTTTTAATTTTAATGTGAGTCCTAATCAGAAAATATTTATTTATTTATTTATTTATTTTTTATTTATTTATTTATTTATTTATTTATTTTCAGTCTAAAAAGTACAAACTATCTTACAGACTAGTTAAAAATAGTGAAAAGTTCAAGCTTAAATTTATATATGCTGTTATTAAAGTTAAGAAGACCACTATATCGATTTGCTAAGCGTATAGACCTGGATATGGGTTCATTCAACGCATAATTCGTTCTATGGGTTACTTCAACAAATAGTCTGGTATTCCTTAGATCGCGTGGAGGGATGTATGGAACGAATAAATTAGATAAATCAGAGCAGTTTATATTACCGTTGATAACATTATAGGCAAGCATGAGGGAGATGCACGTTCTTCGGTCATGCAAATCCTGTAGGCCGAGCAATTTACGCCTGCTGATGTACGATGGGAGGCCATCAGGCCAATGAAGCATACGCAAAGCAATTTTGGTGAAAATTCTTTGAACTCTCTCAATTTTATATGAATTCGCTTCATAGAATGGACTCCATATAATCGAGCAATATTCCAGACGACTTCTTACCAATGACGTAAAAAGTGCTTTCAGAGTCATAGGATCCTTGAAGTCATGGGAGTTACGTCTAATAAACCCAACCATTGAGAAAGATTTAGAAACAATAAAATCAATTAGCGCTCTTACTTAACCCTTGGCTATTTTTTTTCGCCCTTTCCCATACGTTTTGTATGGGGAAAATAGCATTTTTTTCAAAGTGAATTTTCTTTTAATTTTTGGAACTTTTTTGAAAATATTATTAGATACTCTTAAAGTTAAAGCTTTGAAGCTTCCAAAATGGTAAGCCATGTGCGATTATCTTAACTATTAAGATAATCACAGCCATTTGAAAATGGCTGAGTTTTGGACTATTGCACACACATACACAGTAACACGTATAAAATTTAGTAAATTTTAAATGGTTGTAACTATTTTAATAGGTATGATATTAAATAGCCACCCCTAAGGGTTAAGTTAGAGCGCTAATTTTATGCAAGGCTTATTTTCTCGTCAATACCTAAAGTTTCAGGGGGTAAGATCGAAAAATAAACCAATTTTTTTTTATTTGAATCACCCTAGCATTTTTTCTCTTAGAGGTCTAAGATATTACGATTGTAAAATTAGCTCTGGAAATTATATGAAAAGTCCATTCAGGATTTTTCTCGATAACTTTAGTTTGCTGACCTGATCACTGCAGAGTCTTCCTGGCTGAAGTTTCAGCAATCATGGACGCCGCGGCTTGGACAGGCCAACACACTATCGGACAGGACATTTTTATATTCAGCGACAGCCAGGCGGCCATCAAATCCCTTGGCTCTTATTCGTTCAACTCTGAACTAACGCTCAGCTGTCGTCGATCTCTACAAGAGATGGCCCAACAGAATCGCGTGAACCTCACATGGGTCCCGGGGCATAGGGACATTGAGGGAAATTGTAGGGCAGACGAACTTGCGAGGCAGGGCACGACCAAGCAGGTTCTTCGGGATAAAGAGCGCTTAGGTATGCCGTTTGCCACATGCAAGCTTATGCTGAAGGAGTACACACTCCGCCAAGCCAACGAAAGATGGCTGCAATCTCCAGGATGCCGGATATCCAAAGAAACCTGGCCGAAATGGGATCATAAAAGATCAAGACAAATTTATTCCCTAAGGAGAAGAGAAATCTCCATATTAATAGGCGTATTAACTGGGCACTGCCTCATTGGTAGGCACGCAGAAAGACTAGGTGTGCCCTACCGACGATGCTGTAGGAGTTGTAAGGATGATGAGGAGGAGGAAACGGTGGAGCACCTCATCTGCAACTGCCCGGCTTTAAGTGGCGCGAGAATGCGCTTTTTGCGAGTTCCCTTCATGGTTAGCCTACGCCAGGTCACGGAGCTGGACCTAAAGGACCTGATGGCCTTCATCAAGTCATCTAAATGGTTCGAGGAGGAGTAACGGTGTCGGTATAGGAACGTCAGTCCCGGGATTCTGCTATGTGGAGAATTCCGTTAATACCGGGATTTTCCATATGGCAGGGTCCCGGAACTGACTTTCCTAGTGTTGGTGGTATCACAACGGGCCTTTTAATACTGGCCTAGGTGTGCCTCTGCGGCAGCCACTTGAACCTAACCTAACCTTAGTTTGTGTAGAAACATTTTCTTTTACCGTTTATTTGTCACCAAGTCCATTCATCCGACCATGGACCGATCTGTTCTAAACAATCGTATTTATGGCTCGAATTGCTTGAAACTTGGCGTTATGCTTAGATCAAAGTATGGGTTGATTTTTCTTCCGGGAAGTGAACCCAGGACTTACTTATTCTAAACTATCGTATAATGGATTGGATTTACTTGAAATTTGGTATGTAGGTAGCGTTATGCTTGGGTTAAAGTATGGTATGATTTTTCTTCCGGGAAGTGGACCAGAGCCCGATATATTCTACACAATCATATTTATGTTTCCATGTGCTTGATATTTGGCGTGTATCTCTTTGGCGTGGCAACGCACGCCGGGTATTACTAGTGTTGTATAACAAAAATTCCCACCGATTTTTTGACAGGAGCTTAGGTTCACCCCCAGGTAGAAAGCGCAAAAGTACCCATCGATCCCACTTGTGCTAAAAAGTTATTTTAGGATTTTGTTTTAGCTCAGTACATTCCTAAAAGTTCTCTCTCAGTTGATTTTAAAGTCAATTTTGTCGTTTCACTCAAAATGCGACATAACCCCTTCATCTATGCACGTCTTCAATTATGAGAATTTTTTTCTTGAGACTTTTTTCTATTTTTTCAGCGCCCGCCGCTTTATTGTTTTTTAATCGGGATACAATTATTCGCACCTCGTTATGGTCGGGTTGTGGAACGTCAATTTCATCGTATTCGATTGTAGGGTCGGGCTCGTCATTCATTTTTACAGAGGTTTGCCCCATCTTTGGCTAGCATTTCAAGCTCTTCGTACCGTAATGACCTTAAAATGATAGCAAAATGCCCACAAGTTGACCCCGAAATGACCCCAAAATGATTCTAAAATTACCACAATGTGACCCGAAAATTACCATAAAAAGATCCCAAAATGATTATAAAATGACTCCCATATGATCACAAAATGATCCCATATTGACCCTAAAATGACCCCCATATGACGCCAAAATGACATGTATTCAACAGTTTCACAACCGCATATCGTCGCCTAAGAGTGTAAACCTGCCAAATCCGTCCCAAACCAAAATTGAGCTTTTGATGCAGTTTGAAAGAGTAGCCGATTCCGCACTTGCCAAGCAAAAAAAATCTGTCAATATAAATATATAAATGTAAAATATTGTTTGATGAGAAAAGCTGCTACATAAGTACAACGCGATCAAACTCAACTGCTAAATCCAATATATTGTGCTTTTACGTTCGGTTATTGTTTAATTTTAGTGAATTATTTTATTCCAAGGTAATAGCCATTTTTATTGGTATTAGAAATGATTCAAATAATTTGTGATTTAACAAATGAATGACGTTGCAGCTGAAGTGAATGTACATAAGTATCATCAATGGAAATAGTGATCCAGAAGTGCCAATTCCACCAACAATTTCAAATACATTTAATGAGGTAGCCGACCCCATACCAGACGAAAGTGACACAGAATCATATAAATAAATAAATCATATATAAATCATATATATCATATCGTGTTTTCAGGTTTTCTCAAGAGATATAAAAACAAATTTCTCATGAACTTTAGTTATTACCTTTAGCTTTTAATACCTGAACATTTCGTTTTGTTATTTTCATACTAAGGGTGTCTGCTGATGGATCTTTTTGAGGTAAAATTTCGTATATTTTTTGGAAGTTTTTTCAAGTTACATAGTCTTAAAGTTGAAGCTTCCAACTTTCCAACAAAAAAAAACCGCGTGCAATTATCGTAACTATCAAAAAATAAAAGAGGACATTTTTTTTTGTCATACAGAAAAACTGCTAAATCCCTTTTTATACGGTGTTTCCACCAAAAACAAACACCGTGTTTGTAGGTTTTGGGTTTGAAATAATTGTCAACTGTTTCCACTGCGTGTTTGATATAAATTGTGTTCAATCTGTCATTCGTGTAATTTTATTATTCGAAAATTTTGTGGAAAATGCTATTTACCCCAAAAGGCAGATCCAGGGTCGAAAGCCCACTGGTAGCCATTTGGGTCTTATAAAAGCTATAACCTTTATAACATAGTCCAACTTTTCGGTGGGACCTATCAAACAAGTGTTTGGCCCTATGATTTTGCGTTGCATTTTGAAAAATATAAAAAAATTTAAAAATTTTAAATATAAATTAATTTAATTTTAAATATAAATTAATTTTAATTTAATTGGGGTTTGAAGTGGGTTTGGGTTATGAAATTTGTATGAGCTTTGACAAGGGTTTCGAGTAGTGTTTGATTTTAAACACGCTAGGGATAGAAAACAAGGTGTTTGCTTTTGGTGTAAACACCATATTAGTTTTGAAAATCAAAAAAACTAAAACCTGTTAAGTTATAAATTTACCAATAAAACCATAAAATGTTATTTCTTTCTTTCTTTTTGGATTGGGGCTATACAACGTCAGGCGATTAACAAACTATATGCAGGATTCGACCCTTAGGCTAACATTTAAGGATATATTTAGCTTTTTGCCTCTACTGTAAAATATGTTTCTTGGTCGTTAGCAGGTTTACACTCTTAGGCGACGATATCATTAAACTAATTACATACACGGTTGAAAAATTTGGTTTATTTTCTAAACCCAACAAAGTTTAACGCTATTTTAAAACTTTTTTGGACTTATTTTTGAACCAGTGAATGTTTTAACGCTTTTTTAAATATTTTTAAGTTTTAATTTTAGTCCAAATGTTAAAAAGAAGCAATTTCTGATTATGGGTTTAAACCAAAACTGGAAAGTTTAACCAGTTTGGCTTTTAAAACCTTTGGTTGTTTGACCGTCGGTTTAACCAGTTTGTATTAATTTGTGTAGGATATCCAAAAGGAATGTATTGAAATTTTTGTAGCATGCACAGTTACCAAAATCCTAAAGAAAAAAATGACCCAAGTTTGGAAAAAAGTTACCAAAAAATTACAAAGAACCTTAAACCTAGTCAGAATCTGAGTATTTTATTTAATATTTGTTAAGATTGATGTTTCCGACAGGGTGAATAACTGAATTATTTTGGAACGATTTTCCGTCATCCCTTGTCAAATTTGGTTTTGAGACAAACCGTTTTCGGCAATGCGCCATCATCAGTGTCGATTTTCGTTCTGAAGAACGTACAGTGATCGAACTCAGGGAAAATAATCGAGGATTCATCGAATTCGTCACAATCACAACCTAGAAATGTCTACATATTTCTGGTTTATTCGTGCAACAGTGCTCTCGAAGCGTTTATCTATCGTCATCTCCTCTTTGTGCCACATTCGCAAACACACGAGCTGCCTCTCCCTCTCTCGCTCTCACGACATGTATCTAAACAGCTGTAGTTGTGGTAGTGACGCTAGTGGTGGAAATATGCTAGTGGTGGAAGAGGAGCGATTCTTGTAAACATGGATTGCCATGGATGTAGCTGGTCCATTTCCTACTAGCAAACTCGGGAACAAGTACGTATTAGTTGTTATGGACTATTTCAGCAAATGGCCAGAAGTTTACCCGATTCCAAATCAAGAGGCAGAAACCATTGCAGAGGTCTTCACTAACAATTGGATAGCGAGGTTTGGTGTACCGATGGAGTTACATTCTGACCAAGGCAGGAATTTCGAATCAGTCGTATTCCAAGAAATGTGCAAGATATTGGGTATTCGGAAAACTCGAACAACTGCATTGCATCCTCAGTCAGATGGCATGGTGGAACGTTTCAATCGAACCTTGGAAGAGCACATGAGGAAAGTAGTGGATAAGTTCCAGAAAGATTGGGATACGCACATCTCCTTGTTCCTGATGGCATATCGCTCGAGTTGTGAGATGAGCGATTCTTGAGAACATTCGCCACAATATATATGTATCTATTTTTTTTTTAGGATATGGACTCAATTGACAGCTATGCGTAAACACATAAAATAATTCATTTGGTATTCTTTGCTTTTCCGTAAGTTTTAGAAAGTCTCATTCACTCGCGATTTCCTTCACGAAGAAGTGTATAGCCCGCTTCACTTGCTTCAGTCTAGAGGTGGACACGTGCATGATTTTTGCAACACCACACAACACGTTTACGAAACAGATATAAACAGTATTTTTTGGCTTTTTTTATTTTTGTATATATTTGTAAATGTACTTTGTACATGGTATGTACTTACATATACATATAAAGCTTATAAGGTATGTATCGACGAGTGGGTGGCATTTCAAAATATTTTTCAAAAACTCCCTATATCAAAATTTGTTTAAATAACACTCTTTTGGAATTTTTTCAGCAACGCTCTACCTAAGAATTTGATTCAAAAACAACCTATCTAGGATATTTTTGAAAAATATTTTGAAACGGAGCCGTCGATATATGTTTACACATATTTTTTTATGTAGATACTTATGTATAATATTAAAATAAGAAAAAAATTAAAAAGAATAACTGTAACTTTGACCTCAATCAAGAGCACTTAGTACTTTACAATTAAACTAAAGTTTGGGGCATAGTGTATCAGTGCAAGTGTGAACTTTTCTTTCTACAACACACATCAAGATGAATTAAGAAAGTTATAAAAAATATTATTTACAAAAATGAAAGTGCGCCAGTTTAGTACAAAAAGTGAAAAAAGGTGATCGTGTTTTTTCGTGCGTGTTTTTTTTTGGTTTTCGGGGTCAACACGATCACGTACGAGCACGACACGAAATCGCATTTTCAAACACGAGCGCATGGACACACGCGTGCGTGTTTCGTGTGACGGACAAAAACACCAACGTCGCCCACCTCTACTTCAGTCCCCTTAAATATTCTACATTTTCTTGTATACTAAAAATAAGTTAAAAAAATTAAAAACACATATAAAAGTTACCAAGTTACCAACGGCGAAAAAACTTACCTAATTTTGTAACTAATTACCAGGCTCGGAAACCGTGGTAGCATGCACATTGTGCGAGTCAGTGATGCCAGATAATCAGCGGAGATTGGCCAACAAATAGGAAAAAATTCCCTCATAATTGAAATCACTTTTTATTGAAAGTATTGTATGTAGTTGTGACTATAAATAGAATATATGGTAGTTATTTAATGCACCTATGTCTCACATAACAATCTCTTGTATATAAATGCGCAATGCTTAACAGTTTTCTCCCTTTTTTGCAATAACCACAATTCAAGGGGTGTAAAAGTAGGTCGCCTCCCAGTTGGTGCACCCTGGGTAACGCTAAATGACCTACATAGCCTTCACGGCTAGTTTCTTGTATTGCCGGTTCTACGAGAACGGTACCAGTACTTGTGCTGTACCCATCGTGCCGAAACGACCCGGGCCGTTTTCTTATATCGACCCGGCCAAGAGCAATACACTCGGGGTGACCCTGTCTGACATTTAGGCAGGGCTACACCTCGCTACAACAACAACAACAACAACAACTTAGGTATATAAAATTTGATATGTATCGATAGGTCTCGACGAGCATGGTGTGCGACAACAAGTCAAAAATTAAAAAAAATTAATTATAATATGATTTGAAATTCACACCACTACAAGTGCTAAACACGCATTCACTTTATAGAGCCGCTTTTATGTGTGTATGTAGGTATGACCACTTGCATTGTTGTGTTTGCATTCATTGCAGCAATAATAAACATGAAAGAAGAAAATCTGTGAGTGGGTATTCATACAAGCAAATGCTTGCTCAGAAATGATGTTTTGAAAAAAAAAAGCACAAATAAGCTAGATTATGCACAAGGGCCTCCGTGGCTAGGCTTAGTGAAATAAAATAAAATGAAAAATTGATAAAATTAAAAACAAGTAAAATAAGAAATAGAAAAGTGATTGAAAGTAAAAAAAGAAATTTGTTGGAAATGAAAGGAAAGGAAATAATATAAAATAAATAAAAATAAAACAAAATGAAATAAATAAAATATAAAACAAAGGGAAAGAATGGGAAAGGAAAGGAATGGATAAAAGGAAAATAAAGGAACGGAAAAAATTAGAGAAAAATCAAAGCCAAATAAAGGTAGGGAAAGGAAAGGAATGGAAAAGAAAAAAGGAAGGGAAGAAAGGAAATGTAATTTAGGTAAAGGAGTGGAATAGAGAAACAAATAGAGAAAGACAAAGAAAGGAAAGAAGAGAAAACGAAAGGAAAGAAAAGTTAGCGAGGAGCAAGGTATGGAAAATAAATGAAAATAAAAATAAAGAAAAATAAAGGAAAGAGAGGTATTGAAAAGCTAAAAAAATAAGTAAAGGAAATTAATGGAAAAGAAAGAAGAAGTTACGAAAGGAAAAAAAGAAAGTAAGGAAACGATAGGAAAGGAAAGGTAAGAAAAGGAAATGTAAGGGAAAGAAAGGTAAGGAAACGAAATGACAGGAAAAGAAATCTAAGGAAAAAAAGTTAAAAAAAATAAAGGTAAGAAAAAAATAAAAGAAAAAAAGTGAAATGAAAAAAAAAAATTAATAAAATGAAAGGAAACTAAAGCAAAGGAAACGAAAGGAAAGAAAAGAAAAATGAAATAAAAGGAAAAAGGAATGTTATGGAAATGGAAAGAAAGGTCAGGTAAGAAAATAAAAGAAACGAAAAGAAAGGAAAATAAAAGAAAAGAACAAAAAAAGGAAAGAAAGAGAGAGAGAAGAATAGAAAAGGAAAGAAAAGAGAAGGGAAGGAAAGAAAAGCAAAAGATATAAATTGAGATGAAAGGAGAGGAAAGGAAAGGAAATAAAAGCAAATGATAGCAAAGGAAAGGAAAAGATAGAAATACGTATGAAGACGAACTAAGAAGAATAAATAATTATCAACATTGAAACTATATTACTGAATGGTGTAAAGAGGGAGGAAAAGGCAAAATGAATAGGAATGTATAGAAACCAAAAATATACAAAATATGGAAAAGAAGGAAAATTTAAGAAATAGCAAAAAGGTAGGAAAATAAAATAAAGTTTTGTGGTTGAATTTCAACCACTGGGCGAACTCTAGTATTATTTAAACGTTATCGCTATAAACAACGTATATTTTTCAAGTATTTAAGTTTCCTCATCTGGCATATAGTAATACTTAAATCTTCGAAGAAAAAAGGTTGGGCATTTTTTTATTATATTTTGCATTATCAGCTAATTTATTGTGATGGCCATTTTGCAAATTTGAGAGAGTTTGTTGCAATAACCTCTTGAGACCATGATCTAGATATGATTTTAATGTTTTTATATTATTTTTTTGTTATTGCGACAGTATACAAACGGTTCCACATAGTTTCTTTTCACCATTTAGGTATGTTAACTCGAAAACTTAGGTAGCTTTAGAACGTATTTTTTGTGAACAGGCATTTTTCACAATTGTTGAATTTTAATTTATTAGAAAAGGTAAAAATTTGAAACAAACACCATAGTTACGCAGATAGACCTATTTCGGAAGAAGCTAAGCTTCGCTTGTCACGCCGTTGGGCCAAGTGATTAGCGCGTTTCACCTAAAGCGCATTGACAAGTGAAGCTTAGCGAAATAGGTCTATCTGCGTAGCTATAGTGTTTGTTTCTAATTTTTACATTTTCAAATTATATTAAAATTCAATAATTGTGAAAAATGCCATTTCACAATAATTATAAAAGGTGTTGAAGCCGCAAAAAGTTTTCAAAGTTTCTTAATATACAGACCATTAACAAAACATCTAATTAATAAAAAAAATGTAAGTGCACATGTGCATATTTACATATATGTACTCATAGGATATAGGCTAATTAAGTCAAACTACAAGTGAATATTATGTTTGCGAGTTGAACAAATCGAACGATTTTATAAAAAAAAAACGTACGTACATAATTATATACGGCAGAATGAACACTGCATAAGATAGACGACTATTTTCAGTTAAAATTTCATGAAAATATGCCTTTTTTACATTAGAAACACTTGACATAGGGTCAGAATTCGTGAAATCGCACAGGAAAAAAAAAATTCACTCCGTTTTTTGCAAATTTATTGTAAATAGGTAGGAATACAACGTAGACAATTTTTTGCATACCCATTTCTTTTAAAACTTTGTTTGACTGGATTATTAAACTAAACTTTAGCGTAACCTTTGGGTAAAATTTGAATAACTCAGCAACCGCTGCTCCGATTTTATCGATTTAAAAGGCATATTAACGTAAAATGCTTCAGCTATTATAATTTGAAACAATAATCAATTGTCCCTCTATATTTTATAAAATATTTTGAAAAAAAAAATTTTGTGGTCAGAAAAATTGCTTTCTCCGACTTAAAAAAAAGAAGAAAATCTCACAGAGAGCTGTAAATATAACTATTTTAGTTTTCGTTTCAAACTTTTTGGGACCGGCATAATTATAAAAGTTGTAGTGAAAAAGGTGACTCTATGTGCAGTGGTACTTGTTGTAATCGGCCAAAGTATACGAAACAAAACAGCGATCTGGTGGAAAACTTAATTCTTAGGTGCTTTCTAATCTATATATATAAAATTGGATGTATGTATGTGGCTTATGGTCTCCAAAACTACTCGGCCGATTTTGTTGAAATTTTGGGGATAGATTAGTAGGAGCCTGGAGAGTGTTTCTGTAAATTTTTTTTTATGGGAAGTGGACCCGGGACCGCCCTATTCGAAAATATCGTATAAATGGCTGGATTTACTTTGAAATTTGGTATGTAGGTAGCGTTATGCTTAGGTTAAAGTATAGGATGATTTTTCTTCCGGGAAGTGGACCAGGGACCGATCTGTTCTAAACAATCGTATTTATGGCTCGAATTGCTTGAAACTTGGTATGTAGGTAGCTATATGCTAAGATTAATATATAGAATAAATTTTCTTGCGGAAAGTGGACCCAGGGCTGACTTATTCTAAACTATCGTGAAAATGGTTGAACTTACTTGAAATTTGATATGTAGGTAGCGTTATGCTTAGATCAAAGTGTGGGATGATTTTTTCTTCCGGGAAGTGGACCAGAGCCTGATATATTCTAAACAATCATGTTTATGGCTCAATGTGATTGATATTTATTTATTTATTTATTTATTCAATGATAATCTAGGACAATTAAAATTTCCTTACAGACTATTTACAAATAATATCTGGAAAATTACATTTACCACTACTACACTAGTTCAATTAACAGTTGTTTAAACTTTATTTTATTTAATGAAAAATCAATATAATCGGAGCTAGGTAACAAGTTAAATTCCATCATAGCCCTAGCAATTGGAGAATTGGCTGCATAAGTCGTTCTAACCCTATCCAAAGAGAAGAAATCGTGACTTCGAAGTATCCGAGATGGAACATTAAAGCGTATACGTTCTAGAAGAAATGGGGAATCAATAACCCCACTTATAATGTCATAAACAAATGTCAGAGCCAACATAGATCTTCTACTGTTTAGGGATTTCAAGCTAATTAAGAGACATCTAGCACTGTACGATGGTATAGGGTCCTGAAAACGCAAAGACCGCCGAGCAAATCGAAGAAACTTTTTTTGTACGCTCTCAAGTCGTTGTATATGGCAGGCATGGTAGGGCCTCCAAATGAAGGCACCATATTCTAGCTTGGATCGTACTAGTGAAGTAAAAAGTAATTTAAGTGTATACGGATCAGTGAAATCCGAACTGAAGCGGCGAATAAACGCAAGCATTGAATAAGACTTTGCAATGACGTAATTAAGATGGTTGTTAAAAAGAAACTTGGTATCAGAAACTACCCCAAGATCAGAAATTTCACCAACAACTCTCAGTATAGTTGGCGTGTAGCTGGCGATAATATATCTTCCGAGTTAATTATATTGAGAAGAGCTTAAGAGTTTGTGCTTGTAACTTTACCGTCAGGTTTTATATTTGCTTGCAAGAGCTATTGCAAAACACTAGAAAAATAATACTCAACATTAATATATAAGACGTAGAAACAATGTAATGAATGATGTGTTAAATTCGCGCGAATAATTAACAACAACCTCTCAGAAACGAATCTCCGGTTTAAAGATGTCAGAAAAATTTTGATTTTTGGCGACTTTTATAGTCACGTAAATATTTGATGTATCGATACATCGATGTTTCTATAAAAATTGTGAAATTTTGAACGTTTAAACGTTATTTCGGTTTCTCACTTGTTCAAAAACAAAAGTAAATTGGACCAACATCTTTTCCTTGTTCAAAAATAGGCACGTAATTAGAAAAATATACACATATTAGAAAACTAACCAAGTCGAAGCATCGATGTACATATATAGCGAAACAAATGTACATAGACTTCGCATCAAAGACACATCGATTTATTTTTGCCATTGGTGACTCCAGCATAGTTTAGCTCAGTAAGATAACGGTAACTTTCTCGAAATGATCATTACCAAATGATTAGTGTTATGCTTTTAATAAGTACAAATCATAAGTCATTTTCAATCTTAATTTTTACATGTGCAGTTTGTAGCCCGAAAATGTCTGAGAATATTTCTGTTGTTACCTCTAACAAGGGGAAAATGTGAATAGGCTTTGTATTGGAAAATGGTTGAAAAGTTCTTGGTAAGAGGAGAGGTAAGGAAGTGTTAAATAATTGTATACTGTCATAAAATACGCTGTTAAACTCAAATTTCCGAAATTTTACATTAAGCATCCAAATTTCGACCTTTTTCGGTCATTTGCATTTTTTCGACATTTTTTTTTTTTCGGTCAAAAATCTCTTCGGTATTTTAAAAATTTTTTAAGTTCGGTCTTGGAAATTCGACATTTTTTTTTTCGACATATCGTACGGGACCCGCCTCTATTAAGTTCGGTGTTAACTTTTTTATTACTACCCTGGTTCCGTTGCCCAGTTTTGGCGCGGTCAAGTTGCGAATAAGTATCACTGGCGATCCAACTTTTAACGTCAATATGTGAGGAGGCATCCGAAAATGATGATTTACCCCTCGCTTTCTGGTTCACTTCCCAGAAGAAAAATTATTCTGTGTATCAAACTAAGCAGAATTCTACCTCCATACGAATTGGTCGGTCTCTGACCTACTTCTCGGAAGATATATTATCGCCAGCTACACGCCAACTATACTGAGAGTTGTTGGTGAAATTTCTGATCTTGGGGTAGTGTTTGATACCAAGTTTCTTTTTAACAACCATCTTAATTACGTCATTGCAAAGTCTTATTCAATGCTTGCGTTTATTCGCCGCTTCAGTTCGGATTTCACTGATCCGTATACACTTAAATTACTTTTTACTTCACTAGTACGATCCAAGCTAGAATATGGTGCCTTCATTTGGAGGCCCTACCATGCCTGCCATATACAACGACTTGAGAGCGTACAAAAAAAGTTTCTTCGATTTGGCTCGGCGGTCTTTGCGTTTTCAGGACCACCTTATACCCATCGTACAGTGCTAGATG